>JABBOT010000021.1:5890978-6087332 GCA_016165875.1 Acanthopleura granulata | reverse complement strand
TATGAAGATATCGTTCGTCATGCGCACATCGAGGACAATGCTACTGTACTCACCTTCTCGAAATGAACATTTTTCGATCGAGTAAATGCAGTCAAATATTTCGTGACCATATACATGCTCACTAATGACGTGTAACTTTGAACATTTCCTGCTGACTGGAAGGACAGAGAAGGACATGCGCACGTCGAGTTACATTTGAAACTTGAATTTCTTCCTCAAAAGTGACAATGGGAATATTGTAATTCTTCTCAATATTTTATGTTCTTGGAAAAAAATAAATATCCTTGCTTGTTTTTAAAAGTGACTTTTATACTGGAGAATTTATAGTGTATTGTTTGTTGAAAATTTGCTCTTCTGCTGACCCCACTATGCTCGTCTAAACAGATATAGTGAGTACTCACTAGATTTGCAGTGATAACTTTTCGACTGTATAATATTGAGTTCTTGTTTTTCCTTCAGGAAGAGAAAATGAATGGGTTCACAGTTTCAGATCGACATACTGGAAAAATCACGAACCTGTTCTTGTTTCTATCCATCGGTGCAGTATTGTCGGCATTTATAATATCCTGATGAAACAATGATGAATGGATAAAACTGTGATTATGGTATAGAGTGTTTAATTAGGCTTTTGCCTTTGATCAGAGAGGCGGCTTTAAGCTCAGCATTTCATGTCGCCCTCCTGGAGTAAATCGCCAAGCTGTTTACGCTTTCGTTAAGCCAGTGGAAGTCCAGTAGCAAGTCTGTCCATTGCATGCAAGAAATCTTGCCTTAATTGAAACCTGTTACTGCAGCCAGCAAGCTCTTTTGGCCAAATCCGCTGGTTATATTTTCTTGCCTTTATTAGTCTTACATGTGGGTACGAAGGCTCTTGTTTTACACACCTGACAGTGTTCTTGTTTTCGTTCACTTGGAACTTTATGACATACTATCAGATATTTCACTAATGTAACAGTGGTCAAGATCTCAGGAAAGAAACAAAGAACCCTGAGGAAACCACAGCACCTGGTCAGTTTTCTGTCTTGACTCAGCCACTTTATTGAAACAGCGAGCTTGTACATGTGATAATTGTTTATAATAACTTCTTTGTTCAATAATAATAAAAAAAAATTATCCAAGAAATTTTTGGGGCTTGATTTAATGAAATGTGTACACACATGTATCCAGCTAAAAAGCATCCATGGCTTGTCACAGAAATTAGACATTTAATATGACTGTTTTAATGTTGTAATCAAGAATTTATCACTTGTATGAAGTCAACTAGTTACAACGTTGGAGGAAACTGGAGTGAAAGGAAGAAATCACTGACCTTTGACCTTTAATGATGAACTTAACCACGTGTCATACGTAGTACTGTTGGAAGGCAATATTACCGTAAGACCACTCGAGCCCCAGTAACTTCTAGTCACGGAGGCCTGAGAATGATCGGGAAGCTGACCAGAGCCTTGCGCAGAACCAAACTTGCTGCTTAGTCAAGAAACTTCACTGGATGTATGGACAGACCCGAAAGGTGACACATAACAACCTATGCACACACTCTATTGGCAAAGGAATAATATTAAACACTTGATTTCAACAACACAACCTCGCAGACTGTATATTGTCGAAGTTTTTATTATCACAGTTATGCTTTCCTTTCTATCTAATCCTTGTGGATTACACTTTCCAAACACAAATACACAAGCACTTGTCACAAACATTATATTAAAGCTTCATTACTGATCCCTGAACTGCACTAACAAATAAAAATGACTATAATTAATAAAATATAGCAATATTTGAAGTATAAATGCCTGTTGGAGTTTTCAACTGTGTTCACATTTAACCAACTTTTTTCTCTGATCTGGAAATGCCCACAACAAAATGTCCACCTTTATGTACCAGTCTGGCGTGGACTGGTAACTTGTTGGCTTTTCTCAAACATGCTATTATCTACGGAAAATACACTTTGAAAAATACTATTGATAAACTATTCCAACAATTTATATTTTGTAAGAATGTTGTATTTGATGAAAAGAAAAGATCTTTGAAAACTTGCACAGGGGCTCTTAAATATGTTCACAAAAACAGTATTTGAGAACAATTCCAATACTGAAAGGAGAACATTTTGATGTCCGCAATACAAAATGTATATACATGTATATATGGACAAGAAAAATACTGGAATATTTACATGTTTAAAGTTTATATGTTATTGTAGTCTGAATCTATTTTAAATTACATATGTACTTGTATTTAACACTTGTTCAGTAAACACGTAATTGAAAATATGGAGTGTGGCCATGAAGAAAGAGTGCCTAAAATTGGCCCCCGATGTTCATACAGTAAATTCTGAATGGTGAGGTGCAGCAACAACAGACAACACGGAAAACGTTAAGTTTTAGCTGGTTGTCACTAGAAGTCCATGTAGTGTCACTACACATCTGTTTTGAGACCCCATGGAAGTATGTTGAACATTTACACCCGATGCACCCAAGTTACTACACAAACTCAATCCAGTTAAAAAGTAGAAAATCAACTGTACATTATTGGTAGTAATGTTACACAGCCTGTTGCATCTCCGTTTGACCCTCGCCCTCATCTCTAGCTGCGTTCTTCCCCTCTTGAGCTTCTGCGTCAGCATCGTCATTGTTGTCAGCTAAGACATTGTCTTGGGAGTTCTCCCTCATCTTGCGAGTGTGCTCAATCAGGGATAGGCAGACAAACACCCAGTTGTACATGTGCTGGGCAGGGACAGACCCATGCTTAGTGACCGCTCCGTGTGGGACATCTGAGTGAAAACAAGATCAGATCTTTTGTAGAGTGGTGATTCTACAAGACTAATAATCCCTCTACAGTAACACATCACAATCTCACCATGAAGTCAGATTCAGTAGTTGCTCCATGCTCCGATTTGTCACTAACTAGGCAAAAAGAAGTTACACAAGTCAGTCCAAGTCATGTCGAAAGGTCTTCTTATCTTTAAGATGTTGCTGTTTCTGATATAATTATGATCAAAAAGCAAAGAGACAGTTCACAAGCACTGCTGCATAACAACAGAGAAATTAGCCTGAGCGTGGTTTGTAAACAGCTTGGAACTGACAGAGTGAACACGCTCATTACGGCTGCTCATTTGCTGGACAGGTGAATCCTTCGTACCAATCAAAGGTGCCGATTAAATGGTCAAATTACTGAAGGACCCTACTGCACTTCTCAAAATATGGAAGTACTAATTCAATTGGAGGAAAAGGATGCTTTGATTTTCAAAACTCCAAATTAAATGTGATCCAAACGTAAATCAGACCATTCGAGAAATGTTGCTAGTCCAAACACACAACAGGAGCAGCACTGTGAGTGTGTGTAAATCAAATAACAAAAAAGTTCTAAAATCAAGAGGGGATAACTTCTCTTTCCAAGTCCTTACGTTTGACCAACCAATGACCCACCTTTTAGAAGATCCATAACCTTCTCGGCTGGAATGAGCACTTGACTGGCTGTCGGGTCATACTCTGCTATCTTCTGACTCAGATCAGCATTGATGTACTGGAGAAGAACAGAAAAAATAGATAATTTCTTTAAAAGTTTTCCCATTAGAGTTGTACCATATCAGACAAGCATGAAACGCATGTATTTATTTCATTTATATCTTACGATGTGTCTCATAATATACATGGGGAGACTGGAGTAATATGATCACCATTTGACTAAGGGCTGCAAGAAACAAGCTAAAGATAGGAGGAAACCCGCTAAAGGCAAGAGGAAATTTTAAACCTGGCAAGGATGTAGAGAAACAAGGTATACTATAAATGAGCTAAAACTTTGTCCCAAAAAAGTATATATTTAGAGGTGAATAAATGTCAGGAAATATTATTTCTCCTGATGAAACATTTTTTTTCAGTAGGGCATCATCCAACCTTCTAAACAAACCTCAGAACAACTTTCTAACATCAAGGGAACTGTCAGAGTCAGGAAAAATATGCAAGTTAGTCATGTATGAAATTTTAGGTCATTTTGGGCAATTATGGAGAAACCAGCCAGAAATTGCCAACAGATCATAATTTAATGAGGACGCCATCAGAAAGTCGAAGTACCCTACAACACTCTTGAGTAATCGGTTGATATCTGTTAATATTTCTACCATACGAAATAAAAATGAAATGATCTACTCACAGATTTCACATTGGTCCAGTCATCAAACTCCCCGGTTTCTGCCTGCTCCAGGTAGAAGATGGAAAGGACAGCCTTGAGGATGTCCTGAACCACACGGGGAGGTTCGTTGTAGCTCCGCAGCTCACTGTAAGATCGTGAGTCCAGTTTGGAGACGTTTTCTCGCAGTTCCATCAGCATGAGACGATCAAACATCACGTCAACACGGGTGTCCTCATCTTTCTCAACCTCTAAACACACACAAATATGACAATTTGAGATTCAAAGATTGTTTTCAAATTGTATATATCCTTGTCAACAACAACATGGATGTTCAACTACACTAACTGGAAAATAATTTAAATTCAAAATTTAAATATCTGTTTCAAAAAGAATACGTTACAAACACAAATATACATAACCAACAAACCTAGAGCGCTTTGTGAAAATTTGTCCCTTACCTCGTTACCGTGGAGGGTTTATTTGACTGGTGTTTATAATGTGTCAGGAATATTAAATAAAACTGAGGCCAGGTTAAGGGTGGATGAATACAGATTAGGTTTGTTTACTTGATCAGGGTTTAATGTAGCTTCCACTTTGCATCGACCATAATGTGATACTGTCTCCTCGCGGCAGGCCAGGCCCATGGCATGACCACCCATCCGTGATACGCATTCACATTACACTGACTCCTCAAGCCCTTATGCTGAGATTGTAAATATATGCATACACATGTACTTAGGAAGTACTACCCAGGATTGCTGTAACTTGAATGGTTACCTCCCTTTATCACTCACCCAGGACCATGGTTTTTTCCTCCCCAGCCAGCTCCTTGGTGATTTCGCGATGAGCCATCTGCAGCAGTTTGAGCATCCTCTGCACCTCACGGTTTTCGTGTGCAGGCAACTTTTTCAGCTCCCCAATACCGATGTCAACAATGGCCACAGCTCTGCCGACCTCATTCCTCAGAGGAATCGCCAGGTGGCGCTCTCCGTACGCGTCAGCGGAAATGGTCTCAGAGTTGTCAACACACTTAAACAGGTAGTCTCTGGATAAAGATCGTGATGAGATGTATTAATGAATGCATCATACACAAGATGGAGAAATATCCGAATAGTCAAAGACGAAAGATCGGTGTCCAACTGCTTAATGATGATGTCTGTTGTGTAATACTACATTTCTATTATCTGAGCTGGGGGTACATTAACCTTCAGTCCACATTCCTTATTTTACAATGTTCAGAAAAATGCCAACACTACTGATAAATAGAATGTTACAATGAATGAAAATTTACCCAATTGTTGAAGAGTCACACTTATAACAATGAAATTATCATGCAGGATATTGCATAGTATATTTTGGAAAAGCCTTTCAACTTCCTAACACATGTAAAAACATATATATAACAAAAACCAATGATAAAAAGCCATCAAGAGAATTGCAGGAAAGCAAACTTCCCTCTTGTGACATGCAAAATAAAACAGTGGGCGCTGACAGGAAAGAAGATTTTCTACGTATCCCTATCATCTGTGACCTATCAAAAGCAGTGACAGCAAAAACAGTGGATTGTGGCCCCCAGTGGCAGTGACATTACACATCTAATATGTGTCTGTGAATGGACACTTGCTGAATGTCTATTACCTAGCACGTTTATGATGTAATACAGGAAAACGCAAAATAGTCCATCTTCTTACTGGCACGAAGAAGTTCTACAAGTTCCCCGTCATGAAAGAAAAAGTACATGTATCTGTACTAACCGAATGTAAATGCTCTTTATTATCTGTTTTTATGTTTATTCCCTCATTAACGGTGGAGGAACTGTGTATACCAGGATAAATACCTCAGGTTTATCAGACATCTTAGCAATTTCAAAATGGTGTTGAAGATAAATGACAGAAACCTGAACAGGGGTACAGTTTCCTGCCATTATGCAAGCATTGTGCCTAACTTCAGGTACAAAAACTAAGCAGAATTAGACTCTTGTGTGTTTTTTTCTTTTCTTTCTTGTTATTACTTCTTTTTTTTTTTTTACAATACACTTTTGGTCCCTGTAACAATCAGGCCCTTAGACCCATAACTCTTTTCATTCATAAGCCTTATACTGACCAAAATTTGCACTTAGGGGTTCACTCTATTTTGATATTCTTCACGATTTCCAGTTACACATTAATCAAATATATGAAGTTTACTTTTAATCTAATCCTTTGATTTTGTGTGTAGATTAATTTGTAGACAGGAATATATCCCACTAGAGTTGCATGTGTATATCATGCAAGGTCTTAGTGATTCGTGAATATCACTGTATGTCAAAGTGCAAGCCATAATAATCGTGCTGTGAAAACTCTGCACTTGGTGACCCAAAAAAGCACAGAAGTGTGAATTACAGTACAAAATATCTAATTGTTGTGTGCTATGTAATGGTGGCACGTGTGAGGATTGAAGAAAAGAGACAACATATTCTGTGAAAACTCACACTCTCAAAAACCCTGTAAACCTGTCTTCTTAGTCCAAATTTCCTTGAAGTTATTCACAAAATGGTGTTCAGAAAAGAAAAACCATTGACATAACATGGTAAATATAACGAGAGCTCTCAGAACTGGGTAAAATAATCTTCATAAAAGGAAAGTAGTCGCTAACATAACTGCAAATGTTTTCATTTACACTGTTCATAACTGCCTGAAACATCAGTTCTCCAATAGGAATACAAATTATCTCCCCTTGAAAACGCCAAGGGGGATAAATCATGGCATGTAACACCAGACAGGTCTTTTTTAAGCATAGTTCAAAACACTACCAAGAACGCTAGTGACACTTTTTCCTCCTGAAAATTTGTTTAATCCACACCGACTAGTATCTAGATCATGAATGTTCATGTATGAAAAACATGGTGATATTTTTAGCTCCATAAAAATTTTAAGGACCAGTTTAACTTCACTATGTCAAAAGACAATGTCATGCTGGAAAACCAGCCTAGATGTAGCAGGCTGAGAGGATGACTATGTTTGCTGGTTGACAAGTCGCACACGCACACCCATTTGTCATATATTGCTTTCCAATTATTTCACTCTGGAAACATCACTTACATTCAGATAAAAAAAATACAAAAATCACATCAAAGCTGAATAGAAAATTCATCAATCATTTGAGAAAAAATAAATAGACATGAACAAGCTGGCAGCAAATTGCCAGGCCACTGTAGTTTCAAAAGCAAATGAGTAGCAGAGTGGGTCATAGGGACAACTCAGCATGTGTGTCAATTGAGTACCCACCCCACTAGCAGAGTGGCTCATAGGGACAACTCGGCATGTGTGTCAATTGAGTACCCACCCCACTAGCAGAGTGGCTCATAGGGACAACTCGACATGTGTGTCAATTGAGTACCCACCCCACTAGCAGAGTGGCTCATAGGGACAACTCGGCATGTGTGTCAATTGAGTACCCACCCCACTAGCAGAGTGGCTCATAGGGACAACTCGGCATGTGTGTCAATTGAGTACCCACCCCACTAGCAGAGTGGCTCATAGGGACAACTCGGCATGTGTGTCAATTGAGTACCCACCCCTCTAGCAGAGTGGCTCATAGGTACAACTCGGCATGTGTGTCAATTGAGTACCCACCCCTCTAGCAGAGTGGCTCATAGGGAGAACTCGGCATGTGTGTCAATTGAGTACCCACCCCACTAGCAGAGTGGCTCATAGGGACAACTCGGCATGTGTGTCAATTGAGTACCCACCCCACTAGCAGAGTGGCTCATAGGGACAACTCGGCATGTGTGTCAACTGAGTACCCACCCCACTAGCAGAGTGGCTCATAGGGACAACTCGACATGTGTGTCAACTGAGTACCCACCCCACTAGCAGAGTGGCTCATAGGGACAACTCGACATGTGTGTCAACTGAGTACCCACCCCACTAGCAGAGTGGCTCATAGGGACAACTCGACATGTGTGTCAACTGAGTACCCACCCCACTAGCAGAGTGGCTCATAGGGAGAACTCGGCATGTGTGTCAACTGAGTACCCACCCCACTAGCAGAGTGGCTCATAGGGACAACTCGGCATGTGTGTCAATTGAGTACCCACCCCACTAGCAGAGTGGCTCATAGGGACAACTCGGCATGTGTGTCAACTGAGTACCCACCCCACTAGCAGAGTGGCTCATAGGGACAACTCGGCATGTGTGCCAACTGAGTACCTCGACATGTGTGTCAATTGAGTACCCACCCCACTAGCAGAGTGGCTCATAGGGAGAACTCGACATGTGTGTCAATTGAGTACCCACCCCACTAGCAGAGTGGCTCATAGGGACAACTCAGCATGTGTGTCAATTGAGTACCCACCCCACTAGCAGAGTGGGTTATAGGGACAACTCAGCATGTGTGTCAATTGATGCCATCCTACTGCATGATCTGGTGACAGCCCAATACTGATTTCAGCACTTTTCAAAGCTTTCAACTCAAAACTATGTCCAATTCCACATACATGTATTAGTTTTAGGTGTGACAAACATTTACTTCAACAATATGACATTTGTGGAATTGTGTTGGACTGTCGCGGGTTAAAAATGTTTTAACAAATGAACACGTGGGTTTTTCATTCCCAGATGTACGAGAGTTGTCATGTGCAATAAGAAACAGCAATTTGACTGAAAGTACACAGTTAGTTGAGTTCAGGCTATAGCGTAAACCTTACCTGAACAGATTGTCTTTACGCTCCAGTTTGGGCGGAGGTTCAAAAGTGTGAGGTGCCCCCTTCGGGTCTGTGGTCATCATCTTTCGAAGGAGGTAGTCTAATTCCTTCCCATCAGGCTCCACTAGGTACATCGTTATTTCGTTCATGTGCGGACTGCGGCGGTAGATCCATGAGATGGCGCTCTCCGTGATTCTCAGCAGCTTCTTGCGAATGTCCACATGGTGATAGGCTATGCTGAAGGCCTTAGCTACACCCTATGAAGAAAGAAACAAATTTACATGTACGTGGTATGCTGATATTTAACATCAGCAAAGTTTTTGCTTTCTTTTTTGTTTTTGTTCAAGTTTTGACCACAGATTTTCTTGAAAAATTGTTCAGTTTTCATGTTAGATTTTTCAACTTGTGTGGCTGGTCAGAATTGATCCTTTTTCTAAATGTCTGATAATACTAGTACATCTGCAAGCATCCTAATGTACCTCTCAACCTCTTCTTTCACCATTATTATCATAGAATTTCTTTCTGCAAAACTGCAAGACTCAATAAACCATGTCCCCAAAAAAGGCCAAACTGACACAGAGCATCTTAAACTGATGTAATGAATGGAAGCTGCACTTGTGCATCTAATGTACCTGTTTATCTTAGTTATTTAATTAACTAGAGGCAAAAAGTCACAGAGGCCCAAAAATTTTTCAACTTAAAAACATGGGAAATTCAGAATAACCACACTTTTCAAACTTAACTTAACTGTATTTCTTGTCATAACAGTTTTTTTTTATATTAATGTGTTTGTGTATTTTGTACTTTGCAGACGTGACTTTCTTTCCCACTGGTTTCTAAACCTTGGCCTTTGTGTGGCTAAGGTAACCAGGAGCTTGAACTGTTCAATGCACAGGTATAATGATGGGTTAGTGGATGAGACTGTAGACAGAGACAGCTTGGAAGATGTCAGGAACAGGTTCACACCTGGAAGAACTGTATCTCATGTGTGATGAAGATGGCCTTGCTGTGGGGGTCGTTCAGTGTATCTATCCCCATAAGCCCAAACACACGCTTCCTCCGATCCTTCAGCGGCACTACGATGAATGAACCTTCCTTCACCTGTACCAAAAGAAACAAACAAAACGCTGGGTTTTTTATTTTACATATTTGTTCACATACAAACTGTGCTACACGCAGTGTACGAGGATTTAACTTATTTGCAACAGCAACCCCAGAATTGTTTACCTACAATTGACAGGTTCCTTATAAACATTTATCTCTCATTGCCTAGAGAGCAGAAAAACATTAAACACAATCTATACCCTCTTATAATGCAGGATAAACAAAGGCACTGACACCAATTCCCTCCTTTTCACTCATGTATAAAGCCATGAAAGATACTTGCCGTGCGCTCAGCATCCCAAAATTGAATGTTGCCATGGTTACTGACACGTGGTACATGGATGGGTTTCCCAGTTTCAACTGCAGCAAAACTGAAAGTGCAAGATTAATGGTATAAAATAACTTTTCATTGAGTTAATGTGTTCAAAATGACTGCTTAAAAAGAGAACTGCAAAGGCTTTAAACGTGGAGCTTTTCATAGCTGCCGGTAAACTTATCATGATGACTGCTACATTTTAAGGTTGTTTTGTATATGTGTATAAGTAAAGCATGTAAACCTGAATAGTCTATATTTTGCTTAAAATGCCATGGTCTATGCCCTTTCAATTTTAAAATATTATGATGTTAAAATTGCCTGGTTTATTTGTGTATCGACAATGTCACAACAAAGTGATACATTCAGTGAACAGGTAAAGACACGGACCATCAGAAAAAGATATGAGCAACACTGTTACACTATGCAATTGGAAAGATTTAGATTAACAATATTTTGTGTATTATTTCACAAAGTAGACTTCCAAAATCTTAAAATATGGTCACTGGAGAAGACTTCTGGGAACAACTTTTGTGAAATATTGAAAGATTTGCAGTTACCCTTAAAGAATACAAGGCAATATAACAAGACTCTCTTCTGAAAAGCAGCATGTTCTATTTTTTGTATGAGGAAATGTCACAAGCTGAGGACTGACCTGACACCAGGCATGTCTTTGTAGAGTACCTTCCCTAGAACAAACTCTGCATCCTCGGGCGTGCAGGCCACATAGCGCAGCGCTAAATCCCCATGGCTAGGCTGGGTTGTGTTCTTCTCCAACATGGCAATGTTAGCACTAATTCTTTTCCCACCACCGTGGGACTCCGCATCCTGTGAAAGTCATCAGCATATTTTAAAACATGATGGGACATGATTGGTCACATATTTCAAGCTATCCCATTATTAGCCCGCGCAGTGGGTAAAACAGTATGACATGTGGGCAATTTTGTCAGTGAGTCCTGATTACTGTCCCAAAAAATGAAGTGGTCAAGTTTTGACCTACATCTAAAAAGTCATTCCCCAGTCACATACGAAGTGTCAAACATTACAATTGCTGTGGCTAAGTTGTCCTATGGCTTCTTGTTTCTATGTTAGCATTGAATAAAACACAAATAAGCACCTGAATTGTTGTTAAATGACGGATTTTCATCATTTTTTAGCCAGGTTCACAAGGTGCTGCCGTACTGAAACTAGATCTCGTGAAATCTCTTGACCATGTGACCGACAAGCACCTGCCCGACCAAGCCCGAAGGTTAATTTTATGTACAGAGATTGCCGACTATCTCCTGCAGGGACTTAGCACCACATGTTATATTAATTTTAAGCTTCATAAGCACTTAATGCTGTATACTTTAAAGGTCTAATTTCCCATTAAGTCCACAAAGGCATGACCATTTTGAGGAAATAAGGTCAAGAAAACTGGATGAATCAAATCCCAAGACAGCCCATCAAGGTCAAACTGCTGCTCTCTACTATCCTTTCACTGCACATTTTCAGTATTTTACTGCATGCTAAATCAACATTTTAATATGTGAATTTGTAGCTTTTCTACAAAACAAAAGAAATCTGCATTCATTTATGTTTAGAAGACTTTACACTAAAACAGAAATGACCATCAAGTACACACCTACATACAGCAGTACCTTTTTTCTCTGGGACGGCATACTACATACAGAAGATAGTGCTCAGAAATGAGAAGTGAGATATGACCGAATTTTAGTTCAGAAATAATCAGATTTTATCACATCTTTGTTGTTTAATTTAGTACAGTAAATGTGGAAGAATTGATATTCTAAAACAAGGCACTGCAGGCCAGTTGAGGGGAAGGCCATACCTTGTACAGAGCCTGGAAGACAGCCCTGTAGATGGGCTCCATACTCGACCCTCCCGTCTCTCCAGCTGTCACGATCTGCTGCAGCCACTTCTTACGAGCCTCACCACGAATTCTCTCAGCAAAACTTCTCTGTAAAATACAGAAAAAACATAAAGGTACATGAGCTGGTTCAAAACAAGCAACAGCAACAGTGTCATAACTGGACAGCACTTCTAAACACTTCATACAATTACACACATACAATACAAAAGAGGAATTTACTCTTATAGGTGTGTGCAGGTAAAACACACTGGCCACACAGTCTTAACTCTTATTGTTTGTACTGCTGAAATCAAAAAATGACATTTCTCCTGCAGCTTTTTTCTGAAAAATAAAGATATGGAAATGTTCTTTATCAGATGAACTAAACTAAATATGTAACAAAGAAGAAATTGTGTACTCCTGTTTCAATAACCAGAACATTGGCTAAAAGGGGCAGACCACATGCCCCAGAAGTTAGAAAACCTAAGGTATAAGGCTTCACACTTTACACTTACTGCACATACCATACCAAAGTTCATTCCCCTTCTAAATCTGTCATTGGGCAAATGTTGCACTACATGAACACCCTGATTATTTCAATTTATCTGAATTATACTATTTTCAGCAAATATCTATATTTATTTATTTTATTGATGTTTTATGCCATGCTCAAGAATATTTCACTTATGTGACATTGGCAAGCTTTATGGTTTGAGGAAACTGGACAGATCCTGGAGGAATCCCACGACCATCCGCACGTTGCTGGCAGACCTTCCCATGTATCGCCAAAATATCTACAAGCTTGTATTTCCAGACAATTTCCAGACAATTGGCCAGACATCATAAACTACTTCAAGAGTTTTTCTTCCATATATGATACCATCTCTTGAAACACCATGTACAGTGACGGCAAAGAAACCCTTGGGCAAACACATGTTCGAGAGGCATTTAGAAGTTGAGTTGGATAACATAATGAGGCTATATGGATAACAACTTATCGGAGAAGAGACAGATCGAGCCACCCTCTGACCCTTAACTCGCATGACCCTTAACCCCCAACCCACACCTACTATTGTTTCTCACTGTAATCCCTTAACCCTTCACCTCTATGACTTGACAGCTACGACTTTATGTTGCTTATATAAGTAAATTAGCTACTGGGTGTTCATTATGCTTGAAAACGGTATTAGTATGTATACCGAAATGTTGCTTCAAAATAAACAGAGGTTGTTATCCACAAAACCTTGTTATGTTACCCTCTGCAAAGATTTTCTTAAGTATCGATCTGTTCATGAGCTAAGTTGCACAGATTTTTTGTCCCCGTACACCTTACCTCCACGCTGTTTGTCAAGAACTCCACAAAGTTGTCAAAGCTATCTGGTCCAGGCATGTCTTCCACGATCATCTCTAACAGATCGCGGAACTCTCGCTTACTGAGACGAACATCCACATACTGGGACTGCTGCTTGAGGCGATCACAAGCTGAAACAAAGCGAGGAACGACCGAATCAGAGTGGTGTCACAAACCTATTTTCTCGAAAGTGAAAAACTGTGTGCTCAGCACTTAATAAAATTTAACCATCTGGTTGGTGTCTTATGCCATACTCAAGAATATTTTACCTTTTTGACAGTGGCCAGCAATGTGGTGGAAGGAGATAGACATGGTTTGGGGGAAACCCATGAACTTCAGCAGGTTAATGGCAGACCTTCTCATCCTACTTTGTAATGGTGAGCTTACACCTCATGTCTGCCTGACTTTACCTCTGTGTTTAGCCTCTGTCTCCTGGCCGTCTGTGTACCGGAGCATGAGAGACTCCACCTCACCCTGACCCTACTGCATAATCGTGAGCTTACACCTCATGTCTGCCTGACTTTACCTCTGTGGATAGCCTCAGCCTCCTGACCATCCTTGTACAGGAGCATGACAGACTCCACCTCACCCTGACACTACTGCATAATGGTGAGCTTACACCTCATGTCTGCCTGACTTTACCTCTGTGGATAGCCTCAGCCTCCTGACCATCCTTGTACAGGAGCATGACAGACTCCACCTCATCCTGGTCTAGGTAGCCTCACCCTACTGCATAATGGTGAGCTTACACCTCATGTCTGCCTGACTTTACCTCTGTGGATAGCCTCAGCCTCCTGACCATCCTTGTACAGGAGCATGACAGACTCCACCTCATCCTGGTCTAGGTAGCCTCACCCTACTGCATAATGGTGAGCTTACACCTCATGTCTGCCTGACTTTACCTCTGTGGATAGCCTCAGCCTCCTGACCATCCTTGTACAGGGGCATGACAGACTCCACCTCACCCTGACACTACTGCGTAATTGTGAGCTTACACCTCATGTCTGCCTGACTTTACCTCTGTGGATAGCCTCAGCCTCCTGACCATCCTTGTACAGGAGCATGACAGACTCCACCTCACCCTGACCCTACTGCATAATGGTGAGCTTACACCTCATGTCTGCCTGACTTTACCTCTGTGGATAGCCTCAGCCTCCTGACCATCCTTGTACAGGAGCATGACAGACTCCACCTCACCCTGACCCTACTGCATAATTGTGAGCTTACACCTCATGTCTGCCTGACTTTACCTCTGTGGATAGCCTCAGCCTCCTGACCATCCTTGTACAGGAGCATGACAGACTCCACCTCATCCTGGTCTAGGTAGCCTGAGCCATCGTTGTCCCACTTCTCAAAGAGGTTATTGATCATCAGCTTCCGCTTGGCAGAGATGGCTTCCTGTCGTGCCTAACCACAAGACAATTTGAAAAGAAAGAAAAATTGAGATGGTACCATTTGTCAAAAACCCAATGTCATAATTGGTCACAAAAAATTGATATTAAAGGTACAGTAAGATCTGAAGACCCAGGGCCACTTTCACAAAATTTCAAAAATCCACTGTGACTTTAACAACCTTTTAACATGACAATGTGCTTGCCATAAATATTTCTAAAAAATAAAGTGACAGTGTTCTTTCTAGTACAGAAATGTTCAAGGTAAGTATTTATAGCTATGGCACAAAGTTTCATGAAATATGTTATTAGTTGACATATTATTAGTTTATAGATACATGTATCAGTTAAAAAAATCACACATTGCTCCCCCAAAAACAATAATAAACAAAAACAAGAAGAAATCCAGGATACTTTGAGTTAATGCACTATGTAAAAATGCAGACCATGCTTTAACAAAGCTTCTCACTGGACACCGACACTGATGCCTATGCAACGCTAAGCTAAGCACACAACCAGAGTCTCTGATGAGACAGTGGCTCTACTGGTTGGGAAAAACATATCACTTTTCAATTACAAAATTAAAGCTGCTATCCAACAACATAACCAGGGTCCAAGCTAATACCTATTTACAATAGGTAGTCCCATGATAGCTTCATGGTAATGAAAAAGAGAAAAAAATTGAAAAGATTGATAAAGAATGAACTGGATATGAACCTGAGACTGACAGGTATCATATTCAATGGGTTTACCACCAAACACTCGTGTCAACGTAAAACAGCTTTGATCTTTTGCTCATAGCTCATAAAAAACGACACAAAGAACACAGTGAGGTAAGGATGATTTCCATTCTCATGGTAAACGGCACTCAATAATTTTCAGGTTTACAACGATAACTGTTCCTATCTTGCGCCTTCTAAATACAGACGAATGGTTTTTTTTTGCCACTTTGTAATTTTCAACATAGCTGCTGTAACGGTTTTCTCTCATGTCACCTCCAAATAAGGGGAAAACTGCACTTATTCGAACTTCGTTCTTAATTTGCGTGAAAAGTATACATTGCAAGAAATATATAAGATCAGATTTATGATCAGGACATCAAACTACATCATGTCGCATCATTAAAATATTCAAATGCAAAAGCTTTTGGTCACCTGAAAATTTCAGAAATCATTTCCACAATTTTCAAGACCTGAGAACGGTTTTTGTACACTTAACTTTCCCCAAGGTGTTCTATCTGTATAATAAATATCAGCTCAATCGCATACACTTCCGATCGGTCAATAATGAAAATGACATTCTATTCATGTCAATACGGTGTCCAAAGTAAGTCAGACTGAACAACAGAACCTGTAGGGAAAAAATTTCCATGTAAAAACGATAAGAAATAGACAGGATTTGAACTTCAGAGTGCTAGGACTAGTCTGCAGTGCCTAATAATTACATGATACTTGTAAAAAAGAAGAGAGAGAAAAGATTAAAAGGATTTCACTGGATTGGAACCTATAAAGACTGCTATATGATGGTACAATGCAAGTCTGCGCTGAAATCATCCCTTCGGTGAAAGTGGTATGACCGTAGAGACCTTTGTCTTGTATTTATAACATGGACTCCATGTTCATACCATTTCATCCAAAGGGGTGCTTTGAAAAATGTCAGGCACCCATCTGCAGGCTAACTGGGGCTATGGTGAAAGCCAATGAAATGAAAATAACGGATACCAGGACTGGGCTGCATGTGGGGAGAGACTGGCCAGCCAAACCATAGTAAAAGCTTTAATGAAGTGTTACAGAAAGCTCCTATGTTATTTAAATGTTAGGATTTTGACAAATTTCTGTTTGTTTCTTTGTAAAACTTGAAAACTGTACAATGCACGAAAATAATTCGTGATGATTTGTAATCCTGACATCATGGAGCACCAGATAGTGTGTTTGTTTTATCATTTATAGCAGTATTTAGACGTGATGTAATTTCTACCTTACTTAAAAGGTCAATTACAAACAACCAATCATCGAAACTGAAAATTGTTATTACCAAATATGTATCTTGCTGTAGTCTAAACATTAATTAAGTTTCGTTGAAGTCATACAAAAACTGTAAGAGTAGCAGCATTTTAAAGAAAACAGATACATGAACAAATGATCCCCAAAATGGAGAATCAATACTACAAATTATGTATCTTGATGTAGTCTACACTTGAACTACGTTTCATTGAAATCAGACAAAAACTGTAGGAGGAGTAGCGTTTTGAAAATGTTAACAAAATCGATATTACGAATTATGTATCTTGATGTTGTCTACACTTGACCCAAGCTTTGTTCAAATTATACAAAAACTGCAGGAGGAGTAGAGTTTTGAAGCAAAAGTTAACAGACTGCTGGACAGACAGACTGAACGGACGCCGGACAACTTTCTATAACATAACCTATTCTGGTTTTCAGCCAGTAGAGCTAACAACATGTAACAACCCACCTTGACAAGCCGCTTCAGCTTCTCTTCTTCTGTTTCCATATACTGCTCCTTCAGGTATTTTGTGAGAAGCTCAAAGAGGTCTTTGGGGGGTCGCTCGTTGAGGAAAGTTTCCGTCAGCTGGACAAACTGTGAGACGTTCAGGGAGCACTCGTCAAAGGCCGAGGCCTGTGACTGGCTGCAGGACGTGATGCTCAGACCTAGAGGACAAGGTAAAAAGGAAAACACTGACCTTGAAAATAGAAAAGCAAAAGGCAAAGGTTGACCTTGATAACAGGATGAACAATCGAGACACATTAGGGAAAATGACCTACAATTTTGCCCAAAACAGTTCATTTTAAGAGGCCAACAAATCTTCATTAGTGATGTTTTTTTTGTTTTTTTTTTAAGCTGGATATGATCCTACCTTTCACACAAAGCTCAAAACACTTTCTTAGATCAGAATCAGGCAAACTGAACAGCTTGATGCTGTCAGTCTAGCCAAACCAACTAATCAAGTGGAATTATTCTTATTCAGCCATTATTTTGTTTTCAATATTTTCAACCTTAGCAAACCTCAACCTTTCTATAAGACTTTAAATGCTTTAATGGCAGCTGTTCAAAAAAGGTCTTACATTTTATGCTGGGTATCAATTTTTTCTAAACATGTCAGATAGGCAGTGGAAATCACCCCCCCATCCTCATATTTATTAAGAAGCATGCTTTGCACCCTATCCCTTCAGATTTCTGTTCATCAAAACTTGGGACAACTTACCATATATATGCTTTAAAATGTTTATTTTGCTCATTTTGTATTAATCTCTGGCTAGATTTCGATTCAAGACTCCATGATTTCTAACTACCAGCATCTGTGCAAACTTGGGATTTGATTGGTGATTTATCTGAATGGTGTTTTACACTGTACTCAAGAATATTTCACTTATTTGTTGTCGGCCAGCATTAGATATGATGGGAGGAAACCGTGCAGAGCCTGAGGGAAACCCACAACATCTGCAGGTTGCTGGCAGACTTTCTCATACGAGATTGTGTAGCAAACAAAACCACCTTCTTGGCACATATCGATAAAATCACCTGTCTTCTCCCTCTCGTATACTGTTCCGTCAGCAAAAGACACACTGCCAGGGCCTGTGTTGGACTGGGAAGGCTTGGCATCCTCATCTGTCCCCTCCTCGCCAGCCTCAGGGATGGAGTCCGGGACATGGACACTCCCCACCAGAACCCCTTGAGCATGGCTGGCGTGGTGTGCGGGATCACCAGATTGGTCTTTCTTCTCCTCATCAGTAACTTCTGTCGCTGTAACACAGAACATGTCATCTTTGAATATAAGGTACTGTTACAATGTTGACGTGATACACCACTTTAACATCACACTGCAATTTATCATGATTAGTCTTCGTATCTGCAGCACCTGCAGTGTATCATTGACTCAGGGCACAAGAATATTTAATTCTTCACGTGAGGAACTTTTTTGCATCAAATGAGGCAAGCACTGGTATCTATTTTTTTTAATTTTACCAGATGAAAAAACTGCTTTCTTCTGTTGTCTGAGAAACCTCTGTACTAACATTCAATCAGCCAGAGGTGGATTTGAACATGCAACCTCACTGGTCAACTGTTTAGTCACCTTCTGGGAGCGTAATGAACCACTTGGTCAGAAGGTATAAATTTAAAAAAAAAAAAAGCAGAGTATGTTTGCATCATTTCAAGCTTTTTTTTTCCAATCACTCTGTGCATATGAACTGCTTCTAGTTTTATTATCTGTAATATTAAATTGCACTGAACATCATGAAAGGAGTTATGATCTCTACATGACATATTTCACTGATAACCAGAATAAAAGCACTTAAATAAACTATTCAGTACAAAAATATATTTGAACAACACCAAAGTTGTGACAACATTCCAGACAAGAAACCCGTGGAAGTGAGGAGGCTTGCGTTGTACACTGGGAATAAATTGAATGGATTCTCAATCTTACTCTCTCTGCTGTGTTCTGTGCTCCCAGCGAACTCCTCATTCTCTGTAGGACTTGTCTCCCTTCCTCCACCTTCTATATTTACACCTGTCTCACTATTAACAACTCCTGACTCTTCAGTAACAACTGCTGTATCATCATTACTAGGTTCTGTCTCTATTTTAGTGTCAGTCGGTCGTCCTTTAGTAGTTTCTGTGTCATTCTCAGTTCCTTTGTCAAAATCTTTGTTAGTATTACTAGGTTCTTTGTCTCCACTAAGTTCCTTAGCACCTGAAGAAAGTTCTTTATCATCTGAATTAGGTATTTTGTCTTCACTAGATTCCTTATCATTTACACTAGGTTCTTTCTCTTCACTAGATTCCTTATCATTTATATCAAGTTCTTTGCCTTCATTTGATTCCTTGCGTACATCACTTGTTTTATCTTCTGGAGATTCCTCATGTCTACTAGACTCTTTCTCCTCACCATGCCCTTCCTCTATGCTTACATCGTTATCTGTTTTGCTATTCTGAGTCACTTCACTTTCCTGTGCAGTTGTCACTTCAGTAGTGTCATCTTTTTTCCTGTCATTCATGTCACTTTTGTCAATGCCTGAGTCTACAACAGCCACAACTTTTGAAGATTGTGAGGAGTTGTCAAGCTTTTCATCCTCTTTACTTTGCTCCTCAGTACTTTTCTGATGAGGGATAATATCAGTATCCACAGCAGCTGCCTCCTCTTTGATCTCATAACCAGACTGGTGTTCAGTATCAGGCAGACTTCCAACTACAACAACCATGGGTTAGTCAGAAACAACAACACCAGAAACAACGACATGCAACAACAGCCAAGTATGGAAGTTACCAAGGCAACAACAACATTAAGAACACATTAAACAACATTAAGAAAACACAAAGGAAGAAAAACAAGTCTTTAGTAATAACAACTTTAAATATTATAATTACCTACTTAGAATATTATCAAATATTATACGTAAGTATTATAAAATTACAATCATTTTTGAGAATTTCCTAAATGCAAAAACTGAAATATAAAAGTATGTTGGTGACATTTATTTATGGTTTGAAAATTTTTCTTCTGGCGTGTTTTAAGAACAGTGTATAAGAGACAAATATGATCATCAAATAAAAGGAAACATGAAACAAAATGTATTGAAAGCAAAGAAGATAAATTCAAATCAACTGACCAGGATCCCCCATGGTAGCTGCTGATGATTCTACTGTTTTCTTTGTTTCCTCTTTGATCTGTGCAGAAGGACAAAGGACGAAATAGGCTTAGACGAATAGGGCCTCAGTTAGTTTTACTTGTAGGAAATATTTGTCTGCATGATAATAATACTTATACACTACAGGCCAGGCCAAAAAAAGTTCTGCAGACATACCATCAGAGAGTCCGAAACACATTCTGCAAACATAACACATCTTTTATTGATATAACCTACAAGAGGAGGCACATAATATGGTGGACTCTGACCGACATTCAGGGCTTCACTTGTCACCAAAGGAAATATAGGACAAACTATAGGACATTTTAAAGAAAAAAAAAATACAGGACAATTACGGGACATACAAAGAGAACATAGGACATATTTCAAGGACGTGCACAGGGTTATGAACCCGGGGAAAGTGGAGTGTTATACATGTAATCTGGGGTGAATGAAGCAGTCAAAGCTATTATCTCAGCCAAACAGGCCATATTCCCTAGGAAGCTCTGGTATTCCAAATAACTGGAGACACATTTCAGATGATTTGTGGTGGATAAAACTATAATGGGAAGCAAAGATATAATTCGCTTCCCATTAAACTGTATAATTATTTGTCCCCTTTTCATGATAAAAGTTTTAAATTTCTTCTGGCCGGAGTAGTAGAACTACCATTCAAGTCCAACAGGTGAGTTTTCGGGGGCTGTCCAGATGCAGCAAGCCCTTGTGTTTCAGCTAGTCAGATGTGCATTGGATGATTTCTGGTGACTAAAATCATAACCCTTGCTGGCTGAATCAGTGACACTACTATCCCAGCCCAACAGGCGAGGTTCCAGAGGATGCTTTGACCCCAGAAGCTCTGGTATTTCAGCTAGTGAGATATGTGCATTAGATGATTTCTGGTAACTAAAATCATAACCCTTGCTGGCTGAACCAGTGACACTACTATCCCAGCCCAACAGGCGAGGTTCCAGAGGTGACACTAGTATCCCAGCCCAACAGGTGAGGTTCCAGAGGTGACACTACTATCCCAGCCCAACAGGCGGGGTTCCAGAGGTGACACTACTATCCCAGCTCAACAGGCAAGGTTCCAGAGGTGACACTACTATCCCAGCTCAACAGGCAAGGTTCCAGAGGTGACACTACTATCCCAGCCCAACAGGCGAGGTTCCAGAGGTGACACTAGTATCCCAGCCCAACAGGCGAGGTTCCAGAGGTGACACTACTATCCCAGCCCAACAGGTAAGGTTTTAGAGGATGCTTTGACCCCAGAAGCTCTGGAATTTCAGCTAATCAAGGAATTAAGTGTTTTAAATGATTTCTGGTGACTAAAATTAGAACACTGACTGGCTGAACCAGTGAATCTATTATCCCAGTCGAACAGGCAAAGGTCCAGGGCATAGGAAGCCAGGGTATACTGCATATTTGTCCCCTTAGTGTTTGTCGTCACTATAATTTATACTGTGTACTATGTAGTAAGTGAGAAGCACCTTTCTGTGAGACAAGATTTTGTTACAGAATGTTGGCGAACCACCTCGGGACTGAACCAAGGCCTCTTTCTTAAATGTAAATGTACATGTATGTGTGCTAGGGGTTGTACATTGTACTCAACAATTTTTCAGCTATATGACGGAGAGGAATCCTTAGCATGTATGAGTATACTGTATCTTCTTGTGGCAGGGCGAGTCTATGCCACCAAAGTGGCTTAGCCATTGGAACGCCATGCTGAGGACAGCAGACATGACACCCCACCCAGTCATATTATACTTACTTTGGGCTGACCAGTCCTGTTTTCTTGCTCTAACCTCTTAGAGCTGAGCACCTTATGAGGCAGCAACAAGAACCACTTTCAAAGGTTTCAGTATGACCCAACTCGGGATTGATACCAGATCTCTGGACCTAGAGGCAGATGCTCTAATCATTAGGCCACAAGGCAGTCTAATGGATGGAGAATCTAACTACCAGGGCCATTTAGTGGCATCAGAACAAGATCCAGGAGCATGATACAAAGTGTCTGACCTCATGTGAATCCATGGAAACATCAAAGTCCTCCTCAGAATATCCCTCCTCTGCTTCCTCAACCTCCACAACAGGCCCTACAACAAGAAAACCTCTGTCCATATTAGCAGCCATCAATAACCAGGCAAACATCATACAAGAAGAGTGATTTGTCCCTCATGCATAATTATAAGTATAAAATATTAAAATAATTTTCAAGCGATTAGTAGCTCTTAAATGTTAGTGCATAATGGCATAAGGAACATAAATTCAGTAGACAAAAATGAATTCATTAATAAATAAACAATTAACCGTTGATTTCTAACTGGAATATATCATTCCTCTAAAACAATTTATGTAACAAGTCACTTAAGTACTCCAGAGAGGTAATTTCCATTATCGGATCAATATTAGAAATACTTAAAAAGCATACTGGGGACATAAAATATCAAATTATCAACCTTGAACAGCCACAAAATTCTTAAGGTTAGCAATTTTCAAAATCCTTTTACTAATCTCTATATAAGAACAAAAGATAAAAACTTTTCAGTTTCAAAGCTTTGAACTGCACCACTGTTAAAATGCAAGAAAGGGAGAAAAAAAATTTCCTGCTAAACATTCCAATATTCCAGCAATGTAAACAGTGCTCGAGGTTACATGTAATTTTGATTGCTTTTCTGTTCAGATGCATTTCTTACACCCCCATGTTTGTCATCATTGGGGAAAAACAAACAGATGCAATAAAAAAGCAAACATCAATATGTTATACTGTTTGTCAATGCCAACCCAGGTATGCCACAGAATCACGGTCAAGATACATGTATTTAGTACAGATTCTTGTCTGTATGATTTTTATCTCCAAAAAGCTCAGCTGTCCACTGGGGCAATCAGAAGTAAAACGAGCATAAAAGATTGCGAATATCGATAGGCCTTTGATATGAAAGACTCACATCGACGAGGATTCTGGAGTTTGCTTTTGTAAGGCTCTCTCGCGCCGTCCCAAAACTGTTCAAACAGTTGTAAGACACGATGTCTGTCCAACAGCCCGATCTGCAAATAAAAGCGCAACTGTCAATAAAATGTACACCGTCAATGCTTAATGTTAGGGCTTTATACCTACAATGTGTGTGGGCAGCAAAATGTGTGACCTTATATATAAATCTAACCAGCTCATGACAACTTATTCTGACATATCAAATACATGTATCACTTGAACTTTATAGCTAACTGATTTTCAATGGGTACACTGTAATTCTCTGACATAAGTGTTTATAATGATGTAATCTTTAACTTTCTTCACTTTAATTTATACTGCTGTGGCTTTAAACCAATAAGTTTTCATAACGCTCAAATTTAAATTGGGTAACTTTTGGGAATATGAAACTTGAATAGATTTAATATCATTTGTAGCATCTTAAATAACAGGTCAAGATATACAGTTTCAACCATTTATATGGTATAAATTTTGACAGGTTTTTTTTTTTTTTTTGAATTTTATTACTTGAAATTCGAATGTGGAAATCACATCATGTACATACAGATCTTCAGAGTCAGAGATTCAACTAGCATGACTAGTGGAGTTTTGTTTTATTTTTACACATCATTCTGTATTAACATGAATTGAGCTTTGTGAATTTCAGTTAACCATCTCCAAACTTCATGAAGATGCCATAACTGGAAACCACACAAAATACATGAATGTTAGCCTACCGTCAGTTCAACAGCACAGCCAGTATAAGAAGATTTCTGAGATATCTGAATATGATATTAAGATACCTGAGATAACTGAGATATTTACTCAGTCTAATATTTTACCATGCATAGATGCACGAGTCAAAGAATCAAATATGGTTTAACATTTCATTTGTTCAAAATCATAAAACCATCAGAATAATATGTCATATTTCCAGGTAAACATTTCAAGGCTACACCAAACAGGCACGTGTATCTTACCCCACTGCTACACCAAACATGCACGTGTATCTTACCCCACTGCTACACCAAACAGGCACGTGTATCTTACCCCACTGCTACACCAAACAGGCACGTGTATCTTACCCCACTGCTACACCAAACATGCACATGTATCTTACCCCACTGCTACACCAAACAGGCACGTGTATCTTACCCCACTGTGGTCGCATGAATTGAAGAGGTTGGTGAGTATAATTCTTCTCTCTTCCTGGTTGACTGCGTCCCTGTAAGCGGTTGCACACCTCGCCAGGTGACTCAAAAACTGATCAAATATGTCTGTCGGCAAATCAGCTGTGAACTGCTGTAAGTACTGGAAATACACAAACGTCAGGAAACTTGTCATCTCAATGACATGTACTGGATTATTTGATCGGTGTTCAGTGTCATGCTTCTTCCTTCACTTCATAAACAAAATGCCACGACTGTCTTACACTCACAATATTACAAACAAAAAAAAAAAAAAATCTTATGTCACAAGGGACAGAAACTTTTGTGAGAACGAAACTTAAACCCATCATATGTATTAAAAATAGCCTTAATGTACTCATCACACCGGATCTCTTGCTATGAGTACAGAGTATTGGGTCAGTTTCATTATGATGTGTTTAGAAATTATGGAGGAAACTATAGAAAGCTAAAACATAGCCTAGGGGCATTCACCACGAAAATGAAGCCTACTTAATCAAAACACATTAATTCATGAAATTTGTTTCTCATTCCATCAAGTCATGACATTATCATTTTTGTTTTCTCATCAACTTTGCATGGCTAAGATTTTCATGAGAAAAAAAATGTTGTGCCCATTTTCACTGATGAGTTCACCAAAACAAATGGTTAGTCAGCCACTTCCATCTGTCCAAGTGGATGACTGAGTGCAATAGAAAATTAGTGCTTTTGGGATTTGCTTTTTTCTGTACTTTTTAACATGAGAGAGAGAGGGAAAGTGAAATCTGGACATTTGGCTCAAACAAAAAAAGACCTCACCAAGCAGGGCAGTTTGAACACTCTCATTCACATTTCTGGTTTAGTTCTCTGAAACACAATATGTTTACGACCACGTTTGTCTGTCGCACTTGAGTTGTCTACCTTAGAGAACTCTTTGACGTTGACCTTTATGCCGGTCTCATCCGTTGGCTCTAATGGTTGACTGAACTGGGCCGCTGACCTCAGCTCTTCAGGGTAGGAGGCCACGACCTCTGCGAATGACCTCAGGGCACTTTGCACCTACAAACGTTCAGTTGATTAACATATGTAAATATAAAGGCAACTATAATTATAAGCTTCTTTGCTGATTGGTGTATCTTATAACATGCTCAAAGTTTCAATTAAAGAAAAGGGAGCACTTCCCAAAACTGTGTACACAAATGTTGTGTATGTTTGAGTGCTTGTCATTTATAAGGCAATACTGATTTACAAAGTCTTGAGCAAGTAACCATGGTTGGAAGATTTGTGAACGGTTTGAACTATTCGTCACCATGTAATTCGCCATAAACCTGGCAATCCTGCTAATGTATAACCAGAGTCAAGCCACGGGGAGGGGGATAAGATTCAATCATTTGACCTCACTGATTGATTTTGACAAAAATGCTTTGGAAACATCAGATTCCATTGTGGTCCGCTTGGACACAACATATTCACATTTTTGCGTTGAAACAGTTCATTTGGCCGATTTAGTAAATGCATTCATACCCGTAGCTCTGCATACACATTTTGAATAAATGCACACAGCAGTGCCTAGCCATCCGTATGTATGACCTAAATGGCCTAAAACTTCGTCCATGACAAAGTTACTCATATTGCCTGATCTGGAAAGTTCTGTTGATTGCAGAAAGATGATTTCAGGTTTTTTTGGTAGGTAGGATGATATGCTAGTGGAAAAGTGTCTAGTTTGAACTCTAAAAGCAACATTTCAAGGTTTTTGCTTCTAAAAATGCGCTTTTAAGCAAAATTTTAGGTCATTTACAGTATCTGTTGCAAAAACTTATTGTGCCAGCGAAGGGTCAGACTAGCCACAGTGTGCATGGTCAGAAAGGTTGACTGTAGAATCCAGTAATTAAGGTATAGGGTTATACCAGAGTAAGTTCCAGCCGTTCTTCTATACCATCTGTCCAATCAACAAACTGCTTCATGAAGATGTTTAGACGCCGCACACGTTCCACCTGTTTGAGCTCCTCCTGCTTGGCGCGCTCCTCCTGGCGCCGTTTCACATCCGCTTTAATGCGAGCGAGTCTGTCAATAATATAAAAGTTAGGATTCTGAAATGAAATACTCTGTATCCTAAAAAATTCTAACTTATGGATAAACCCTGGAATAAATATAGGTATTAATCACAATCCCAGATAAAACCCATTCAATACATGTATTTATTCTGTTGATTGTTTGTTCAACATCTTAATCTAACTGAACAACTTTACCACTGTGACAGACATGCGTCATGTGTGAGGCTTGCATGTCCTAATGGTAGAGGACAATATCAGATTGCACAAACAACCCTGTTAACACCACCAACTGGTGTTAGTCTACAGATTCCCTGTCAGAGCTCAGACCTTGTGTGCTTCCTGGTAAGGAATCACAAACCTTACACACTGAGCTACATGTCACTCCCACCTCACTGTAGGGCTGGCATGAGATTATTCACTAGCAGTGACTGGTATAGCCAGACCAAGCAATAGTTACCACCCTGATAGGTCTGAAGGAATGCAGCTGCAAGTATCCATGGTTGTCTGTGTGTACACATAGTAACTTTGACCCTCCTCAGTTCCGACTTAAACAGTAAATCCCTTGACATCCATACAATGTATGTGTATATTTCATTTTTATTAGAACAACCCAATTTCTGCAAGATATATGCATTGACAAAAGAGTAACTCCAAGAGGCTTAAGGCTGTCAATTGATTTGTGTTACAGCTTACAAATTATTTACGGTACAAGTGACATGTAGCGTGACAACCTACATTAACACATATATATGCAACAAATGCTTCACCATGATAAAAATAAACACTGCTTAACATGGTATACAATTTATGACAATGAAATGAAACTACTGCGCACCTCAAAACATAATTTCTGGGCTGTCCAATTACATTTAGCAGTTCACAGGAAAGTAATATTTGAGACTGCAAAAGTACAAAAATTATGTTGTTAACAATAATTACATCTGACAATACATAAATTACAGTATTTGATTTAAAATTTCCTCCTCATTTGCTTTATTCTGAAAGTTCTATTGATCCCAGAAAGGTGTTTTGAAGTTTGTTTGAAATGTACATGTATGTAGGATGTAACTTTCCATCAGCACAAAACGTAACTAATCTGCCTACAAAAATACACTTTTGTGTGGCAAAGTCTTAGGTCAAATTGTAATACTGCTACCTCACCTGTTATCTTCAATCTTGAACAATTCCTTCCTTAGTTGCTCTGATACTTCTCTTAGACCCCTGACATATGGCGAGGCCTCACTGAAATTACTGTACACCGGATTGTTACGCATTAGATACTTGGCCAAGAAGTTAATGGGGTTGAAGTTAGGTTCCACTTCCTCTCTCTCTGCAAGACCTCTTTTGTCGACTTCGGTGAGCAGCTTTTCACAGCCTAAGATGAGAGTGGGCAACACTTTGTCTACCAAATAAGCTCTGACATCAACATCAGCCTCGTTTTCCTTCAGCCATTCCTTTGCTAAAAGTTCCACAGGAATTTTGCGAGCTATCTTCCTGGCATTCTCCTTGTCTAATCTGTCCTGTTCCTTTTTCTGTTGGCGCATTTCCATTAATTTTTCCATCATGCACTGTTCATGGAGACGCCTCCACCGGCGACCAGCACTTCTGACACTTGCTACCCCCGGGGATGATGTGGTGCGTCCCTCTCGAGATGAACCCTTACCCGCAGACCCAGCTGACAGGGGAGAGGCTGAGGGCACCATGGTCATCCTTTTCAGAGCTTCAGATGTCCCAGGAGCTGTACGTGGTGGACTGGGCAACACAGCCTCCATCATTTTCTTTGTTCACAATGATCACTGAGTGGTATTACACATCAATGTTCAGTGTCCAAAAACCACTGAAGGTAGATTCACCTGCCACCCTGTATGCAAAATAAAAAATACAAAACTCTGTCATGATACCCCACTCTAAATGAAGTATAATGGTAAAATTTAAACCTACTTTACATGGACAAATAATTACGTAAATTTACTTATTTGGGAAATCACAGTTTCACAAAAGATATTATTTATATAATTCTTACATATCAAAATTCTGTGTCCTTAACAACCCAGCCAATGTCCTTATCACACAATTGCAATATTTGGAACAATTCCAGGAATGTGAAGTATCTAAATAAGGTTCAGAAAAACAGACAGGTATCTTTCTCAACAAATATATACAAAGAAGATTCCAGGGATATTTCTATTTGTTATCAGTTTGCCAACCACTGAACATTCCCAAAGTTGACATTAATAATAACAACGTGCCACTGATCAAAAAGAAAGAGGAGACTCCATGGCCAGTTTCATGCAAATAAAACTTATTTCACACAAAAAGCTGAATGTAACCTACAAGGCAAGAGTAAAACTACAGACATGGTGACCACAATTTAAGTCATACACTCATTCAATGAGTGGGTACATGTATGGAGTGAGTGAGTGCTTGGTGTTAAACGTCGTACTATACATGTATGGGTCATATCTCTTCGCTCTGAAGATAAGGGACATGGAATCAATACACTATCAGTACTTCTCCTTTTCAGGAGGGACAAATTTTATTCTGTGTAGGTTCACAGTGCAGTCTTGTCTGGCTGCCAGTCAGCCCTATTTGGTGTACAGGTGCACGGTTGGTATGAAAATAATGGAAACTATCTTGACTTTTGACAGGTACGAGTTTTATTGATGACAGTTTGAAATCTTTGGTGTGAGGGCACAACATATCAGATAGTGAAGAGGCTGCAAGTAACATCCCTTTGATGTTGCTAGGCACCCCTCCCAACTTCAGGCATAGGAAGGTCCAGATTTTGACGGTCAAGCTATGTCAAGATTTTTACGGCTGCTTTTCCAAAGGCTGCGCAAGGTATGCACTAATTCTTACTGGCCACAGAATGTTTGGGGCTGAATTACAGCCTCAAAACTTAACACCGTTGCCTACGGAAAATTAGCCTAATTTATAGTGGTCTGATTTAACCCACAGGTGTGGTAGCTGGTTCCATGAGTGAAACAAAGTAACCATATGGCATATATGTAGTAATTCATAGTAATAATAAATAACACATTTGGCAACATTTTCGGAAATGTCAAATGTGTGTAGTTAATTTGCGGATAACATTTTTATAATAATTATATTTCCCCCTCTTTTCTGTATTAGGTGGTTATTGACTGTTGTAGAATAGATTTGTGAACCGATTACATGTACTTATTTTGGTCACATTGTGTCCCAAAGGTTGCAACAATCTATGGCTGAGTTTACATGTATCATCGACTCTTATTAAGTTTGACCCCGTGAAAGTGGGGGCCTACCAATTATGCATATAAAATTCAGAATCGCGAACAACAACAACATACAGGCGTTAGGATTTTAGCAAAAGCGAAATAGCGATGCATTGAGAACGTCCAACAAACTAACCATGCGCTGAATGCCTAATTTAACTCACCTAACAGTTAGTCGGACACAGTGTCATTTGTAAACACGGTGTGATACACTCACAAACAACATAACTGTTCTCACCTTGCCTTCTATGGATTTGAAGTTCTACCCGTTGACTTCCGTTGCTAAGGACGCAACGTGCACCTGCGAACTTTTTTCATTTCCGCTTTGTCAGGACGCATGCGCTGTAGGAACCATAACATGGAGGGGAGGGCTTGAGAGATGGGAATGTCACACGGGCGATACAAGTGGAATTCTAATTTTCCCAGAGAAATTGATCATCCTTCGAGTATCTGAGGGTGAGGGGAGATTTGAAGGATGGCCCTGGTGACCGTACAACGGTCTCCAAGTCCTAGCAACAGCCCCGAGCACGCCGAGTCGGTGAGTCAAGTTGGGCGCAATTTCTCGTTTTGTTTTCTTTCTCCAGCAGATGTGTTCAGCGTTGAGTTCACACGAAGGCGGTAACTTAGTCTTGTGTAGTTGCCACCCCCCATGACGGCTTTACTTCAGGTTCACCTCATTAATGTTTACCGCCTCAAGTAAGGCACCCATGGAGAGGTCACTCCATCTAACCAACCGTCGTAAGCTCTCCTAATTTGGATTTTCTGCAGAGGTTTCACACTCTTAAGCAAACTCAAACAACAAACATCAGTGGTTCACAAACATTTCATTCATTTTCCTGGACATACTTGGGTTACACATGGCAGTCTGGGTCCAAGTAGAAATGGATTTTTCTCAGGCCCTGTACATGTAAATGTTTTCAGAAATGTTGGTTTTTAAATTGGGGAATTAAATCAACGCAGTTACGAAAGCCTTGTGAGATGACTTTATTTGGAGAATAAGGAAACCGACATGGATCTTGTCATATGTGACATAAACATCATAAAGAAGATGTTTTGTTCAAAGAAAAAGGCACAATGGACAATAATATGTCAAAATAATGATATCTTGGAATTATCTTAAGAAGTATGTCGTATAAACGAAGTTGTTAGTCCCCAGAGTTCATACATGGTACTTAACGGCTTGACAGACCAGTGAATGTTTTCTTCGGTATAGTTCTACTTTGTCAGTGTTATGATATCAGTGTAACTACAGGTACAGGATAAAATGATTTTTACCCAACCACTGATTATCACACTCAGATTTGAAGAATGGAATATAATAGAGCGGAGCTCTACCTCGCCCGGCTGTTTACTGTCCATATTTCATTAGTATTAGTCTGTTTTCAAGAGTAAACCTTGAACTGTCTAGAATGTAACTCATGTACCAACCTTTTTGAGAATGAAACTTACACATGTAAAGGCATGTATCGATACATTTTATTTACATTTAATTAGAATAGATTTTTAGCTTAAAGCAATAATTGCATGATTGTTTCAGTGATTCCTTAAATATATTTTGTACTCGCAAGTCAGATAACAGAAAGGTGGTCAAATCACAAGCACCATAAAGCATATCTTGGCTCCTATATTAAAAATAGGAAGTTATTGCCTCTGAACACTGATATATATATATATATATATATACAGATAGCTCTAAGGCATAAATCTGGTTGAATAAAAGTGCTGTCAAAATTTATTAGTATAGAAATTCAAGCACAAGTGCTATAAAAAGGATTCAGGAAAATCTTGGCAAGATGCCTAAAAACAGGTGCAGTGCTGTAAGTGCACATAACTTGTGCAACATTGTGTCATCTTTGTAAGAGCAAGTTCTCTCCCTTTCAATTTCTGAACACTCATTTTTAAGGTTTAATGGCGTTTTAAGGCTTCAGTGAAGTAAAACAAATAAATACATGTAAACTTTGTTTCCAGCTGCACCCAGAGGTGTAATCCATGTATAATTCTGTTGTTGAGCCTGTACATTATGATTTTCCTGGGCTGTAACAAAGTTAGATAAAATGTCAATATTTATTCTGTGTCATAATGTACTGTTTGAAAGAAGTATGTTTGATACTTTTGAAGAAACTTTTTGTAGTATTTTCAAGCAGGTATATAAAGATGGAGCATCCTTTGTTTATTAGATATGAATCCCTCATTGTTCTGTGAGTGTTGATGTTTTCATTTGTGCTTCTGTAGTGTAGGCTTGGGATGGTATGTCAACTGGTTTTCCACATAGTGTGTGAGGTTGATGAGATATACATGCATCTGTTGATTAGGCTTCCTCTCTTTGTTCTCCCTGTTCAGTTGTCAAACAATGGCTCTGTTAAAGCAGTTCTCAGATACATCAGCCTTTTGCAGTGAATAAGTTGGATAAATTGGTTACAGGCAGTATGGTAACCCAGTGACAGGATTGGGAAATGTATGGTGGTTACTGACTCTGTATGTGTTCATACCGTGTCACTGAGGGACCAAGTAACTAATAGTACAGCAAAAAGCACCTGTTCAGTAAAGACATGTGAAGAACTGAATATACTTGCGGGCATATGTACCAATATGCCATGGAAGAAGTTTTATCATACCGGGGTGTGATGAGTGTTTAAGGGAAATCACTCTGATGACATAACTTATCAACTGATGGATAAATGCAATTACTAGACGAGCAGTAGGATGCTTCTGTGTTGAGCTTGTTGACTTCAGTTGGAATTTAACATTTCATGGGAGTATGTTTCACAGTTCTTTTATTAAGAAAACTAAACTTCCAACTATGGTACCATTTTGTGTATCATTTCTGTTGATTTATCATCAGTATGGCCATTATAATCCACCGATGTTCCGTCGCCAAAACTGGTGCAATTGAGGTTTGAAATAAGTAGAATGCTTATGATCTTTTGATCCGAGTGGTCAGGTCACCTGTGAGTGTTTACTTCCTGTGGGTGAGGGGATTATGGGTCTGATTTACTGTCCCGAAAGTGACAGCTTGCTGCGACGTTCCACTCATACTTGATAAAATACAGGCGTATAATGGCGCTTAGATTTATTAATCTGGAAGGCAACTGTTAAATAATTGCTGGATTCTGATAAAACTTTTGGTTGTAAAATTTAAGAGCATGTTAGTAAAGTACGTGCAAGATTGACCGTTTAAAATGCTGTATTCTTGTAATTTACGTGAATTTTGTAATGAATAATTATTGCATTTGTGTGTAGCATGTCTGCTTTGCCAAATAGCCATGAGAAACTTCAGGTACTGTAACATGCAAATAACAGAATCTTAAGTGACAGAAGTCTGAACTGTCTCTTTGTCAGTCTTAGTGATTGGTATATAATTTTTCAAACATATGTTTACCGGGGGGTGAAAAAAGATATCAGAAAATGCTATAGAGTACGTTTGAATTGGCTGATAGAACAGAATAAAAAGAAAAACTTTTAAATGGCTTAGATAAAAGAGTATGCTTCAAAAGCATTTCGAATTTAGGTATATCTTCATGTACAGTGTGTTTGTAAAACTGAGAACATTGTTCCTGTTTGAACGGGTGAAGAATTAATACATATCATTCATATTCCCGTGATTAAGATGTGGATGTTCTTAACAATTGTGGCAGGCAACGCGCATTTTCCCAGTCAAGATCACAGCCATTAATAAAATTAGAGCCACGGATTTGATAACATAATACCTCTTCTCATTTCTCCTCCCATATCAGATAACAAGCCTTCATTAAAAATGTTTGACCAGGGGCAGAAATTTCCTCGGGGAACAGAAGTAACTGGCTGTGTAGTCCTGAAGAGACAGGAAGGGGGAGTAATGTGTTAGATTCTGATAGACTGGATGTGTACGGTACACGGCTCATCTGTGCAACACCCTACTGTGACAGTGTGTTACATTCAGATGTTCTGATCCTCCATATATCCACATTGAACTTTACTCGAGCTTTGTTTAAGTCTTTGGAAAAGTTCAGAAATCTGGTTAGTGGATTATTTAATCTGGACAAAAGGCATTCTTTACAAATTTAACTTAAAATTTGATTAATTTCACCGGTGTTAAAGTGTGCATTTTTGTCAAGCACATTTTGTACATATGTTTACACGCACAAGTCATGGACATGAAAAATGGGTCTGTTTCCTGGATGGTGTGCGGGTAATATAGAACTATCACATTGTAACATACAGGTACATGTACATGAAATAGCTTGATTTTTTAAAAACTTTTGTGACTTAATGTAAGTTGCATGCAGGAAGTTTTGGAAAAAAGTTCAAACAGTTTTCATGCTCGTTGTTGCATGAGACGTGTGATTAAGGCAGGTTGTATGGTGATATAACCAGTCTTCATATTATTTCCACGTATAAATTCTTCAATATATCATTTTGTTAAAAAAACAAAAAAAAAATTTGATGCACTGCAAAAATGTGATTTGTTATTTCATGGCACATTGGTATTTTTGTATTAAAATTTAACTTTTTTTTCACAGTTCTTTCATGGTTCAGTGCAGACAGATCTGATCATTGATTGACTGAGAGAAGTGTGTATGAAGGGAAAGAGCCCTGCTGTCAGCAGTTTGAAATATTTTTATTCATTTTTCTATTGGATTGCTATTTAATGCCATGCTCAAGAAGTGTCCACTTAATATCATGACAATCAGATTTAAGGTTGGATGAAACTGTGGAGGGCTGGAAGTCAAGTTAATAACCAACCGTTTTTGGCAGTACCTGACAACCCTCCTGACTTAAAGCTGCAGTTGAACCAGCAATGGCTGAATTTGAACCCATGACCTTATCGGTCAAGGTCTTTATACTTGTGACAAGTCAGCGCTTTAAGGTTCTCAGCCATTCAGGCCTTGAAGTATTTAATATACACGCATGTAGTTACTATACAAGAATGTTAGCTGGATGACAAAAGCTTTTGGCCGAGTCTGGACAACAAGCTATCAGTGTGACGGGCACTGAGTACCCCAGCTAATGAGGCCAGTAAATAAAGGGCTTATCCAGCTTTTGTGTACTTTAGGCTTAGATCTATGGTTCATTTGCTGATTATATTGGCAGGCTGGTGTGTATAGGACAAACAGCGTATTATATGAACTTGACTCGCATATTTGTGACTGTGGAGCTTTCCTGTAGTAACTTCATTAGTCATACAGCTTTCTTTTGACGACTACAATAAGGCCATTCAGTAAAAACATTTGTTAAACATGTAGGTAATGTTAACTGAGAAGAGCTTTTCTTCCCTTTTAATGGACTTTTCGTGCAATAACTTCATTAGTCACGCAGTTATTTCTGCTTGCTATACGATCAGGCCATTCAAAAAAAACGTCTGTTACAAGGTGCTGTTTTAGGACCTCTTCCCTTCCTGATTTTTGTAATTGACATAAATGTGAACATGAAATGTAATATCAACATTTTTGCTGATGATACATCTTTGTCTGAAGAGATGGCTGAGTTTATTACATCTGAAAACAAAATAAATCGAGATCTGGGTCGTTTGTCACAATGGGCCAAACACTGGTTGATAACATTTAGGGCACAAAAAACTGCATATTTACTTATTTCCTTAAAAAAGAACCTGATGTATCCAAAACTGTATTTAGACGGTATTGAAGTGAAGAGCATTCAGTATCATAAACATATTGGTATCATTTTGCAGCACAATGGTAAATGGGACAAACATATAAGATCACTTGTAAATAAATGTAACAAGAAATTAGGTATTATAAACAGAGTGAAGAGGATATTAACAAGGAACTGTTTAATAACTTTATACAATAGCCTCATTAGATCTACAATAGAGTATGGCGACATATTATATTATAACTGTAGTATTGCGCTTTCCCAAAAACTGGAAAACGTTCCGTGGCGCTTTGCACAGGGGGATGCGTCATACATCAGATAAAGCTCTCCCGAATGAACTTAACTGGACAACTCTATATGCTCAGCGTAGACAACTTAGAATTCTGCTATTTTTTAAAATGGTAAATGGACTTTCCCTGCCTTACCTACAATCTCTATTACCAATAAGGCGATCAACAGAATATGATACATATAACCTAAGGTATAATGAAAATTTACAAATATTTAGATGCCACCTTAGTGTATACAAATCCTCCTTTTTCCCGAAAACAACTGAGGACAGGATTAATTTACCTAATCATATTTGCCATTCATCAACTAAAGAACTTAAAAAATTTCTAGCTCTACCAATCACTACTCTGTCAAGTCTTTATATAATGGTTTTAGCAACTTTTCATCTGTTCAGCACTCCAGAGTGAGAATGGGACTCGGCACTCCTCGGGCAGACCTTTTTAAGTGTAATATTACTGAAGATACTACTCGCCATTGCTGTAATAATGCATGTGAAGATACCTTTCATTATTTCTTTATTTGCCCTCAATTTGCCACCCATAGGAAGCACATGCTACACACTCTCACACAAATTATTTCACCCAGTGTAAATTATTCTGTTTTATTCCACAATGTTCATGATATATGTCTAAAATACTTTTGTTTGGCTCTAAACACCTAAATTAGGACGATAATAAACTCCTTTTTCAGTGTGTTCACAAATTTATCAATGATACGAAAAGGTTTTCCGACCATGGTGATGGTAATGACAGTGTTAATGTTGTGAATAATTAATTGTTTCAGCTTATCACGATAGCCATTTATAATTAATAGCAACTATATATATAAAAATTTATATATTCAAAATGTAGGACCTATTAGATGATTAAGAAAGTACAGATTCGATTTTAATGGTGAGAACAGACAATCAACCCTAATAATCACTGAAGGGGAAACGAGACAGAGTGTTAGTTTTGCCCAAATCACTACGGTTTCATCTACCCACAAGTCTGATCAGTGACCATCATTTGTGCATTTAAGAATAACTGATTTAAGCAATAATCAAAAGAACAAAGTTTAACAAATATTTTCTAGGAACAGTCTGGTTGTAGTTATCAAATTAAACCCCTATTTAAGAAGAATCAAATGAATTTTGATGTGATTTACAGTAAACCATTTGAATTAGTTTCTGTACTCTTTCACTACGGTATGAACAGCAGGGCAAAATTATAGGGCGATCTACTACAGGTATATTGAATTGAATTTAATTTAATTCTGTATTTAGTTTATGAGGATTTCTCACTGCCCATTGGCTACTATGAAGATCACCTCAATGCATCAGTTAACAATATAATAGCTAACAATGTATATACATTGAAGTACAGAAATACATAGACTAACAGAATAGATATATATATATATATATATAACTTTACCTTCACGCGACATTTAACAAATAATCAAATAGGAAAAAATGGAGGGTATGCAATATTGTTGTTTTCTGGTTGACTCTAATGTCTGTCCCACTTAGTAGATGTACACTTCTCATTCCTGAATTTGTGTCAGAAACAGCTCAGTTTGCAAACTGTACCCTCCTGTGTTGACTATTTTTGAAGGCTGTGATATTCACTTGCTCTTGTTTGTGAGCAGGTTTGTGATGATAAAACCCCCAGTAGAAAACAGACAGTGTGAGCTGCACAGCTAGATTCATACTCCCTGCTGCGTAATTTCACTTGTGTGTTATTAACATAACTACATTTTCTTTCAGGAGTGCTCTGGGTGTAGGAGTGTGATAGCAAGCCTGAAATGCAAAGGCCTGCTTTGAGTTGAAACAAGGTATTACTAAGACTGGCCTTAAAGTTTAAATGATGATTGAAAGAAACAGTCTGCTCTGTGATAGCATGCTTTTGGCACCACATGACTTGTAATTAATGTTACCCTGAGCCCTGTAGGCAAATCTGTATAAATGTCATTTGTAAAAAATAAAAATGCCTGGATGCTGCACTGTGGAAAAACTTCATTTATGCTGCGTGGAAGTAAATCTGATTCTGTCGTAAATGAGTCATTCAATCAGTGCAAAAATGAAAAAGCACAGGAGAGGAAAAATGGTGACATGCATATAAATGGGTATTGATGAAGCTTTGAGAGAAGCAGTTTCTGAAAAGCGCCAAATTATTGTCTTGTGAAATTGGAGTAATCAAGGACGTCTACCGGCATCTTTACTGGCATCCGAATTATGCCGGTTTGGGATGTTTTTAGGAGGTGTGGAAAATTTGTATGCACATGAATTTGGTGGCAGATCGATTTGACGTGATGGTAGGTAGGTGAATCATTGGGTGAATCAGCCGGTCTGTCTGTTGCTTTCTACGATGATGGCCATGTAGGATGACAAAAACGTTTCTAGGAACTAATCAATACCAGAACATAGTATGCAGGTATCGTGGGATGAATGGAGATTTGTATCAGACAGCCGATCTCAGCAAGTGTGAACAAAAAAATGTGCAACACGTAATAACTTGCAAACGGCCATGTACATTGTTCATACATTCTAACAGAGGTCCAGAAGAAGGGTGCAAATCTGGGCTGTCAGCCACACCTGGTTTGAGGGGCCTCACCGCCTGCCAGACATGAGGGAAGTCTCTGTCATCCCACTTGCAGACTTGGTCACTGTGGTGAGAGTGCAGTGCTGGGTAATGATATGTAGTCCGTTTATTTTAACATGTCGCTTGTATTCAGCTCTGTGAAATGACTCACTATCAAAATGATGTTCAGCCTGTGACATATAACATCACAAAATCTACACATCATTGTGTTGGAGGTCCATATTTCTACAAGGAAAAGGCAGTTACAGGTAGAATACCATTTACCATTCACAATCATAAACTTCATAAAGTGTGTTTCTGAAATGAACATTTCAATGTCTCAGGTTTCATAATTACCATGGTAACAGAAAACATTTGGAATACCGGATAATGAATCTTGTATATTTTTGGCAGACTGTAGCCAGACAACAGTTACCTTTTAGTTTATCGACTTCCCTCTGAAGAAAGGACAAAAAAAAAAAGAGGAAACAAAACGAAAAAAAAAAAAACAAAATAAAACAAAAAAACCCCCCAAAAACAACAGTCTTCCCCAAGTCCTCAACAGATTTTGCCAATAACGTATGAATTAAGATGCATTTTGAAAAACCAATTCATAAGATATGGAAGATTAAAATGTATTGCTCACTCCAGGGCACAGATAAATTTCTGAGAAATTATAAAATAACCTAGAGATGGTAGCATTTCTGAGACATATGTCAAGCATGAGCTATGTCTCGGATTGAATTGTTTGAAAATTTAGAATAGTCTGTTGCAGAGATCACACAGTGCATGTATATCTGAAACAGATTCCTGAAATATTTCTTGCGAAAAGAGTCTACTAATTTCAGGGTTAATTGATTGGCCAACCTTTCTAAATTAAGTACATGTTCATGTTCATAAATGGGGGCCTCTGTGGCTGAGGGGTCATCATGCTAGTTCACCAAATTGATCACTGTGAGTTCAACTGCAGCTCATGACGGTTTCCTCTGGTAGCAGATGGAAAACTGTGCCTGCAGTCTGCAGATGTTCATGGACTTCATCTGGGCTCTGCCCGCATTCCTCCCATGACACCACAATGCTGGTTGCTTGCTGTAAGTGAAATACTCTGGAGTATAACCACAATCAAACAAATAAATCAAATGTTCATAGGTGTATATGGATTTTGGAGTTGTGGATTTACACTGACAATGTTGGTGGAAGTTCAGCAGTCCTGTAAACTTAGCCAAAAAAACACCACCATGTGAGAATGTGAAAGAGTATGAAGTGGCCAAAACTAGAATAGCTAGAGTCTGGTATGTTGTGTGTTCTGGCTAGAGTCTGGTCTGTTGTGTGTTCTCCATGAATGGAATGTAATGTGGCACTTTAACTGCAATAACCAAATGTGACAGCTAGGGCATCAGTGGTCAGCCTGGTGGAAAGGTCTGTTTGGATATCTATACAAACTACATGTGTGGTGGCAAAGTGTCTTCCAGATGAGGAGCATTTTGCTGTATATAAAAGCACCTGAGGACATAAGTGGGATGTGGATGAGAATCCTAGATATACCAGTTATTCCATATAATTCAGATTTACTTTCTCCTAATGTATTTCAGTTTGAGGTACACATATTTGACCAGTGTGTGTGGCAATTGTATCCTCTCGGGGGGCATCAACACTGGGAAATATTGCGCACACAGGCTGGAGTTGTTTTTTCCTGGTCACAGCTTTTGTTAATGGAGAATGTTTTTGTGGGAGATCTATGCCTGCTCCACTTCAGTAGGTCAGATTTTGTTTTACCATTATCGGATATCACTGCTCACTCTGTATAGTGGATTTATTTTGGTTATCGAAGCTCACAGATGCAAAAGGTTCTTTTGAAGCTTCGAGTGTTGGTAGGTTTTCTAAATTATTAATTCCTATTGTTGTGCTATTTATTCAGAGTGGCTGGCATTGCCTCAATAACATAGAATCTGTAATAAAGTTACAAGCTGAATCCAGCTTCTGTTTTTGCTCTGCCCTGAGCAGGAACACAGAATTAAACACTCTTTGTTTGATATAAATGCACACATACATATATGATATTTGTTTTCAAGATTCATTTTCATTGACATTAAACTCACATTGTTTCAGAAACTATGCCAATAGCATACATATGTTGCTACAAAAGGTCATATCATGTTCTTCAGGGTTCCTGCTGGGCCTTGAAACCCGTGAAAGTACTGAAATTTTGTTGAAAGGCTTTCAACACTTTAAAAGTCCTTGGTAAAGAGTTTTTTGATGGATACTGTATGTATGTGACAGTACTTGAGTTTTCAATTTTAAACATCTCAATGTTGTTTCTTTGAAACATTGTGAGAGATAACAAAATAGTTTTCGATAATCTCCACACAAAAGGTTGTACTTAAACTTAAACTCTCCAGGGTGGGAACCCTCCTGATTCTGTTGTCACAGCTCATGTGACAGATTATGTGACAGCTTATGTGAGAGATTATGTGACAGCTCATGTGACAGATTATGTGACAACTCATGTGACAGATTATGTGACAGTTAATGAGCATTCAGATTTCACTACCGGTATTAGATTGGGGAAGGTTCCTACATATTAAAGCAAGATTGATGATTGAGAGTCTGGACTTCAGAAAACCAGAGCACCACATAGAGTCGGCATTATCAAAATGCCTCACCATAATGCACTCTGTATATGTAAGCATTTGGATTATGTGTTGGCGGGGTCTCATGTTTTGATGTGGTCTCATATGCATCATACATGTTATTTGTGGTACATGCCTAATCCTCTAGACAACACGCTACCATTGAGGACACACACACATATACATGTAGCTATCTATGAATATCCAGGTCAGGCATCGAATATGGTCAACCCAGGTTGATCTGGAGTGACAAAAAGCAGGAAGTAATAGTCATGGCTGTGTTTGTATGGTTAACTGGTTCACTGGGCCTGAATACTAAGCTAAAATTTTGCCTGTAGAAGTAAAGCCTCATAAATGTACAGGTCATAACCCTCATTCCCAGGAAATAGTATGTAAAATGGAGCAGGGTACAGTACACTTTCGCCATTCAAGGGACTGGTTTCAAATCCAGCTCTGGTTCAATGTTGTGGTAGATCTAGAATCTTTGGAAGCAATAAGACTTGTCTGTAAACATGCTGGGTATCGTGCTTTTCTTTAAATACCTGTTAAAAAAAAATTAAAAACATAAATTAATGTTTCAGTGAAAATATGAACACCTATAATAAGTTTGTACATATACATGTGTATGATTGTAAAAAATACCCAGCTACCAAAGAGGAAAAAATTATGGTGCAGTGTTTGAATTTCTTATGGAACTGGAATGGTATCCTATCTTTACATACATTATTGTCACGTAATGAAAATTTCATGAAGAGCATCGTTTAGGAGGGAATAAATCATCAGCTGAATGCCATCGTTTAGGAGGGAATAAGTCATCAGCTGAATGCCATCGTTTAGGAGGGAATAAGTCTTCAGCTGAATGCCATCGTTTAGGAGGGAATAAATCATCAGCTGAACGCCATCGTTTAGGAGGGAATAAATCATCAGCTGAATGCCATCGTTTAGGGGGAATAAGTCTTCAGCTGAATGCCATCGTTTAGGAGGGAATAAATCATCAGCTGAACGCCATTGTTTAGGAGGGAATAAGTCATCAGCTGAATGCCATCGTTTAGGAGGGAATAAGTCATCAGTTGAATGCCATCGTTTAGGAGGGAATAAGTCTTCAGCTGAATGCCATCGTTTAGGAGGGAATAAATTATCAGCTGAACACCATCGTTTAGGAGGGAATAAGTCTTCAGCTGAACGCCTAACAGCCCACTAGTGAACACTTGATTATCAATTAGGCTGGTGTTTTACACCTTACAGTGTTTCACATGTACAATGGTGGTCAGACTTATGGGCAGAGGTTCAAATCAGTGGTAGTCCACAGGAAACTAAAACTGCTCCTTCTCCTGATCCACTGGTACCTGATGCACTCCTGGACTACCTGAGGCGCAGGTGATTGTGATCCAGACAGAACTGGATTCCAGAACACAACCTCACCCATGGGATTATAACGTTCAGTTGCCCTTTGTCTTACGACAGTGGAGAACCCAGTAGGTAACTTTGTGTGGTGAGGACACCCTCAAGGAAATAAGTATTACAATAACAGGTTGTCAGTTTATAGAGCCTTATAAAATTTTCAACCGCTGCGAACTTGTCTCTTGTTTCACTCACTTCATTTAAGACATTCCTAATTTCAGTTTTTGTGGATGTCGGTAAAAAGTAATGACTTATCTTCTGGGCTCCTGTAAGGTTATAATTTGTACTAATGTAGAATTCTCAGGCGTATCACTGTCATTATTGTTAATGAACTGTAGTACACAAAAGAATCTTTTTCATGGTATTTTGTTTGTCATGTTGGTGTGGATTTTTGTATTTTGGTGCTGCACAAAGACCCAATTTGTTCTAATAATAGATTAATTAACCCCATGAGATTGAGCTAATCGGATGGTAATATTATTTTTACTGTCCGTATTCCGTTATTTTCATCTATGTTCCCGTGGCAACCATTTCATTTTCTATTCATACTTGTATGTGAATGGGGTAAATAATAAACTTAGGCCATGGCAAAAATGACATATGTATCATTCTCTGATTGTTTACAAAGTTGATGGGATTAACAGTAATAAGAGAAAAGTTTATTTTTTTTCTTCAAATTTTACATGGATCGAAATCAATAAATGAAACTTCCGAGACACAAATGTACCTATATATGAAATTGTTTAGACAGTGTCTTTCATTGAACACTACAGACTCTTTAATATGCAGCGTCAGCTGTTTTGGCTGCAGCCTTTATTATACCCTCTGGCTGTACATGTGAAGTCCTGCCAGCATCCTACGGAAGTCATGGGTTTCCCATGGGCTTTGCCTGTTTGCACCCTCCATAATGCTGGTCACTGTCATGGAAGATAAATTTTCTTGAGAATGACGTAAAAAACTAGTGAAATAAATGAATAAATTAATTATGTGGTAAATGTATATATCAATACATTATTCACGTCATAGATGGTGAGGTAGAATGGTTTCCTCTTGTCCAAGCTCGGTTTCCTCCTCCCAAAAGTTCACCTGTGTTATTTTGTCAAAATAAACCTGGTTATTGTATTTATCACAAATCAAACAAACACAAACTTAGAGTGGAATCCTCCAGAGGTTTTGAACAAAGAGCAAGATTCATGTTTGGCCTGATCGGGTCATTAATTACTTCTTACTGATCACTTCTGATGTTTTTTCTTGGTCTTTTTTTTGTGATGAATCTAATTTGATTGAAAGCCTGAAAGTTGTTGTATCACATGCCTAAACACAGCCTCATTTCTCCCTGCTCTATTTTTGTTATGATTATGTAGCCTCGTCACTTTTACAAATCATAGATGCATTATTCCTATGTTTTCACAGATGATGTAGTTATCCATAGCAGCAGTCATCAGTAGCGTACTTGTGCTGTCAAGTTTGAGGGGGTGTCGGAGTCATGTATTTTATGTAGGCTGATGAATATGTAGTGAATTACAGAACTAATTACAGGATAATCTTTTGATTAACTTAATTGATCGTGTAACACGTTAACGCTTGTTTTTGATGGTGGAGACCTGATTGCAGGAGTGGCTAAGTGTAGATAGCAATTCTTGAATTGTCAAAATTTAAGACTGCCAGCAACCTGCGGATGATTGGTGGTTTCTCCCAGGCACTGCCCGGTTTCCTCCTACCATAATGCTGGCCGCTGTCGTATCAGTGAAATATTCTTGAGTGCGGCATGAAATACCAATCAAGTAAATAAATAAATAAACTACAAATACTGCAGCTGAAATCAAAATCATCAAGATCATGTGGCTTGTATTGGATCCAGTTATATACATTGTTACACTGATACGGCTAACTGTTGTACTGCCTGTGATTATACTGTGTACTTACATACCCATGCACTAGGTGACGTTTTCCTAGGTAAACACACATGGTAGGCTGTAGTAATAGGTCACTTCATACATCGGATATCGGAGCACTTGTCTCCAGGAAGGGGGAATAACACAGCACATGTACAATCTCCCACTGGCGCATTTCCCCTGGTGGCAGACCCTTCTGGTTGTCTGCCCCGACATCACTGTCTGTGGGATCCCGATAGGACCTGGAGTAATAGACAGGAAGCAGGGCGGGCGGGTCTGGCAAAAATGTAAACAGGTTTTTCGTACCTAATGTAACTCTGACGTGCCTGACAGAAAAACTCTGTTTGCTGTCTTTGTGACATAACTTTATTCATGTGGCATTGATTTCTCTGCAGGGATTATGCAGAGTAAAATGTACAAACTTGTGTATAAGTGGGCAGTAAAACAGAGCATTGGAAATGGCACCTGGATTGTTTCCGGGTTGGATAGATTTTAGCAGGGATGTCTGTTTTGGGGCTCTTCATTTTCTATCTTTTCACAAAAGATGTTCCTTTTATTCTTTTGTATTTTCACTTTGTAAGAAGTGATCAATTTGAAAATATAACTTTCCATATTTTAATTACAGTAATCATTTATGATATAAGAATCGTTGTTTTGAAATCTGTTGCCAAAGGTGTGAAAATTGTTGTAAACTACAAAATGAGGAAAGTGCAAGAGGTTGAGAAATGAGTTTGTCTTCATGTACCTAGATAGAGATTTGAGGATAGTCTGCATGTCAGGCTGAGAAATGAGGATAATCTGCATGTCAGGCTGAGAAATGAGAATAATCTGCATGTCAGGCTGAGAAATGAGGATAGCCGGCATGTCCATATGTTGAAAAATGAGGGTAATCAACATGAGAAATGATGATAGTCTACATGTCCAGAGGTTGAGAAATGAGGATAGCCTGCAAGTCCAGAGGTTGAGAAATGAGGATAGCCTGCAAGTCCAGAGGTGGAAAAGTGAGCAGGGCTCGAAATTTGTGCTGGTCTGGTGGTCCGAGGCCAGTGATTTTCTGTCGGACGAGTTGGTCTGATGGGGCATTAGAAAATACAAGCACTTTCAGTGATAAGTCTTTGTCTTATTTAGAAATCGGGATGTGAACATTTTTTTTTCGTACATTGGCAACGAATGTCACACATACATGGAGTGCGGCTTGCTGAAATACAGTAGTTGGCCTCGTCACACGATGGTGGGGTTCTGTTCCACACTGGTCACAGTTTGGTACACGGAAACACCCGAGCGGTGTACAAAGAGTTCAGGTCGAAATCATTATGAAAAAGAAATTTGAAGTGCGGAAACTCCAGAGCGATGTATCGGGCACGGCGGAAAGGTGATGTGACTGGAAGGCAAGCACAGTTGATAAAAAAAAGGCTTCTCTCATCGTATGTATATCGTATCACGTACACATGCCCAGTACAAATTATTGATTAGTATATCTGTAACCGCAACAATAAATCCACAACAACAACGTCGCAATGTGGTGATTCTCCCGGCACACTCTGCTGATGCAGAAAGGGCTTTCAGTGAAAACAAGTTGGTGGAGACTGACCAGAGCTCAAACCTTCGTCCTCATATCCCACCCGACCTGTTGTTTATCATGTTCTGTACAGAGGAGATACCAAAACACGACCCCACACCAGCAATTCACTTGTGTAATACAGGCATCAGGAGGCTCAGGAGGCCTGCCCAGCTTCCATATGGATGCAGACAGTCCACTAGCCCTGATTCAGATGAGTTAGATCCATTCGTCTCCCTGGATCCAGATGTGTTAAACCCTGAACAATAGGCCTCTGTGGCCCAGGGGTTAGCGCGCTAGTGCAGCGTAATGACCCTGAAGACTTCCACCAAGTTTGATTAATTTCTTATCAGTAAAAGTTATGTGTTAGCATCAAAAGTGTCACTTTGAGGTTTGTACATGTGCTGCAGCAAGTGCACTTTAGATACCAAGGATGAAACTTAAGCCTAAATGTAGTACTTCTGAGCTCATGTAGTTTGTAAATGCAAAATTAGGAATTGTTTTGTTTCAAGCAAGACCTACACTTGTAACACCCAATGATTTGTTTCCAAAGAAATGAGCAGTTTTATTAACGTGTTTATTATGGCAGCATCAAGCATGTACCATCTAAACTTACAGGCTGACCAGTAGATCTCTGAGAATACTGGCTCTGCTGGCCAATTAGACTTTCTCCCTAAATTCTAGCCCTGGTGAGGATAGTCTACATGTCCAGAGGTAGAGAAATGAGGATAGTTTACATGTCCAGAGGTAGAGAAATGAGGATAGTTTACATGTCCAGAGGTAGAGAAATGAGGATAGTTTACATGTCCAGAGGTTGAGAAATGAGGATAGTCTGCATGTCCAGAGGTTGAGAAATGAGGATAGTTTACATGTCCAGAGGTAGAGAAATGAGGATAGTTTACATGTCCAGAGGTTGAGAAATGAGGATAGTCTGCATGTCCAGAGGTTGAGAAATGAGGATAGTTTACATGTCCAGAGGTTGATGGCAGATGGTGGCTATTAATTTGATGGAAGGAAGAAAGCAGAGTGTCCAGTACAGATCATAAATCATGTTTCTGATGTTAACTTATGCACAAAAGTTGTTTTCAGTGAATATTAGACAGAAGGCATCACTGATCGCTCAAACAGGTGGAGTGACAGAATCTACAAATTCCCTGTCCAAGGCCGGGTTTGAACCTGCACCTCGTCAGTCCTAACAACATGATGTGCTCCTGACCTAGAGGGTTAAGGAAATGGGGGTAGTCTTCATGTTTAGAAGTAGTCTTCTTGTCAGAATAGCTGTAGTTCGCATGTCCTATGTTTGGAAATGAGGATGCTTAACTTGCCCAGGTGTAGGGGAATGAGCGCACATAGCATTAGTGGGCTGCCTACCAGTTGGACGTGTACCTGGGCTCTAATTCCTCAGCCTTTTCTTGTGTCATCAAAGAGCAACTTTCAGTGTGATTCATGCACCTTTTCAAATTGATTTTGGGGGAGAAATTTTGTTGGGTTGGTTGGCCAATGTGAGGGCATCACAAAAAGTAAACGTTTTTCTGTCTACACAGAATAATGCTCTTAAAAACACCTTGCAGACGTGGAAAAAGGGTGAAGAGTTGGAGTAGTTCGGTTGATACTTGTCACAAGGGTACACCAGCAGGTACCCACTCACAGTCACACACACATACACATATACACACGCTGTACTGAAGTACCATCCCTACTCCCCGCCCAGAGCTCTCAGCCTCTGTGTCAACACAGGCCTTAACAGTAGCGACTGCTGACACCAGGGGTACATTATAGAGATTAAGCCAGTTTAGGTGGTGGTACAGCAGCACTGGGGACTCAGGAGGCTGGTCAGTTAGATAAGCCCTGTTACTTGATTATACCACAACCATGGCATGCCATGTTCAGCATAGAAAGGGTAGGGTCAGGCAACATGCTGTTGTGTGTTCATGACAGAGGTGGACTGTTTTCTGTGGGGATTGGTCAGCCATGACAGTACAACACATGTGGCTCAACACGGTAGGCATGTACAAGTACACTGTACTTTTGTTAGGAATGTAAAACCACAGGCTTTTTTTTTAATCTGATGCATTAAAGTTATATGTGTATGATACACACGTGTTATGATGGTGCGAAATCTCTATCCCACATGCATATACAATAGTGTACGGGTCTTGAAAGTGTTTTTCATTCTTTCTGATGCCTTAAAGTTTTATATACAGGCATATACAGGTATCATAAGTATTGTAGTACTTCAGGTTTGTATTTTCATTCATTAAAAAAAATTGTTTACCAAAATGAGTATTTCATAAATACAGAACTTTGTAAAATGGTCCAGAAGTCAGCCTATGCACGTAGCTTCTGCGAGTTTTAATGGTTTAACTCTCAGCTGGCAAAAACAACCTGTTTATATCTCCACATGTACAATACATGTATCTCTGTAAACATGGTATGCTGCGGCCTCGTGTTATGGTTTGTCATGTCGGTGCGAATTTTCTATAATGCATGATGTGCACCTGGAATCCAGCTGAATGTTGAATCCTCTCCAACTCTGAGAATGACACATGTTTTCTCGCTGATGTGATACACTGTTCATAGTCACCCATACAGGAGTGCGGCGACATAGATTTGGTCAAATGCCAGGGTAAACAGAAGATAATTATTGTAGGGTGTATTTGAATTAATTATTATTTCTGTCCTCTTCTCAGGGAGCGAACAGAGCGTACATCTTCCTAGCAGGAAGTTAAAGTTAGCTCAAGATGCTGCCTGCATGCATGTGTGAATTTCTTGATATGTTAAGTGCCTGCTTTCTTGTCCTCTTTCCTTTGTCTTCAGCTCAGCAGCACCCACTGTTGTATGTAAATGTACTAATGTCTACTACACAGAGCAGTTGAGATTACTTTAGACTGTTAGTCATATACATGGACATTTTCAGCTTCGGTTGTCTTACAGTTATGCTGAATGCCAAATTTTGATCATATTAAACCTTGTACGGTTTTTCTTTGGGGGGAGGGGGGTGAGTGGAGGAGAATCAATGCATTTTGAATTGCTGTCGTAGCCGAAAGAATTATTTCTTATGTAAGTTGTTAACAACCTTCATAAAGGTACATGTAAGCACGCTTCTAACTATATCAAAAATGTCTTAACATGGGGCAGGCTTATAGGATGCAAAATCAAAACCTCACCTGCATCTCTTGCTGCTTTTTGGTCCAGATACACTGTATTTGAGAAATTATTTCTAAAAATTTCTTCAATAAATAGAAAGGTGTTTATTTCTTTATGATTTTGGCTTATGTACAGGTATGTAGAAATGTATTTATTGAATTTTAATGTTTTAAAAATGCAGTGTCGCCTTCGTTTCTACTTGTTTGTGTATTTATGTAGAAGACCCCTGGAAAAAGCGTATTGTACAGTTTAACCTTTTATCTACATGTAGCTCCCTGGCCATTTTTTTCTATTCCCATATTCCTTCGTTTCGATTTGATCGTAATTTTCTCATTATTTTTCACAGGATGGGGGCGCCACTGCTGAGGAGGATCGCTCACCCTTGCGACAGAGAAGGTAAGATTTTCTTACGCCTGTTTGATTGTGTCAGTAATCTCTTGTGTCCTGATAAGCTTACCTGATCAACTTTAATTACAATCATTTACTGCTGACATTAAAATATTCCTCAAAACTTTGGGTTGGAAAACAAAAACATTGATGTATATTATGCTTTTCTCACAAATCTCTTATATCATGTTGTGATGTAAACATTCACATTTATGAAAGAAAAAAATGATGTGAGGTAGAATTTACAATGTTTAGTGAAAGTGTGTTGTCATTGGGCGTTATGTTGTGGAAACTATTACGTATGATCATAAAATTTTGAGAAATACAGGTAAATAGGTGATGACTAGAAATGTTTTGCATCTACATGTATTTTTATATCTGTATGCAATTTTTTTGAAAGGTGGTTTGATAAGCTAATTGATAAGCTCTCCCATTGTAAGGATAGTTGATTTCATATTAAAACCCACATCTCCTGTCTTGAAGACTGCATGGCATACCTGCAGATGATGTAGCACTACTGTTCACTGACCACACTGTTTACTTTTGTTGTCAAGGCTCATACATAAGATTCCTGATTAAAACATCACATGTTCATGTTACTTTATGTGGAGGTTTTTATATGTTACATTATTCTTGAACACAAGTTACGCTGTTCCTATGTTACATTATTCTTGAACATAAGTTACATTGTGCCTATGTTGCATTGAAACATTTTCAAACCTGAAATACATTGTGTAACTTATACGTGCATATCACTTCACCCTTTGGTACATTTAACATGTACACAAAATACAATAATATGGTCTGATGAAATCTTTGAATGTTCACAAACAATATCAACTGTTTCAGTATTAAAGTCTCAGTGAGTTACTTTATATCACCTGAAGTTTAGCAGTTTTCAAGTGACACATTTTGCTTGAATAGAACTGATTCAATCACCTTACAGGGCTACTTAAGAGCTCTTTGTGAAGTTTGAAAGCGCATTTTTATTTACCAGGCTCTGCTATACTTTAGGTCTTTTGATGTGGTACTGTATATACAAGGACGTAACATTCTAGGTTTATGTGTGCTGCAAGGACACATCCAAAATCCTTTGTATGATGATATCACACCACAGTGTTTGCAATGCCACAAGTACATTGTGATATTTCTCAAACATGGCTCGGGATGACGTATTTGTACAGTGTGTCAAATGCACAGGGGTTAAGTTAAGACTTCGTCAAGTTTCTGCTAATTACTCTCATGCCAGTTTCATCTGATGATAATCTGTGAGCTGTTAAGTTTATCTCGCACTCAGCTATCTTAATTAATCAGACATCACTTATGGATTATGTTGTACCTGTGCTGGAAGGACAGTATGGGCTGTACTTGCGAGTCATCTGCACACTAAGACACTTGTCCTTGTGTCATTGTTGCGGTTTACACATAGCCTTGTATTAGCACCATATTGAGGTTTCAGTCATTCATGATTATCATATACATGTACATGGTAGTAATTTTATCTGTTGGAAATTACCGATTCGTAGCTGACCAAAACTTTTTACTTTTGTTTACTTTTAATATCATTGGGAAGGAATATTTAGATAATGTTTGGTTGTGTATTCACTGCTGCAAACGAAGCCAGGCGAATCTTTCAACAAACCATACACAGTCTGAGTATGAGGATTAAGGCCTTCAAACTGCTCATCCAGTAATTGCAGTACGCTCTGTGTAACCTGGGACTAATATTAACCCCAGATAATGAATGCACTAGACATTAGACAGTGCACATGTTTGTATACAGTTTACAGTTAGGTGTTATGTAATGTGACTGTAGTATAGGGGTTAGGGACCTTCTACATTTAACAGGGCACAGGTTGAGGGTGACCACTGGGCATATGTAATATGACTAGAATGTAGGGTTAGAGGCCTTCTACATGTAACAGGGCACAGGTTGAGGGTGACCACTGGGCATATGTAATGTGACTAGAATGTGACACAGCATGCTTTCAGCATCACCACTGTGTTTGCATGAACAGTCACATTAAAAGACCATGGATGACTCAAGCTCCACCCCATAATTTACAACTGGGAACATGTCATATTGAATTTTTAAAGCTAACTTCTGTTCAAAATATGTGTTTTAGGAAGTTAATAGCCAGGTCTTTGTGAATTAGATTTTATTCATGGCTTTTTCCCTTGGCCTGTTGAGTGATTCAGAGACTTGATATGAGACTAGTGGCATTTGAAGAGTGAGTAGGCATTATTGGAAATAACATGGAATCCTGTCGTGACAAATTACTAAAAACATAGATGTTCTGATTAGTGATGAAGTTTTCTGTTAGGCTGTTCTTACACTAAGGTACATGTATTTTCTACAAATAGGTTGCAGCATAGTGTCAGAGAGGGAACCAGTAAAGTACAGGTAAAAATACATACCATTGAGACCTAATTGTACAAATGAAAGAGTATTAATTAAAGAGTAATTAATACTATGGCGTTCACTTTTCAGTCACATCAAACAAGGAAATGCTGACATAGTTGTTACAAGTATACTTGTTTTTACATTTTTATGTCTGTACAATGTAAAGACTGTCAGCAAACAGAAATAACAGAAAGGTTTTTATGACATGGCTGATATTATGTAAGCCTCAGAAATAAAACTGTTGTACCTGTTCAGGCAAAGCAAAACATGACAGTGTGTTCTACCATTATTATTGGTGATTTATGATGCTATGTTTGTACAACTTTGTGACTGTGGGCAAATCGAAATGAGAAAAACATCTTTATCACCTGTGACTGATGTCATTTTGTGTCAGAAAGAAAGCGCTGGTACTACGATGAGACAGGACATAGTCATTATGACTGTTGTCAGTGGTGAATGCTGGTGTGCGAGAAATCCTATGAGAAGTATTTACCAAAATAGTTTTTGTTCATAATGACTGGTTTTAGTGTTTAGCGCTAAAAATAGCCTATTCAAGTATGTACAGGTCTCTTATGTCATCAGAGATAACGTCAATCTCTCAGCTGATATCATACAGTCTGAATAATGTTTCGAACTCACCTTATATGTATGTGTATACTGTGTGTATTATGGGGTTGCAGAACAAGCAAATGAATAGATTTCTAATACGTGTAGTTGCTAAAAGAAACTAGCAAAAAGACTTGCTATGATGATTTTCGAGGTATTCGTGTACTTTGTAGTCAATCAGTCACATCAGTCTTCATATAAAAAAGGAAATAAGGGTTTACTGTAGTGCTGAAACAACCAGCTGTATATATATTAATGGCCCGAATATAGGATATGGTCAAATGGTTTTAAAATAATAATAATACTAAAGTTTATTTACAGATGGTAATATACACGCTGTCAACACAATAGCTGATCTTCCCTGAGGCCCTTTCACTTCCACATTCTCACAAACTTTCGTCTGGTATTTCGAAGAAATGCATAATGAAGTGAAAAAAAAAAAAAAAAGCGTAAAGTATTGTTCATCTAGAAATACATGCACATATGTATTGATAAATGTTTCTACGCACTAGGAAATTTCTTTATACAAATATACAAGCAAAGTTTTGTGTATAACTTCTGCGTCATTTATTTTATAGCTTGTCTCGTGAAATTTGAAATAGATGGTGCACTTTGTATTGTGCAACGTAGGGTGTTCTGTATTGTGGGTCAAGAAACAGGAAGACTAGTATTTAACAGTGAGGTCTTTTTTTAAATCTTGTACAAAGTCTTGTACTTGAGGTGCAGGTTCAAACCCAGCCTTGGGACAGGGAATGTGAAGATTTCCGCAGCCTGAACTCAGTGTCTGTGGGGCCTGGGTAACAATAAGGGGTCAGCGAATGTTGTGTGGCCTTTTATTTGGTGAGGATGTGAATGTGTGTACTTCACAAGTGGAAATGTTTGTCATTATAATCCAGGTAGAAGCTGTTTCCTCAGACCACTCATAAAGGTGACTGCCTTGGTATAAGTGAAAAAATCTTGAGTCTGGAATTAAGCAACAGCAGATAAATATCGTGATTATCTGACCTGCAAAAATTGTGCATTTGCTTTAACTCTTTGTATATCTCTTTGTAGCATAATGTGTTTTGAAAAATGTAGTATTTGGGAAATTCTTTTTCCCTTTAAATTTAGTATGCAGTAGGGGTTAACTGCCTCAGGCTTTTAGTGGTGACCATACATTCAGGTGGCTGTATTTAGCCCAGTTAGTGAAGCTGTGCTAAAAAGCTCACCTGTATGCCTTAATGACTACGTCACCTGTAAATACACCTGGGCAAGTGGGAGGTGAGCGTGGGGGGCTTAGTGTCAGACTTTTGCCGAAGTAAAAGTGGTAATAATCTGATGACACATGGTTTTGATGATTTCAGTGACATGTTCAGGTACATGAATAAAGTTATGCACCTGTATGTACCTGTGAATAGGAATGAAACATCATCTAAACTGTAGCGTTTAGAATGCCAGTCCTATTTCAGATTAGAAACATATATTTTGATAAACTTTCACCAGATTTAGAAAACACCTGTAAATTTATGCACCTTTATAATGTTATGACACTTAGCTGAAAGCCACAGCTAAGCCAGTATTGAACTGAGGCTTGGGAGGGGCCTCAGTGGCTCAGTTGGTGAGCTGGTGCAGCGTAATGACCCAGAAGCTCCCACCAATGCAGTTGTTGTGAGTTCAGCTCAGTCTGGCTTCCTCTCCGGCCGTACGTCGGAAGATCTGCCAGCAACCTGAGGATGGTCGTGGGTTTCCCCCAGACTCTGCTCGGTTTCCAGCCACTGTAATTCTGGCTGCCGTTGTGTAAGTGAAATATTCGTGAGTATGGCGTGAAACATCAATCAGATAAATAAATAAATAACTGAGGCTTGTGATTAGGGGAGATGTGAGGGAGAGGGGCACAGATTTTGATCTTCTTCCCTAATCTTGCCGAGTGTGGAGTATATCAGCAGGTCTTTGTCGCATTTTGTGTGTCTGTGGATGAGATCCGCGCCCACATGGCTGTTCAACAGGCTGAGGTGGTATTTGCGGAATTTCTACTTGGTGCAGTCCAAAAGTTAAGCCGGTCTTTACCTGGGTGATTTGCACCTGGCTGAGATGTATCAGTCAAAGTCCAAACTGGTAGACTAAGTGTTAAAATGAAAGAAACGGTGTATAAGGGGGCGTAAGGCTGACTAAGTCGGCTATAAAGCTTGTCTCGGACCATAGATGGTGATTTGCTAGGCCACTCACTGTGTTACATTACGATTCATGCCAGAGTTCAGTGGAAGCTAGAATCTGTAGTCATAATGTAAACTTCAGCATATATTACATGTATATCAAAAGCTTGCCGCTATATGCCTGAAATATTGCTAACGAGCCATAGTCATTCATGTACTGACAAGCTAAATGAAAGCACCTATATGTATGATATAGTGATAGTTAGTACCTTAGAACTCCCTGGTTTGGAATAAGTTGAATGTGTTTTTCCTTCTGTCTGTCTTTATGTCTGTAGTTAAACATACAATGGTAGTGGTGAGATCTGATTGATGATATTAATAATAAATCTAAAACAAGGTTATGATGCATGTCTTTTTTTTTACTTCTCTGCCAACTTTGGCAGTTTTGGCCAAGGGGTGTTCTTGTAGCAGGTGCCTACCGTCAATCGGTTCCTCCATCTGCCTGTATCCTTGTAAATGCTCTATCTCTAGAAGGGTTTAGCCCATGTTCTCCAAACTTACGCCACACGTACACATTGACATACGGAAGAACCCTATTGAGTGTCAGTGACCTTGACCTTTTACTCAAGGTCAATTGGGGTCACTTAACGTAAATTTTATAATATACTTGTAAACACTGTATTGCTTAAACATTTTGTTCCAAGTTTGCCAAATTTACACCACACCCACATTGTGGCTTGATTAAGAACTCTGTTGATTTTCAGCAACCTTGACCTTTTCAGGTTCATTACAATCATTTGAGTTAAATTTTATGAATGGCTAGTATTATACATAATACATGTATCTCTTGGAGTTTTGTACCTATTCATTACAGTGTACATGAGCTGAAGGCTGAAGGGTTATTAAGTGCATTGCACAGTATTTATGGGGGTAGGGGGTGGGAGGGGGATATAGTGGGTGAGGTGATGGTATTTGGACACCTGTTGGTCATGCCATGAAGACAGCCATCCTCCCATTCGTATTGACACAGGGGACTACTAACTTGTGACCAGGGCCTGCCCTGTGTGCCCTGAGTGACAGAGCCTGTGTTCAGGACTATAATTACACTCATCAGTCCACAGGGTTGTTTGCTGAGAAGCAGCCAGTTGTCTTCAGGCAAAGCTTGCTGACAGTCGCCCTGCTTTAAAATGGAGTGTATAGTACTGTCCTTCCCCAGCTGTTGTGACTAACATTTTCTGGCAACTTTTAGCGACTCACCACCTCTGCACCCTCTTCTGTCTTTTGACACGCCTCCACATAATTTTTTTTATGAAAACAATGGTCTAAGAACAAAAGTTGGAAATTTGTTAGAAATTTAATATCAGAGACCATTGGCGATACAGTGTACATGTACTTGTCAAATTTAAATGAAGATTCATTGTATCAGTTTGCTTTTTTTGAAATTACTTATTTTTTTTTTTAATTTAATTTATTAGAACACATGTATGTATTTTGTAGAAAGGTGTTTCCACTATGACATTGTTAAACAAGTTAGGAATTTGCAAAATAACACTTCTGAGAAAAAATTCGTATATATTGTTTAGGTATTTGGTAAATTTCTATTTTGATCATTTGTAGAACACGTAGGGAATTTTCAGTTTTTTCTTTGCCTGGAGATGGTGTGTAATGTTCCACTCCTTTATGGTCCATGTGCTGACAGTCAGTATTGAAAAAGCTCATTAAAAATTAACTCAAAAAAACTTTTTGAAAATGGCAGATTTATGATTTCTAGTTTCATATATAATCTTCTTTGTCTTAGGTATAGAACAGAGGATGCTGAACCAGAGGATTCAGTTTTGGTTCAACATCATACCAAATTTTTATCAGCTTTTTTTTTCACTCTGAGATAGTGATGGAAAACAGTGATCATAGTTAGCATACAGATGCTACAAGATCATAGATTCCATTTGTATTATTTTTGTTAATTATACTTATAACCTAATTTAAGATGTGGAATGTGTACAGATATGAAAGTATTGACGGAATCAAGGGAGATAACTCCAATGACACTAAGCCCAGCTTGTATCTAGCCCGTAGCTGAATACGTTGACTTGAAAGCTAGATCAGTTACATGAAGGTACAGTGTACAGTGAAAGATGAGGAGTGGTTTAAATGTGTTTTGGGCATGTGTGTTTCCCATGGAAAGCATTGGGAACTGAAATAGTTTTGAAGGCCAAATGGGATTCAAGTTGAGCACCAGAATTTCTCGTCTGTTATGTGCAAAATGGATGCGGATTTGGATGCAATTTTTCCGTCTTGTATGATTTTGTTTGGGGATAAGATTCTGTTGCTTAGATAACCTGAATTTAGCTTGACTTCAGAATTTCCTTCAAAGGCTGCATTCACAGATGTCATTTGAGCAAGAAAAACAGAAAAGAGCAAATTCACCATGGCTGCAACATCCTCTGCACAGGATTGTATATGACCTTGCACTGAAGCCCCGTATTAAGTATATGGAACAAAATTTACCATCTGACAGAACAGCCAAGTTTTACAGCTGCTTGTTTGTAACTAAGCAAGAAAAGGTGTAGGATAATCCAAATTTTACTTAACTTGACTCTAACTTCCTTCGTGCGAGATGCTTGCTGTTGTTATATGAGTGAAATATATGTTAAACTATGTATCGAATTTAGAAAGGGTACATTTAATTGGACAAGTACATGTAGGAGGTTTGTCCAAAATCCACGATGACTATTCTTAGAAAAGTAGGAAGAAGCACATGTAGGTGATGTGTAAGGCAAACCACGCCTGGTAATCATATCGCAAACTAGTAAATTAACAGGGAATATGAAACATTCTTGAACTTATGCAGCATCATGTATAGAGAATCCGTTCATGGTTGCCTTGGACTGGGAATTTAGGACCTGTTACTTTTAAATCTGGGTGGGACCTGCAAGGATGAGATTTAAATTGAAGACAGAAACTTCAAAGTTAAAATCCAAATAAAACTGATTATATAGTTCAAGGGAAGTTCAAGTAGTTTGTCATATTTTTATTTACTTAAATGTTACTTTTAATTTAACTTAAAGCACAGTGTTTCTTTTTTTTTTTGGCTGAAACTCATAGACTCCACACATAATAGCCTTTGTGCCCCTGCTGTTATTAGATTGTCTCTCAATCATCAGTGCCAGCTTTCCCTAGTGTCTCCACGCACCTATCAGGTCAGGCGTGCATAGCGAGTCTATTTTAGGCGGAAACAAATTGAAACAGCCTTATCTGCATTGAAACTGGGTTCCTTGCCATTCATCTGTGGCCTTTGTGACATATTTTCTTTGTTAGCCAGCCGTAGGAATCTCTGCCATTCAAGCAGACAGCCTCTATCACAAATGGTGGATCATGACATGGGCATTTTTGTGCTGTCCTGGAACGATGTGGGTCCCTTTTGTTCTTTTTTGTGATGATAGTGTTCGTTAATCCACAAGTTCCTATGTCCCATTATTTTAGAAGTTTTTACAGTTGTTATACTGATGGTAGTCACAGCATACAGGTTAATTTAACCTTGTTGCACATTGCATTTTAGGGGTGCAGTCTCTACAGTTTTCTTATGTTTAATTTTGTAACTTCTGTTTCAATTTTTTTTATTTGAAAAGTCATACATGAGACTTATGGGCATTGATCTACAATATGCAACACAGTGTTGTTCAATATTTTTGCCGCAGGCACCTTGTAAATCTGTTTTTGGGCTGAGTAATCTGCCAGCGCCAATATAGCTGTAGTTTGTACAAGTATTTGTCAAGCAAGCATGTCAAATGAGGAACTTTGAATTCAAAGTTTGGTCTAAATATTAAAATAGATCATTCAGTGCCAGAGATGTTTTTCGGAAGTGTTAAACATTTATATTTAATTACGTTCCTGAGAACAGGAAGTTGAGGAATGAAATCCTGGATGTGTTGTTTATTTCATGAGATGACACAGGATTGACACCTCTGGGACAATGTTTAGCCAGAGTCTACCCTCGCCTCTCTTCTAGTGGGACATCTAAACACAGGGCCCAGGAAGTAGCAGTCTCACCTTGGTAACGAGACTCATCTCCTCCCCACATTCCCATTGAAATGGTAAATCAGTCAAAAAACAGTAATGTACGTGTACACTTGTTCAAAAAAGGATCAAGATGTATTTAGGAACTTTGAGGAAGGAGGCAAAAATACATACATGTATTCCTTTTCATTTCTTAATCTTTAATTCTTGAAAATGATGTTAAGCGACAATTAATCTGTTAAAATATTTCTACAGAGTACATTTTTTTGAAATCTGAAACTGTAAGAGCTTTCAAAAATAAGGTTATTTGAAATGAGTAATATATTTCCTTTTAGCTCTCCTTGAGCATTTTTTGACGTGAAACTAAAGGAATTTTTAGTTTGATTTCACTGTCAACATTAATGGTGTTCGAATGTTTCCTTAAAGCCACATTTGATTTTGAAAGGTGAAAAATTTAGTTTCATGATGTCTCCAAGCATGGAATTTTTTTCTATACCGGCCGTCACTACACCAAAACTTGGGATCCTGTGGGACCTAGGGAATGGACTTGGATGAGGAACATCCTTAGCCGGACACTGGCCTTAACGCCACAGAATAAACCGCAGCACTGTCCCACAGTTCATGATTTCATCCCAGGCAGTACATACCCACCAAGCCTGTTGACAGTAGACATGACAAAGCCAAGGCACGTCTTATTCGCGTAAATATCTTGGATTCCCATGGATTATTCAGACTGATGTGTCCACACTTTTGTTCAGCACACGAGATTGAGGTCGTCTTGAATTAAGCCCTTGTCCTGTGATGGCTTGACCACAAGGAATCTGTTTTATCCTCTCGTCTCTAAACACTTCCCCCATCCCCTTCTTCCAGAATTACACGGAAGTCAAGTAATTTGGGCAACATGTATTCTTAAACACTTCAGTATTTAACATAGCAAAATGAATACACGACCTCTCTAGTATTTGAACAGTTTTCATTATCGATTTGCAGATTGTGTCATGAACTTAGTGCTCTTATGATATGTTCAGTAGTATTAACACGTTTTTGGTGGGTCATTTTTCTAAGTGCTGGTTTACCATCATTACCTGGCCTGCCTCTGACACATGAGTTCCCAGGGTCAAATCCAGCTCTCAGTGGGTTTTGTCAGCCACCTGGAGAGGGACGGTGATTCACTCTGGCGTGTCATTTTCTTCCTCCCATAAACAAGCTTGTAGCCTTTTTGACCAACAGCAACAATATATTGATATAATGGTTTGAAGCAGGTTTTCACTGTAGGACAGATATTGTACACTGGGTTTAGAAATGGGAGGTTGTGTGCTATACATGTAATACATTTGTGGCTTGACCCGGTGTGTTCCACCCATAAACATGATCAATCAGGTAGTTTTTCATTCAAGTAAATACATAAACAAAACATGTAACATATTTCCTATTGAGCAATTCCATTCTTATCATCGTGGAGCAACAAATTGCATTCTCTGCAATAATGGTGTTATATTGTGCCTGAGCCAATAAGTCTTGTCGAAGGTAAATTGGCCGGCTAGAATGTCTGTACTGTATTTATGTTTTGTCTCAGTGGAGTAGGATTCCAATATTTATGATCCACTTAAAAGAGTTATCCTCGCTGTAGATTTAGCATTTTTTACGCAGTCATCGAGATCTTTTGAGCAAACAGGAAATTATTTGGCGCTGGAGGATGTTTGTGTTTTGCCGCCTTGTTGCCATGTGTTGGTTGATTCTTCAGAGGTGTCTGGAAGCTTGCTGTCTGAGTCACTCCTCATATTACTCATGTGTATTGGTTGTTATGCTGGCTCTGAGTTCATAGGTGCACTTGTATGGACGATTCTGTTGTTATTCAATAGTCCATAAGAATTATGGACATCCATATGCTGACATGTTGGTATTTTAACGATATTCAGCTACATGCATGAGTGCCATTGTTGAGAGCTGAGGATGTTTGTCAGGGTAACTGATTGTGTTTTTTGGATTTTGTTTGTTTTTTTTGTAAATATTAAGTTTGAGAGAAGCAAAAATTTATTTGTTTTTTAATTTAAAAGTTGAATATTCTTTACAGGTTTTTAGCGTACATGTACTTACCTATTAAGTTGACAAAACGTTTAGTTGACAATTTATTTGAGAACAAAAAAATACTATCTCACCTCTGGAACTTAAAGCACAAATGATCTTTTCTTAGTAAAATGGTGTGTGCTAAGTAACAAGATGTGGGGTTAATGAAATGTTATATTTTTCTCTGAAACTGAATCCTTCAAATTAACAGATTCAGAAGATTTGTAATGAAGAGAAAAGGACCTGTGAACCTTTAATGCACTTTATTTGTTTGTTTTACAAATAAAGAGATTGTATTGATAAAAAAACACTCAATAACCTATTATTAGACTAAATAATTATTTAAACACATCAAATGGATTGATTTTGAATAGAAGTCAATAGAGTGAAAGTTGACACGGTGTGAGTTATAATTTTGATGTGGGGAACTGGCCAAGTGAACTTGTCTGATGAGTAGAGGGAATTGACTGAATGGCTCTGTGTTAAAAGGGACTGACTGGTTTTGTACGTCTCCTGTTAAGATCTGTAGGAGAAATTTTGCATCTGTAACAGGATCGCACTAGAGGTTTACTCTGAGGCCTTTTGGATCATGATTGAATTGCAGATCTGATAAGAAGTACCTGTACACGTACTTCTAACTTATATGGAGTGAAATGGAATGAAATTTTACTGAATTTTTTAGTGGAATCACTAAATCACTAAAAATTTTTAATTAAAATTTGATCCTGATGGCTTTTTTTTGCACCTTCAGAAAGTGGCAGTGGCACATTTCCATTTCTCTTGAAATAATACCATTTAAAGTTGTTTTTAGCTGTCAGTAAAGAAATTCAGAAATTCACAGAAGAGGCAAACAGTTGAACATTTTTAGTACCAATTTGTCTGCGAACTTGCTGGATACCCGTGGTGACTTAATGGCAGAGAAAGTTAGTGAAGAAACAAATGGGTTTATATATTGTATTTATATACAGACATGTATATATATACCTGGTTATGTACTGATCCAGATCTTTGTTAACAGCGCCATTGTTTCCTGCTCTAAGAAGGAGCTGAGCAAAAACGTGACTGTTTGAATAGCTCTGTTCTTCAAACACAGCACATGGCGTCTTGATTACGTTTTAAAAGACATTGTCTCAACAACATTAAGTGTACTGCATGACCGGGACAAACACAATCAGCTGTGGCAAAACGAAAGAATAGAATGGCTGTTAAAGAGGGAAGTAAAAAGGAAAGTAATGCTACAGAGACTTGTACAGGGCTCGATTTACAGATCTGCACTTTGAATTGTTGCCTTTGTTTCGTCGTGATGTCATGGAAATCTCTCTGATTTCACCGCGGCTTGTGGTCTATCTTGTAGTTCTCTCTCTCATCTCTTGGGATTGTCTCAGCTCTAACCTCAGTTGGTTTCGGACTTGCGAAGGATCAGTCCGCTCTCACCTGTAGTCCAGATCCTACTTTTGCTGATCACTCTGATGGGCCAATCGAAGGACAGGGCTAAGCTCTAGTCTGATGTGATAATGCTGTATTTGATGCTGTCAAACCTTGTTAGCGGACAGTTTCAGGGCCTGGTGAGAGTTACATGTAGAGTGAGTTGACCTCGAGGTGATACAGTGTGTGGGGCTTATCAGCAGCCCTTGGTGGGGGGGTGGGGGTGGGGGGGGAGGATTGAGAGACGTTGAGTGTTAATAAGAGCAGGGTAGAAGTGAACTTCTAGTTGTTTGCCTCACAAAGGGTTAAATGTCATGATTGTATTGGAATGTATATCATTGCATAATAGTTAGCTGTCAGCGATAAATAGGGGTACAGTTCATAAAATTTAAATGAAATGGGCAACAGCCTTTCGGTTCCATATGCTCATGGTGGGTAGCTTCATTCTAGCCATCATGGTGGGTAGTTTCATTCTAGCCATCGTCCATGACTTACAGTATCTAATGCAGGAGTATATACTGACTAAAACCCCTTGAGATTTTGTGGATTCAGGGTTATATCTGAAGATAAACTTTTTAGTCCTTTTAGAGAATTAGTGTTTTACTCTAAATGGTTTCTTTAGGAGTTTGAAATATATTCAGATACTCACAAGATACAAAATCCAGGTAAATAAACCGTCCCCGCCAACATTAAAAGAAAAAAGCAATATGAGTATTTTAAGGAAACACTGATCAACAGAATACTGGTTTTCTTGCATGTTCTCTGAGTTTTGTGATTTAAAGTGTCTGTAACATTGTTTTGTAAGGAAACCCAGTTTTGAGGCATTTGGTTATGTGTGGGTTTGATAAATAAAGGCACCATGTCTTTGTATTTTTTGATAATTATTTTATCATTCTTCATATTGGCCCTGTCCTGTTCTTCACATTGGCCCTGTCTTGTTCTTCACATTGGCCCTGTCTCATTCTTCATATTGGCCCTGTCTTGTTCTTCATATTGGTCCTGTCCCATTCTTCATATTGGCCCTGTCTTGTTCTTCTCATTCACCCTATCCTGTTCTTCACATTGGTCCTGTCCCATTCTTCATATTGGTGCTGTCTTGTTTTTCATATTGGCCTTGTCTCATTCTTCATATTGGTCCTGTCTTGTTCCTGAAATTGGCCCTGCCTTGTTCTTCATATTGGTCCGGTCTTGTTCTTCATATTGGCCCTGTCTCATTCTTCGTATTGGCCCTGTCTCATTCTGCATATTTTCCTTGTTTCATTCTTCATATTGGTCCTGTCTTATTCTTTATATTGGTCCTGTCTTGTTCTTCATATTGGTCCTGTCTTCTTCATATTGGCCCTGTCTTGTTCTTCATGTTGGCCCTGTCTTGTTCTTTATACTGGCCCTATCACATTCTTCTCACTGGCCCTGTCTCATTCTTCAAATTGTGCCCAGTTCTGAATCATACTCAGGACTGGCATTAAGGAGAGACTAGGTGAGTGATTAAATGCTCTCCCAACAGTCAGGGGGAGCTGTTTCACTCCCCCAAAAATATCTTCCAAAGTTATCTAGGAGTGCATTTCTTATCCAAAGGTAATTAGGGGGAGCAAACAATAAACAAATCCATTTGGGAAAAAGGTGAAAAAAAAAAAAGGAAAGGAAATTCGTTTCCTATTTAGTTATTGCTGAGGCTTGAGGACGCACGGACATGATGGATACGCTATGAGAAAGAAATAAACAAACAGAAGCATTTTCACTCTAAATCTTTTGAAAGATTTAAAAATTTACAAATTTAGTAATTAGATTCATGTTGGGTACAGAGTAATTTAAAGGGTGTAGCTCTATCAATGCCCAGCTGGTTGTCACTGGACACCCACTGTGATTGGCCTTAGAAGTGTAAAAGCCTCAGCTGGCTGCAGTGGACAAACCAGGAAATAATCCGACCTCCTGTAGGTTTCCTTTGACAAATGATATGCTTGCCTGGTTATTGTCATTGATTGCACCTTGAGTTGCGGCATAACTGACTGTGCAAAACAATCATGAGAATTTGTATACCCATGTATCTGGCACAGGGCTTTGTGGGGCTTGAAAATCTTGGTAAAAAAGTGCACCAGTTACATGGATCACTGGAATGGGGCAAGTTATAATGGTGTTTTCTGAGGAATTGAGATACTTTTACTTTGCGCAAGTATGAAATAAAATTCTTCACCTCCAACTGCTTGGGGACCAAGGGCGAGTGGAAGATAGGTCGCCCAAGATTGCCGGGGCTTGTGTGGAGGCATAGGCGACCGATAGCTCGCCCTGAAGTGCCCGGTCTGATACTGGCTATATTCTGACTTCTGCCTCCGTGTGTATGTGTTTATGTTATGGTGGCTAGATAATTCCACATCCATGTTAGTGCATGTGTCCTTTTCATAATTATTTGAGCTGTTAACATTTGACCAATCCAATCAGTGTTTACATACAGGTGTGTGCAGCTGAAATTTGGTACCCAACTTCGTTTTGTAACACCTTTAGCCCTTTGTAAGCCTCGGGCGCTGGCTGGGCTGTTTGTCGGTTTCACAGGTGACTGCTGATGCAGGTAGTTACCTGTCAGGTTAAAGCAATCAGTGATTGATTAGTTGTTGTGGACAGGTGTAAAAGCCAGGGTCATGGACAAAGGCAAACAGCTTACCTTTAATCAGGCCGTTTGAAAGGGACAGGGATAGAACTGATTGACACTGACATGGACAGTGTCCTCCAGGTATTATTCAAAGTCACATGTAGCTACATGTGTACTGGAAAAGTTAAAGTTTACATCGACTTGGAGTTGTTATCAATTTTTTTCAATCTAGATTTCACAGAGGGATAAAGCAAAATGAAATAAAGTGTTTTTGGTTGAGGTTACTGGGGTGATGTCTTAACTTGAGAAACCTGTAGCTGAAGTTTTGTTCTACGAAAACCACTTCCACCAGTGTTGGTTGCAAATCTGACGTTAAACATGGAAAAGTTTTTTTTAACTTCCCATAGGCAAAATCAGTTAAATATGGATTGATTGCCAATTAATTTCAGATGCTTGCTTTGTATTATTGGCTTTTTTTTAAACAGCGCTTTCTTTTAATGGAAATTCACAAAAGATTCATTATTTTCTTCAAAATATTAATAAAATCGTATTTTATTTATAAACTGAGGTCATATGTGGGAAAGTCTGCCAGCAACCTCCAGATGGTTGTGTCAGGTTTCCCCCAGGCTCTGCCCGGTTTCCTCCCACCATAATGCCGGCTGCCATCATATAAGTGAACTACTCTTGAGTATGGCGTAAAATACCGATCAAGTCTGAGTTGAATTAAACTCTGCGATTAATTTAAGATCCACTACTGCAGTTAAACTAGAAACGCCTTTCCCAAGAACTGAAAAATCTTTATCTTACTAAGGACCAGTTATGTGGAATGCTTTGAGTAATGACGTTCAGTATTCTTCATTGGTTCAATGTTTTAAGAATGGATATCTTCAAAGGATTATATACTGAAAATGATACTTCATTTTGAGACTGCCATCATAACACTCATGAGCTCAAGTGCAGATGAGAAGGGGATGGGAAAAGGGCCATCACCCACTCACTCGTTCTGTGCTTTGAACATGTGTGTCATGAGGTTCCAACTTCTGGAGGGGATAGGAAGGGGCCGGGTCGGTAACGGGCCGTCTCCCACTAACCTATCTCTTCCATTGGCTGGGATAGTCATGATGGCACAATTCACATTTGCTTTTATGATTATTTCACTGTTGAAGTACTTTGTGTTGATTTAATTTGCCACCATATATTGTTTTCAAAATCTTGTTGCACGTGGTTTACACAATCCAAATTACCATGTTTTCCAACGCATATGTAATGTAATATATTGTTTCAAATTGTTTGAGTGTGAGGGGCTCAGGGTAGAACAACCCAGTGTTGACTGATTATACATATTGTATTTTAATAATAAAGCCATTATTATTATTTTTAAGTAAATAAATGTAAATTCAACCATGGTAACAGCCTGAGTTTATGAATTAAATCGGTTGTATTTGAACATGAATTCGCCATCTTCATTGAGACAGTGCGGAGAGAAATCGCTGTACAGCGCTAGTCACGCATTTATAGTAATTCAAGGAGTCATGATAATGAATATGTATATATACGTTGTACATACGCGAGCTGAGTAGACTGGTATATTCTCTGATGTGTCTGATCTTTGTAAACATACAAACACAGCAGCTATCTTTCTCACGGGTTGTTGGCTCCCAGTTTACCTGTACCTGTTTATAACTACACAGGTAACAGTTGATTGATACATGTAACATTTCAACAATGGGGCTAGAGGTAAATAAAACATCCCTGAATTGAAGTGCATACATGTAGGGTTCTCTCTCTCTCTTCTCTCTACAGGCCCCCTCCCCCCTCCATTCCTCTTTTTTGGCTTTTCTATATGGCAGGTGAACTTTGTAACAAAGTATAAACTGTGTGTATATTGTGTTTTATTTGGATCAGAGATTTTGGGGATGTTCCAGGGCTCACTGGTGTATAAGACACCATGACATCTACAGCATTCAGAAAATAAAAACCCGTTTTGTACCTAAATAAATGTTTCAAAGAGAAAAATGTGAGCAATGTTGACATTAGCCTGCTCTATTCTATGTCTCTCGCGCAATGATAAGTGTCAAGGATTACCTCACTGTGTCTGCAAATAATACTACAGTTATTTAAACCTGCAGAAAATAGCTGCATAAAAAAGAAGAAAAAGAAAAAAAAAACAGAAAGAAGAAAAAAAGAAACATCCAATATTCGCTCTAGTGGTTTTCAATGAAGACGAGGCCATGGTTAGACCAGTGTGGATATGAAATATATAACTTGGCTAATACTGCTATCAGAATGTAGTGAGAGGCTGTGTAACGGTGCAAACACGCTGATGTGAGTCTGTTGAGGAAAAGCGCACAGAAACTCTCCCCACAGAACACCCAGAGGCATTTTGACACGCCCGTCTGAATGCGTTCGTGCGTGTGTGCGCGCGGACCTACTTTTTGGCACAATAGTGTTTATGGGTTGACGGAGCTTTCAGGGTATCTCTCCACTGTCGTTGAGAATTCCTGGAGCTTTCAGTCCACCACATGTGTTTATAGTCAACTGTGGCCACAAAAGTACAGTGTTGATGTCTGGGTTTTGTATACATTTTCCCCCTAGGCCATAAACTCTGTGACCAATAAAGCATTCATTACTTAAAAGTGTTAATAAAATGTTCAGTGGTATTCTGTGACGTTTTCATGATAAAATTAAGTGAAGCGTTGACTTGTACCATTTGTTTAATGTGTATATTTGTGAAATGTGTAGAAACTGTATGATCATCGTTAGCTTCCGTGGTTATCATGGTTTAATGTATGGGATCAATTTTAAACGTGCATGTATGGTTCTGTCGGAATGAGCTTGTGTGTAGGCAGATTTGAACATATGAGTGATAACTTTCAGTCATCAAGATCTTGCAAATACACTTAACACTCATTATGATTTAGTTGTAGCCTGTTCTTCTGTGTCCAGATTCGGTTAGTGTATACCTTTTACATTTACACTTGGCCAGTGTATGATATGTGGACATTAAGCATGTAAATATGTAAAATTGAGACCCAAGAAAGTTTTCTGTTTTTATTAAAGACCGAGCCGGAAAACGGATAATAAAAATATCCTCATGACTGCCAGGAACGGAAGTGAATGATAATAGGTTTGATTGAGAGAAGATATGCGAGGGAGATAGGGTTAGAGGGAGACACTAGAGAGACGGTTTAGTGGCTTGAACCCTGCCAGGGCTGTATGTGGAACAACCGACCCCAGTACCAAGCTGTGAGCGAGCAGCTGTGCTATAGGCTGGAAGACGAGTGTGGCTAGCTTGGCTGGGCAGGCAGTCACTGTAGACAGCCTCGAGAGAGAGAGAGACGCGAGGTAGCTGTCAGTTCTCAGCAAGCTCTGTCGTGGATGGACGGTTGTCTGGGTCCACTCTTGAGACAGCAGGCAAGAAGGGGGCTAGCTAGCCACATCGTCAGCGTGTCGAAGTCGAATGCTGCACTCAGATGCAGTTCTGTCGTCGTTTGTCATGCTGCTGGGAAATCTTGAGTTGTTCAGCAGAATGTTGGTGGTAGCTGCGTAAATCAGCACCTGTGATATAGAAAGTGTTGCACCAGCCTGACAATGTTTCATGAGTTGCTTGGTGCGTGCGACTTAGAATTGCACATGCAGCAGGTCTAAAGCCACTTTGCACGTGATTAACAGCCATGATGCAGCTGTTTTCTGGCCTGTCTGCGCTTAATCATTGACTACACCAAGGATATTTATGCATGCAACAACAGACGCAGGTGGACAGTTTTTGCTGGCTTAATCAAGGAATGCAGGAAACTTAGGATTTGATGTCACCTTGGGATTGTGATGTTTAAGCCTCATTATTAAAGGAGACAAGATTAAGACTTAGAGAGGACAGCCGCCTAGAAAATTTCTTTGTTCGTCCTGAGGATCTTTGAATTTACAATATCAAGTCTTCGGTGACCTGGGGTTTATAATTAAACTCATCTCATAAGGTGATGAACCCTGTGTGTTACCCGTGAAGAGATGAAATACTGAACAAAACCGGGTGTACATGTGTGAGGCCTGAACTGTCATAATTACTGTAGGCTTTCTTGACTGACTAAAATCAGCATTCGTGGTTAGTACACAACTGCTGTCTTTTGCGTTTGTTGTCATAATGGATATTAAGTGTTATTCTGGGGTGAGATTTGAAGGCTGAGAATAGAAGATATACCAATTCTTCACCAGTGACTGTAAAATACGTTAAAATTGTGTGATGAGAAAAAGTCATTGCTATCAGACTGTTCAGATTTGAAATCTCACACAATAGGTTTTGCTGTTAAGTTAACGGCTGTTTAAGGAAAGATTGTGGACGGTGAGGATTATTCATATCTGGCTATTTTGTTGTTGTTTTTTTTCATCACAGGAATTCAGCTTGTCAGGATCACTGTGGAACTTTTCATATTTTGTGTGAAAACTTTCCTTCATGGCAGCAGCAATTTTTTCATGAATAATTTGAGACTGGTAGTTTGATTATCAAAACAAAACCACACTGGTATTTGTGCTATGAAAAAGGAGAAACAGGCAGTGGTGGATTTGATTTAAAGAAAAAATAAATTGACAGATCTGAACAAAGCGTGGATTCTTCTGACTGTTATAGAGCAGCTATTAAAGACTGGATTGTTCTCTGGAGATAAAGAGTGATTTCTCTCAGACCTTTCATGGGAATACAACTACATGTATCAATCAAACCGAAACAACTCATTCATATCTCCCTGTCAGCTGGAGATGGATGTGTCATTTAACGGCGACAAATTCAATTTATGGGCCATTTAATGATCCATTCTCTGGCACGGAAATGAATGTGTAATTTACCTTTAAGCTGTCAATCAATCAGGCGCATTTGCACACGAAGCTGTTGCATACATGCATCATTTGCTGGCTCTCTGCATTGGAAGTCTGTTTGGAAATGTAACATGCGGTACTTTGCAAGTCTAATGGAAGACAACTGTCGGCTGTCGGTGATTTGACGAGAACACACTGACCAACTGTTTGTCCACCTACTCATGTCTACATGGACTTACTTGTATACTAATAGGCTTGATCCCTGCATGTATGCTTGATTTCTACATGCATATAAAACAGACAAGATTGAGCTGATTCGAAATCCAATCTGTAATAACAGCAACAGCAAAAACAGACCTGAAGACATTTTTATCTCATTTCATGAATCTGAAGCAAACTCCCCATCAACTTCTTGATCTGACTGGGGACACAGTGGATAGTAGATGCCATTATATCATGGATATCAAAGACATATTATTCATCTGTGGTAACTCAGATGGGCTTTGACAGCTTGACGTGGTTTGTGTAAAGGGACGATATTTGCTGAAAGGATCAGATTCTGTGCTTCTCACTTCCGAGGTGTGACTTTTATAGGCCTACGTGACAGCGTCAAATTGTGGTGAATTACCGAAGGCAACTTGAACCTGCTTGTAGGACTGCAAACTACTTTGCCAGGCAAGATATTTCCCATCATCTCTGAATGGCTGAAGAGGATTTTGAACTTTTCATGTGATAAATATCTGTGAACTGGACAAAGTACATGTACTGTATTAGCAGTGAATGCTTATGTGGGATATTTCTCTTTCCATAGTAGGTGGAGCTATTGATGTGACATTGCATAACTGGTGCCATGGAAATGGACATTGAACTTTGGAAGTAAACTATCAGACTACAAGTTTTGCAGTGAACTGCAGATGGTGTGAAGTTATTTTGTAACACCTGCATGTGTTAACAGGCATACAAGACTTAACTCTTTAATTCCGTTTGAATTGTATCAGTGTTCAACATTTGTTGAAAATTGCATTCCAAGTCATTGGTTGCTGTGAGAAATTTTGACAGTATTAGTGAGGCATTTTATTTTTACCAGTTCCTTGGAAAAATTGCATTTGTTTTCTTCCACGCTCACATGTAAACATCATGTTGATTGAAATTTTACTGATTTGCTTCAAGATGGGAAGTCTTTTAGTGTGAATGTGGAAGTAAGTCCAGAACTGTGGTAGTGTGTACATGTGACATTTGTTGAAATCAGGGGATAAAACTTCTGATTAACTGATGAAGAAACATTGGCATCAGCTGCCAACATTTCGGTGGAGGAGGGAAAAAAAAAAACGTGATGCTGGAGAAAATCTTGGGGACAGGGTTTGACCAGGCCAGCATCTTGGTTGTTTGACCAGCGTCTGTGTCTCAAGTCAGGGCTCATCCGGATAGTTCTCTCCAGACAACATGGATTGACGGGAAGATCTAGCACCCAGAATCCCTCTGTCCCGTTCACATGAGGATACAAGAGCATGCAGAAGTTGGCCGAGTTGTCTTCTCTCGTGTTTGATTACTGCGGCAAACATTTTAGCTTCCTCTGCTAAACATGGTTCATCTTCATGCACAGCCTCGCCCTTTGACCCTGGGGTCATCGGCAGGGAGGTCACCGTCCAAAGCCAACCCGGTACGGGTCAAGCAGGTTCCTAAGCGACGTGGCAGCCTGGTTTTCCAAGGCAGGAAGTGAGTGCAGAGATGTAGCTAGATGACTTGATATGAAATATTTATGCGTAAATAATTTCTTTTGCAGGTGACAGGAAATTAATTAATGTGTAGTTTTTTTGAAGATTTGAGGATGACCCCTGCCCTCCCTGAACAATGTCTTTTCCAGCTGAGTTCAGTTGACATGCACTTCTGCGAAAGTTGTCAAACCCATTGTGAAAATACATGGTTTGTGTTCAAGATGGAAATATTTATAGATATATAGTATAATTCTCGCTGACTCAAATTTTTTTCATATATTGCAGCTTTAATTTATTTAATCACATATTTTTGACCCACAGTATATGTTAACTCTGTCAGCCTTTAAATCGTAGAAGACCAAGTTTAGAAACATCATACATTTAAAAGCCAGCTTTTAAGCACGGCTGTTGATATTTGATGTTTGCATAGTAAACTTTCTCCAGCACTTTCTGATCCTGTCTTCAGGAAGTTTTTTCCAAACAGTTCTGGAAGCTTTCTAATAGCGATTTTTCTTCAATTTTGTCATGCCTGTAATCGAGGAAACCACTCTAAGGCTTTCCTGACTTCATCGAACTTTTCCAACAGCAAAGTTTCCAACGTTTAATATTCCCAATTCTAATGCGTCATGTGATAACGAATCAATTACACTGGGCTCTTCAGATGACTTTGTTTTATTTATAAGCATCTACATGTGGCATGGTGTCGTATTTGTATTGTTTTATAGAATTGTAAGGACTTGTTGTGATTCAGGATATTCCTGGCCATTTGGTCAAGAAATTCCCTGTTTTGAGAAGGTCTGGTGTGATGTGATGTGGTGTGGTGTGATGTGATGTGATGTGTTGTGTGATGTGGTGTGGTGTGATGTGGTGTGGTGTGATGTGATGTGTTGTGTGATGTGATGTGATGTGGTGTGATGTGATGTGGTGTGGTGTGATGTTGTGTGATGTGATGTGATGTGTTGTGATGTATCCTCTGGCTAATATATATGTAGACGTGATTATACATAGCTTCAGACTTAATTGGTATTTAGTAATACTAATTATACATTCTACATTATGCATTGAATGACATTTGTGTTATTTAAAGTGAAAGTTGTGGTTTCCTTGGTAAAGATTCCTGCATGAACGTCAAAAGTTCTGGTGGCATTTGAATTTTAGTTGAAGAGGCCTTTGCTTCTTCAATATTGCCATGGTGTGTTGGAATGGCAATCTCAGTCCCTAAGGCAAACATGTTCCCTCTGCGAGTTGCTGTGATGCAAGTGTACAGACAGCTTTGTATACAGTAACCTTTCATGAATTTTGAGACTCATAACGTGGATGGAGCAGTTGAGTATCAGTATGAATGAATTCAAGAATATATGACATTGACAGAAAAGCCTCTGAATCATTTGGAAGCTTGTCTGTTGAATCATCTATATTCTTTTTCCTGAAGGCCCTAAAAAAAAAAAAAAAAGGAAAAGAAAAACATAGTGGTTTTGTTGTTCAGTATTTGTTACCAACAGATCCACAAACTCAGTATGTGAGTGCAAAAATATTTGCAGCCTGTGCTTTGAACTGCATTGATTATGATAGTAGATAGTGCATGGTCTGCAAGCTCTGGCAGACAGTCTTTACTGTATACAAGAAGTAGAGCACAGTTATGTCACCTACATGCAGACTGACAGACGGAAGTAGGGGAGAGACGGGAGGAGATTGTGAGGTACTGGAGGGGGGGGAGGGCTGCTTTGCAAAAGTCAACGCTGATAGGGTAAACACAATTTTCAGCCTGGTGCAAAAAAAAAAGATGTCTGAAGAATTGCATTGAAGCGTTTTTGTCACTGATTGTTTGCCAGTTTTCTGCTTGTTTAAGCCGCGCCGTCAATGTCAGTCCTTGTCAATATATTGGTGTTGAAAGTCTTTTGGCATCATCCTGGTGTTGACTCTACACCTCTGGTCAAATAAGGCCACGTGTATTGGTGATTCTGCCTCAGCCATTATATCTTGGCTTCTGCTTTATAAGTATGGAAGTAAAACCCTTGACATTTGGCTCCACTGTAGCCTCTCACTGTATAAGTCCAGGTTCAAAGCTGTTGCAAAACCCCAGTGGTTTCACTGTTACATTTTTGATACCCTTTTAATATGTTCTTGAGAAAGCCCTAAGATTTGTTTCTTTACTAGTCCTTGTCTCTTCGAAAACAACTTGTAACTTGTGCTACCATCAGTTATAGTATAACCAATAGGGCTCCTAATACATGTGCCTTTTGCATTAATGGTTTTTTGGATGCTGGCCACCATCAGTGACGTGTGGGATGTAACCAATACATTGGTTATAAAGTAAAATGTGGAGATAATTTGAAAAAAAAAACTGTGAACATGATGATCCAACACATTTAGAAAATGTAATCAAAATGTTTGTATAAGGATGCAAACAAAATATTTAGGAAACAAACTAATACATCAGGAGAATGAACCCAGATGTTTTACAAAAAAAAAAAAAAACAAACAAACAAAAAGATTTCTGATTATAAACGAACAAGTTGGGATATTAAACATAGACATTTAGTCAGCTATATTTGATCAGTTATCTGTGGTACGACCCAGGCAGTATTGGACAGGTGACCAGTAATTCTTACCTCGAAACAGCAGGTTGTGTTAGTGTTACCCTAATTATCTGCACCCTTGTCTTAAAGAGGGGTGTCCTGAAGGCAAGTGAGCCTTGATACCTGTGCATGTAACTCACAATCCCTCATAAAAGTGCTGGCCTTGGAGCATTTTGAACTGTTATCTCTGGGAGAACATGATAACATATTGCACTCTGCCAGTAGGGTTAACTTTTGTCTAACATCCTGGTTTATGTTGACCCCAGCTCATTATTAAGTTGACATGACCCCAATTTGTGTGTGTACCTAAGGGTTTAAATCAAACACCCCTGTTAGGTATGTCTAGCAGGGAGAGCTATCATAATATTTTTTTCCTGTCAAAGTTATGCTCAGGTTGGATATGATGGAGGACAAATATTTGAACTGAGTAAACATGATTTCCAGGGAAATTGTGTCTTCATATTGATAATAAGTGGAGGTTTTGTCATGGCATATATGGTACAGTGCAAATTTGGGCTCTTGATGACTTTATCTTGATGACTTTTGAGGATTAAATGCAGCTTAAAATCATGAATCATGAACCCAAATCCAATTGAATAAAAAAAGCCAAACAAGAGAGAAAAGAAAGAAGAGACAAATGCTTTCAGGTGTGTTTAGGATAGCTGATACACAGGTAGTGTACAATCTATGTACATGTATTTTTACCTGTGAGGGAATTTGTGTGCATTTACTTCTACTCTCGCTGATTTCTTATTCTCTTGGGAAATCAATTTTTCAGCCTGTACCTAGCTCTGCATGTATTGGAAGAAGATTAATTGCTGTGAATGTTATGAATGCATCCCATTGTCAGAGTTAATTAGAGTTATTGGCTCGAATTTGTATAACAGTATATGTATGTCACGTTCTAGGTGACTTTTTGTTTGAGGCCTACAAGTGAGTTTGTGGCATAATCTTTCTAGGTGTATGTGTTTTACTTCATGTTGGAATACATACAGTGGTGCCCAGAATTGTGTGACATCAGAATATCTACGTGTTATGGCTTTGGGTGTTCGTTTTTATTCAGTAACGTTGTTTCCACTTTAGACATCTCTCCCTAGCAAGCCAAGGAAGAATTTTCAGCCATATTGGGTCCATAGTTTTAAACATATGTTAACTAGAAGAAGGCCTTCATCTAATGCTGTGGATGGTTGTGAGTTTCCCCCAGGCTCTACCTGGTTTCTCTTCACCATAACTATGGCTGCCATGGTATGATAGAAATATTCTTGAGCACAGAGAAAACACCAATCAAATAAATAAAGAAATAAACATCTAACGCGTAAAGGTGCTTGCCTGTTAAATTGCCCAGTCTGACATCCGCTTAGGCCTCTTGTCTCCCACCAGTATGCTACACATCATTAACACATAGTGAACTATCCATTAAACATAGTGAACATGTTTTTTTCTCTCATTGCTGATATCATCAAGATATAATAAAACTGTAGCAATAGGGTTTTGCTCAAAAATATACTACAATGAAGTTGATTTTTAGAGGTGTTTTGATTTGTGTTAATTGGCATTGAGGAGCAGTGTAAATAAAACATGGTAATTTGCAGTGGGCTATTAGAAAACTTGCGAGTTGCCAGTGGGCAGATTTCTTGTTGTCAGCCTGTGAGATACAGTTACATTCACTGATGAACAAAACAACGGTGACGTCGTAAGACAGGCTGATGTGGCTAAAGGTGGATTTCTTCTAACTCCAAATGCTTTAACCTTTGCCCAGGCATGTCAACCAACGCAAGTGGCCTAAGAAAGAATATGTTTTTCACTTTACCGAAGTAAAAAGATACTTATGTTTTGCATCAAGGTTAATTGTCAGATTTAATAAGCAGTTTTGTGATTGTTTTTTGGTGCAGAAATGAGACAAAATCCGATCAGATTTATTGTATGCCCACGTTCATCAATTATAAACAGAGATAAGAATTACTTTTTCTCACCAAAGGGGAAGAAATGCCTACATTGAGCTCTTTTATGTGTTTAAAAGGACATGTTTATTTCTTTCTAAAAGAAGTGACTTTGAACTCTGACATTTCTTTTCTGCCCTGGGAGACTTTCTTTCAGAGGCATCTAAGGAAGTCGAGTGATTTCAGTTTGTCTGGATATGGGAATTAAAACTGGCCATATCGCAGAGTTTAAGTTTGAAATTCCATGTTTTGTTTTAAGAGAAGCTTGGAATGATAGAATCACACACCCAGAAATTCTCTAAAAGCCAACATTTTCCCAAGTAATATCTGTGCTTGTGAGAGACATCAAGGATAAAACTCGATGCTTGATAAACAAAAGATGTGGGACATTGTAAAACTTGCCAATCAAGCAATAAACAATGTAGGAATGTTTTTTTTTGTTCACTGTGTCTTCGTTCAGATATGCTTAGGTGGCATGGATGGATCTCCAGACATGTATCTGTGATGATGTTAACCAAAAACGCTTCCTTTTTTCCATTTCGTTTTTTACTTGGCAGAGTAAAAGGCGTTATTGTTTGTCAGTCTTCGGGTAAGGATTTCTGATTGGTCGGTCATATTAACGCATTTTCAGCAGGTCTTGTTGTCCATGATTGCGAAGATCTTTGCTCCTTGCCTCTGTGTAACTAATGATTATAAAGATTCTATAGGATTTAAGCTCACGTGGAGCGTTGTTGTTGTTTTTTGACTTCGCACGATAAAGCCCGACCCGATGAACACCGAAGCGGGATAATATTTGTACTGATTTATGCGTCATTCTTTGCTGCTACCAGCAAATTGGTTCCCCATGAGCTTATAAGCTCAGTCTTGTTTTAGTCCCAGTGTAAACAGGAGATGTTAGCTGACAGATTAAACGAGCCCTTTGAATAAACGAGGCATCTTGTGTGTTTTTTGTGCCTCACATGTGTATCGGCTGCTTCAGGGTTCCGTTTGCAGATTTACGACTAACTTTCGAATCCTCTGTCGCTGCACTCTGTTTACTTGCGCATGTGGTGTGTTTGCAGAGTTTGTGACATGTCTGAATTGCTCATTATAAAACAGTGGTCAATGAGTGGCAAAAGCCCTGCACTTGACCATGCCTGACCGCTGGACGTGTTTGAACTCGGATTGTCACGTAATACTTACCTGAGGTGGCGTGTGGACAGTGCTATTTGGATGGCTTTTCCGGTGAAGGCACATGTTGACATTGAGATTAAACTATGGGGGTATTGAATTGAGAAACAAATGTATTTGAACATTTGCTGAGTGATGTCTTTCACAAAACATGCACCTAAGTGCAAGTTTGGGGATCTATACAATGCTGAATACTAGTGCGTGGTTAGCATTGTTTGCTAAATAACCCGCAATTCCCTTTGTGTTTTCTTTAGTTTTCCACTGGTAATATAATTCAAGGCTAGCAAACAAAAAAATAAAGCTTACAATTCTGAAAGTAGTAAACATGGTTTGGAAAACCAGAACTTAGTATTATTGGCAACACACACCCCATTTAATATGAAGGAAAACAGTTTTCTCTGCAAATACCTGCACTGTAGCAGTGAAATTAAACACCAATCAGTCTCATCTGGGGTAGTATTTTTCAGTCAGCAAAGATACCGAATTAAAAATGGCTTCATGAAAAATTTTATGTTGTAATATTGTTCTAGATAAGAAAAGTACAATAGAACTGAGGTAATAAAGCCAGTTGTAAGGACATTCACATTTGATTGATATTATTGCTATCTTCCTTTAGAGAACCATTAACTTGTAAATCTGTTCAAGAAAAGTCCGGTTGATTGAGTGTGAATTGAACTGCTTTATGTGTAAGGGAATTAATTTAGGTGCCAAAACATGTATTTATCCAAAAATAAAAACACAATGAAAAAGAAAAACAACAACATAATGGTGATATAGATACTGAAAGAAGATACATAAACCAAATTAAAGTACGAATAATTGTACACCTGTTTTGTAACTGTCATAATGGTGTTGGTTATGGGATAGGTGACATGTGGAAGTTGGCGTTCTTTGTCATGGAAATAATTTGTTTAGATTGTATGTTTTTGGTTATGAAGGCGATAGCTTATCACATGATTTCAATGTGATCATTGATATGCTTGTGTATGTACTTGGAGTGCACAGCCCAGCGCCTCAAGCTTATCATAGGGAAAAACATAGCTTTGTACATCATTATCATGCACTAAGTACATTGTTTATGAAGGTTAAACTAATGGCTTCATAAAAAAAAAGTTTGTTTATTTTTTCCTCTTTTTTTCTGGACAAATAAAAAAAAGTGCCACTGCACTGAGATATGGCAGTGTGGTGAGGACATTCACCTTGTAACAGAGAACTCAGAGTTCAAGTCCCTATATGTGTCAAGCTAGAGCCATATAGAGAAAAAAGAAGAAAGGCAGTACTGTTATCTTGTGGATTTGTACACAATGTAAAGGGAAATGAACATGTATATATACATGTAGATATTATGCTAAGTGGTTATTTGCCCGCAGTGTCCAAACAAGGCTTTGACTGAAAGGAGCACCATGTCTGGTGTCTCTTTGTTGTGGGTCTTTTATTTGTATGTATTGACCAGCTGGAAAGATGTATGGACATGACTGAAGTGGGAATGAAGCCAAACATGTCAGCGTTATGACAGCCAAGGCAAAATGAAGATGTGGACCTTAAGCAATGACTAACCCATAGGAAAGGAAAAAGGACAGATTTGCATTTGCTGAAGCAAATCGCAAGATAATGACTTAATGTGTACTTCTAGAAAAAAGAGTGATTAATTTACAATTAAATCTTATATGCAGAAACAGAAAATTTACGATTGTTGTGAACTTCAAAGTTTGGCAAAATATATGTATATATTGCAGTGTAGACACTCCTGAAACTCTCCTCATCTCCTAAGAAAAAGAATAAGTACAACAATTTTTTTTATCAGCTTAAATACATATGTGCACTGTGTTTCTGTATTCTGTGTGTATGTGAAATATATACGAAACACCAAACTGCGCATAATACATTGTCTGTGTGCCCTGTTTAATATTTGTGTAAAAACGTTCAGGTCAAACTACATATTAAACTTAGTTGAGGGTAGAAGAAATACCTCAGGGCAGCTGGCCTAAAACAGTTTTTTGGCGAGACATGTTAATGAAGAGTAACAGGTAAGAGGCCAGTGGAGAGCCTCTTATGTTGGCACATCAACCCTTTTGTGTGGAGATTAGGAATGTTATCACAGATTATAAATTTAAGAACAGAAATTTAAAATTGGTCTCACAGGTTAATTGGTTGTGTGCATGTCATAGATCATAATCATGGTGCTTGCTCACAAATTGTGAACGTAGATAATTAATATGCAGACAGCAGTGTTATTTGTTACGTAGTCTTCTTTATTAGGGCAAGATAACATGTCCAGTTTATATATAAAATGAAATCTGATTAAGTTTTAATTGTTCTTAATATATATGTATAAGCTTTCTGAAGAAACAAAAAAAAAAACGAAAAAAAAAACAGAATTGTGCTTCAGAGATATGCCACCGGCAGTTCACTTATAGTTTAAGAAGTGTAAACTAATATTTTTTCTTGTATGATCCTTTGGTGTTTTTTCAGTCTCTATCTTACAATGCATTTGTCTAAGCATTCACCTAAAATATCATCCCTGATTTCGAGGTTTACTTGTTTCAGAGTTCTGTTAAGTGAGTGGTACGGTTTGTCTGCTGTCTTTCACCTAAAATCTCATCCCTGATTTCGAGGTTTACCTGTTTCAGAGTTCTGTTAAGTGAATCGTACGGTTTGTCTGCTCTGCAGATATTTCTTAACATGTTCAGTTTTATCATGTTTTTGTTTTATCACATTTTTAGCAGCATTTCCCTGTCTAGACTGAAAAGTGAAATTTTCTTTGATGGCCAAATTGATGTTTGCAAATCCACATGGGATAAAGAAATGCCATTATCAAAAGTTTAAGGTGGATAAATTGTTTTCAGTGTTGCTCTTAAACATGTGAAGAAATACAGAAGTCGGACATTCTCTAGGTGTGCTTTTTTTGCGGTGGAATTGGACGTCTCTCACATGTATGTCACACGATATCCTGTCTGTGCCACACCTGACATTCACAGGCCTTAACCTTTTACCAGCTCACCTGTATTCTAAAGACTTCTCTTTCACGCTTTTGAAACACCGTTGATTGTGAATTAACAGGTGCTCGCTTTGGTGAAATGTATGTACATATATATGATCGTATTACCAACAAAGTAAGTATTGGCAGACCACACCTAAAAGTGCCTACGCTGCCAGCCTAGTGACATACTTAATCCAGAGCTACCTTAGTGCCAAAACCTCCATATGTATATATCTGTGTCTTTGTTTAACGAGGATATGAAATCCATACATGGTATTTACTCTGTCAGGTACATACATGTAGATATATGGCAGAAGCTGTTATTCCCTGACGGCCGTCAAAACAAGAAAACTAACACATATATTTTAGAAATGTATGAAATATGGGAGGAAATAAGTGTAGTATGTGTTTAAAGTAAGTTTAACTTTAACTAATTGGAACTGAATCTTAATTGATTGCCTGAATTGAAATGTATTAAAGCTATTAAAAGTATTGTTGTCACTTCAGTGTGACATTTCTTGATAATTACCTTACACAATGTCATATCTGCTTGATTCACCATCACATGATATTATTTTCTTGTGATTTGAAGCAACTTTTTGGAAACTATGGATAATTTGTGTTTGATGACCTTCAGCTGTCAGTTTAATGAGGTTGAAGTACTTTTGATATCATATACTTAATCCAGTGAACCATGGTGTTAGCTCTATTCCATAGGGTTGCCCTCATATAATTTTAATATTTATGACTAGGTCCTGTTGAAATTGGAGTAACTCAATAAACCCTTTCTTTCCCTTGATTTGCTTACATTGCTCAGTTTCTGTAACCATGAAACGTCTGGAAGTATGTCAGATTATTGCCAAAGGGCAGTGGTTTTCACCCTTGAAACACTCCTTCCTACATGATACAGGCCAAAGGCCTGGTACATGCAGTAACAAAGGTGTGGCAAAAGTATATATAGGTGGCAAGTAAGGCACTGACCAGAGCATAAAAGCAATAGTATATTTATCTCCTATTTTTTCATGATGTGATAGCTGCATTAAAAGCATAGTACAGATACCTGAAGAAACTACACTACAGGTGTGTCACAAATGTATCAATTGATATCTGATGAGAACTACATGTGCCTTTGTGAAAAATTCATTAAAAAAAATTCTGTGACTGAAAAAAGTCTGTGGCTCAAAAAGTCTATCTCTCAAAGGCTGGTTCATTCCCGCTTACACCGAACTGGACCTGAGAAGATGTGTTCTGTTATTGACAACGCGTTCACCATGATATGGCTGTGGTTTCATTGGTGTACTTTATGGGACCACAGATATAGTCGAGAAACATTTAGCCGTGATTGTTGACAGGCCTCAGTTATTATATCTCCTGTGTAATGATGATAAAGCTTTATAATGATGGTACTTCACATGGAAGTTTGATGATAAAGCTTTATAATGATGGTACTTCACATGGAAGTTTGATGATAAAGCTTTATAATGATGGTGCTTCACATGGAAGTTTGATGATAAAGCTTTATAATGATGGTGCTTCACATGGAAGTTTGATGATAAAGCTTTATAATGATGGTACTTCACATGGAAGTTTGATGATAAAGCTTGATAATGATGGTGCTTCACATGGAAGTTTGATGATAAAGCTTGATAATGATGGTACTTCACATGGAAGTTTGATGATAAAGCTTTATAATGATGGTGCTTCACATGGAAGTTTGATGATAAAGCTTCACAATGATGGTATTTCACATGGAAGTTTGATGATAAAGCTTGATAATGATGGTGCTTCACATGGAAGTTTGATGATAAAGCTTTATAATGATGGTACTTCACGTGGAAGTTTGATGATAAAGCTTTATAATGATGGTGCTTCACATGGAAGTTTGATGATAAAGCTTTATAATGATGGTACTTCACATGGAAGTTTGATGATAAAGCTTGATAATGATGGAAGTTTCATATATCATATATCTGTGAATGATATAGCCACATATACTTTGGTTACTACGTTTGTTTTGTTAGCGAAAGCTATGGGCAAATGCTCTACCAATGTATAAGTCTGGAGAATGTGGAACTTTATGGTTGATGCATCCCATCTGATTAATTGTCCGTCTGGTGTAGGGCTTGCATTGGAACAATAAAAATTAAAGTTCATACATGTACATCTCGGTCATAATTTAGGATAATGACCTGTGTTTTTTTTTCATATGGAAACAAGAATGTAAACTATGGATATTTCATTGCAGTATTTGTTGTTACTTTGTATGCTAGTTGCATTGTATTTGCATTGTATTTGCATTGTTTCACATTTAACAGTTGACTCATGTAGATGAATTAGATGGAAATGATTCTTATTAAGACAGTTACATGTACATCTTCTAGAAACTGTAGTGCTTTTAGGACTTAAACACACATGTTTGCCTCTGCACTATGTACAAGCTTAAGGTATAGACTGGCTTTTAAGGGGTATTCAAGATTAGCGTGCTTCATGAAATAGGCTACATTTACTCCACAAATTCTGTACTATGTTCACATGCAACATCATTGTTACACCCTGCACTCAGGTTTAGAATTGCAATAATAGAAATTAGAATTTACTCTCTGCTCAAGCAGAAAGTTTTAATAATAGTTTCCCTGCCGTTGTTCTTAAATGTTTTCATATTTGACGACCATATTTTTGGTTGTTGCTCTCAAGCTGCATTATGTTTTAAGTGTTGCCTTGTCCTTCTTCTCACCTTTTGTTTGCATTTCTTGTTTTGAATCTCAGCTCTTTCAGGTCAAAATCAGCTCTAAAGCGACTTAGAAAATTCTTCAACACGATACGCTTCGTCTCCAAGTTGAATCCTTGGTGAGAAATCCACCTAGGGAATCTTGTCTAATCCTGTTCCGTGCATAAATTAATTATTTTGAGCATTGATGCAAATTTGAGTGTATACTTGTAAATAGTGGCCATCTTGCTTTTGTTTGGATCTTTGCAAGGACTTTGGCTAACTGAACATAGGAAAAAGTGTAACAAGATTTAGAAATGTTTGTTCTTTATGTGAGCTTAAAAGCAAGGAAAAGTTATAGACAGTTGTATAAACCTGTAAGCCTTGCATAAGCTTTTGCTTATAAGTTAAGCAGCATGCTGTTTGAAACTTTGGAATAAATTAAGCTTGCAAATGATTGCTTCCATCAACTTGCATGATAACAACAATATTGTTGCTGTTGCATACATGATCAAACCATGTTGCATGTTCTGTGCTGTATCATTGGCTTCAATATCACTCCTTATCCATGCTGTCTATAAAATTTTAGAAGACAGATATGCCCTAATTCTTCAACCTTTTCAACCATTGCTGATTGCAATATTTCAGCATGTTTTGTGGAGAACTGTAGGGTCTAGAGAAATAATTTTTATTGTTATATGAAGCTTACACAGATCATTTTTGGCTTTATTTTTACAATACCTGTATGCATAAATTATGCCTTAAAAACTGTTTTAATGATTGAAAAGGTTGAAGCTTTACAGTGTCTATATATATATATAAAACCTAATCACTTTTCAACAATGGAGTCAACATGTATCTTCTGTCTCCTTCTCTTCTTTAAAATCTGTGTTTACCTTTCTTTAAGTTTGACAGCAGTACTTCTTACGTACAGTGACAAAAAATAAGAAAGATGATGAAATTTCAAATTTATTCTCTCTTTGAAATAGTCCAAATATTTTCCAAAGAATTTTATGGGCAAAGGCTATTGGAAGGTAATTCTCGCAGCTTAAAAGTGGTTAGAAGTACATGTAAAAGACTTACAGCATTTGTGTGTAGAGAAATGTCCAGTTTTCATCTCCCTGAAGACGTTTGTAAAGCCATTGCCTATTTCCCAGCTAAGCTATGACACATGCTGCTCACCATGCATGGCACAATCCAACAGGCTTTACCGAAATGTTTTATTAGTAACAAGATTTTGAAACAAGGACTATCGAAGGAATGAATCACTGCACAGCTTGGACCTGAATTATCTTGGTATAGTAAAGTTCCCTTTTGTCCATGTAGTAAGCTTGGTGTATCTCTGCCTATTTATGCTTATTCTAGATATTGTATATGCACTTGTATACCGAGTATTAATATTTTTAAGGATGAATGTTCACAGGCCTCTAGAGTACGGCATAAAACAACAATCAAATAAATAAATAAATAAATCACAGGCCTCTAATTGAAATGTTCCTGTTTTTTGAATCTGTATTTCTGCTTTTCTCAGTCTTCATGCTCTGAAGTCTGGAATCTGCGTGCTTCTGAGCTTTTCTTGCATAAATATATACTGGAGCACAATCTTGATATGCGTGTTTCTGTACTGGAATCTTTATCTTTCTATAAACTGTTGGGATCATTGTCAAGCATTTGAGCTACTTTTGTACATAAAGTTTCGCTGTGTATTCTAAACATCATAATCAGTGCATGAAGGATTGATTTACCATTGCTGCATTTTGTACTCTATGTCTTGTACTCTTTGTCTTGTACTCTTTGTCTTGTACTCTTTGTCTTGTACAGCCGTGACTCTGCTTCATCCCATTCAGTTGCTAAACATCTGAAGTTCATTACTCAGTTTGAAATTTATCCATTAAGAAAATAAGACTGACGTCCCTTCGTATGAAATTGTAATACATAAGTTTTCTTGTCATTGTACATGAATGTCTTACTAATTTAGACTATGTTAATACAGAACTGCACTGCCTCATGGTGGTTAAAAATGAGATATAACATTAAACCCACATGGGGGGCCTCCGTGGTTCAGTCAGTTAGCGCGTTATCGCAGCACAATGACCCGAAACCTCCCACCAATGCAGGCGCTGTGACCTCAAGTCCAGTTCATGCTGACTTCCTCTCTGGCCGTACGCCGGAAGGTCTGCCAGCAACCTGCGGATGGTCGTGGGTTTTGCCCCAGGCTCTGCCCGGTTTCCTCCCCCCATAATGCTGGCTGCCGTCGTATGAGTGAAATATTCTTGAGTAGGGCGTAAAACACCAATCAAATAAATAAATAAACCCACATGCATATATACCAAGTTTGTGGATATAAGTGTTACAAGTACATACTTGTAGAACGGATGTATGTTACATAGATTATATCCTTATTGATATTTAGCCACTGTGAATATTAAAACCATGTTATTTTCTGGAAGCACCTCGCGTAATGTGTATGAGCAAACATATATCTTTTGCTAGAGTTTTTTCTACTTGTACATCATGTTCACCAAATGTCCTGTGCACTGATTTGTCTTTTGCTCAGTATAAAATAAACATTTGCATAGATAGTTTGTATAAAGTGTAGGCATGTTAGTGAATGGTGTGTAGAATTAGTATGCATGAGGATGGATGGTTTGGCAACTGTGGGCTGCAGTTTTTTTTTTTGGTGAGTTGTGTATCATGGATGTATGAGGAATGGTGCAACAGACTCATTTAATATTCAAAGCTGTAAAAAGAACTGTAGCTCACTACAGACTTATTTTGTTTTAAATTGGGCTCCTTTCTTGATAATGTTGAGAAATCGGATACTTAAGGATGTGATGGTATGTCATGTGCTGGGGAGTTGTAAAGTTTAAGGTGCTGTTCTGGTGGCCGTACGTGGTTTAATATATATGTGCTCATTGAAGAATGTGCTTTTTGCATTGAACATTTGAGAAATGGGTCAGTGCCAAACATTGGCAGCAATTTAAACTTTACAACTTCCAGTTTTGTGCAAAGTGCAAATGTTTATGGAGTAATTCATTTAAGCATATGCTAATTTTTCACACTTCTCACCTCCTTTTATGAAGAGCTATAGGTAGAGGATATCTTAAACAGCTGGTAGCTAGAACTTCCGTTGAGACTTCTTACCTCCCAAAAAAGTGTTATCACTTTATCCTTTAGCCTATAAGAGAGATTAAAGATAATTTTCTTTTCTTTTCAACAGTGAATTTTCATAGTGAGACTGGTGATAAGTGGAAAGGAATGTGTGTGTAATGACTGTATGGATAATTCTGAAGTATATTGTGTGAAAAAAAAAGAGGAAACTAATCAGATGTAAATTTTTGTTTTATTCAGTTGCATCCCTTGTTCTGTGCATGTTTGATTAGATGTAGAGTCTAATATTAGCGAGTGATAAGCTGATAATTACCTGATAACAGTCAGTTCAGCTTTGTAACTTGCTACAAGTATGTTTAATGATAACTCACCCTTGGAATGTGTGATCAACTGTATACATGTATATATATATATAGATTTCCTCTTGAACTTCCATCAGATTTCCAACATCCACCTGAACCCAGGTAGATGAATGATGTGTAATGTTAGCACAGATTAATCATGTGTAATGTTAATGGAAATGAATAATGTGTGATGTTAATGTATATGGAAAATGTGTATGTTAATGTAGGTGAATAGTGTGTAAACTTTTCTTAATGTAGATTGATGAATAATGTGTAATGTTAATGCTTCAACACTGAATAGTTAGTACTGTGCTTGACCCAGAATTTCATCTTTGACTGAGTGTAACATTTCAGTTGCCTGATTCTGAGCACTCTATTTGTGTCAGAAATGTGTTTCGATATTTAGTTGGGGGATGATATATGTAGGTCATATTCTATTGAAAAATGCAACTTTCAACTCCAGTAGTAAAATTTTAAGACCCCCTCTTGGTTCTAAAATTGCTTCTTGTGGGCGAAGTTTTGGGTTAAATACAGTATGTCGTTTAAATATCTTGGTTTCATGATGTTAATAGTTTGATATCATAAGAACCTTTCTGCCTAATAGTAGCAAACTGTCCTTGTGCTGGGTCTGGAATCTTCACTTACAAGCTCATTATTTTTCTGACAAACTGCTTGAAATGTGATTTGCATGACTGTTACCTTAACCAGGTGACAAGTTTCAGGTCACAAGACACATCTACCTTCTGTCTGTATCATATAATCAAGCTATGAGATCGTTTATAGAACGTAGAACTGTGAAATTGTGTCTTTTATTTGAAATGACTGTTTCCTTTCTATTTTAGCAGTCATATTTATGTCTTTAACTTGCTCTTTCTTTCTTGTTACATTTATTCCCTCTCTGTTTCTTTCTCCTGACAAATACTGTCTAGATTAGTTAACATGTAAGTGAAATTTCCTGTTCATAGCACATCTTTGATTTGTGAAAAGAGCAGTAAAAAAATAAATGTTTGTGCACCCTTTGCAATTTGCACAGACCTTTCTGAGAGACCGACTTTATTGAAATGTATTAAATTGAATATCTGAGCTTTTATTCTGAAATGCTGATTTTTGTATGTTTCTATTCAGTTTCAGCGAGAGTTACTTCGCTGTCAAAGGGACAGCACTTATCCTTCCACAAAGCGAATGTACACGGAAAGTTACAAGCAAGTCTCATGGCGGTGAGTGACGATCATGTTGACAATTTGTGTCAGATACGAAGGACTGGATTAAACTTTAGGAGTGGCGTCCGGAATGTGTTGCGTCTTTCTTATTGGGAAGGTGTACAGTGTCATTTCAGAATTTGTCTCAGATTTTGTAAGCATGTGACCAAAATTTGTCTAAGACATTCTGAGTGAGAAACATTGCACCTTCTCTCATACTGGGAAAGTACTGTTTGTATATTAACATCTCTGTAATCAGATCATACATGAAGTTCAGTTTTAGAATCACTTCTTGTCACACTACCTAGCCTTCAATGGCTCACCCAATCAGGAGCCACATTTCTTGTCTCATGCATATTCAAGTATTTTAAATTCCTTTACTTGTAAGGCAGCTGATTGGTTAGTACATTTCTGTTAGGTATGTGGCTGGAATAAGCATCGGCATGTCCCAAATGTAACAGCTTTTCATCGGCCATATCAGCCAACATTGTTTATTGTTACAGGAATAACCTCGTAAAATCTGTAAAGTCAACAGCTTGTAACAGTAATCCTTGGACACTGGCTTCAGTCTATGAAGCCAGATTACATGTATATGTAACTGGCTGGTTCTGAGCTCAGAGTTCAAATATACATGTAGGGTAGTTGTTGTTGTCTTGAGTTTTCTTCAAGGTCTTCCAACATAAACAAGGAATACAGTTTTAGATAATACACTTTTCTTTAAGTACATGTATATTACTTGTGCAGACTGGCACGTGTGCTTAAAGAATTCTGTAGGTTGTCTAAGTACATGTATTGCTCAGGGGCCTGCCATCAGTGGGAGGGTGTGCAGCAAGATGGACTGGATTTTGTCATGATTAAACTTGGAGTGGGGTGTGAACACCACATTTTGTGACCTCAACTCATTCTCAAGGAAGTTTTGAGACCTCATTCCATACCCAGGGAAGTTTAGTGACCTCAGCTCATTCTGTAACATACGAGTCCATACACCCCATATTTAATGAGAAGGATGCATGATTCCAGTCAGCCTGTACTAAGACAGGAATGTGATCTTAACTGTTTAAGGCAATTTTGTGAACTCCTCCCCTGCTCAGGGAAGTGATCTGTGTTCATATTCAGAGAAGTTGTGGTCAGTTTTGCACGGAAGTTTTGTAAGGAATGGTGTGTGTGAAGGATTTGAATGACGTGTTTGTGGTGGGTGTTTCAGGGGACATACAGCGCCACCTACAGTCTATGCTTCATCTACTTCGTCCTCAGGACACGCTCAAAGTGGTAAGTGACGTGAAGCTCAGGAATGCAGAAATGCAGCTTTGAGATAAATACTAAACCATGCTGTTGATGATGGACATTAAAACCATGTTTTCTTCCAGATTGAGTTGATTACCCTTGAGTAGTAAGGTTAAACTTAGATTAAAATATAATTCATAATAGTTTGAAGACCGAAATGTATAGAACTTCACAGCAATTATGAAATAACCTGTTCGGGACAGGAAACATTCCTCTGATATATGTCATAACCCGCATTTGTTGAGGATTCGCGGTATTTAGTAGATTACTGAAATAGACCGACAAGAAATGAAACAGTGATATTCTGAGCTTTGTTGTATGAACCGTGTTTTCATATGCAGTGAAATTCTCCAAATGGCATGACATCTAACCACCAAAATAATGTGCTGCTAGCTGGCAAACTCCTCATGTGTGTATCCTCTGCTGTTCTTTGTGACAGGCCGTGAAACTCGAAAGTGCCTTTCCTCAGAGGAACCGGTATATGGCTGTTGTGTCGTGCGTGGGTCGCCAGGACACGGAGGAATGCCTCATTCTGGGCATTGACTGCAACAGCGACAAAGCCACCATTGGCCTGGTGCTGCCCATCTGGGCGAATACCAAAATCAAGCTAGATGGAGACGGGGGCTTCAGTATCAACTACGAGGAAACACATCATCTCTTCAAACCAGTGTCCGTCCAAGCCATGTGGTGAGTTTCCCAGGGAAGGAGCGTGTTCAGATTTCATCAGTGTAACACCAGTACTGAGTGTTGCTTCACACATTAAAGGACATGGAAATTTCAGGAAATGGAATACTGTGAATGAAGCTCTTGTCCAGAAATGTGCATTTTGTGAGGCAAATATATGTATTAAAGTATTACTTCAGTGCGGAAAAGTTTTATAGTAGGGTATCACCCTAACTTCTGAACAAATGTCTAAACTTTCTAAACTAAATATAACTGTCAGAATCAGTGAAAACCAGCAACTTTGTCGTGGACAAAATTTTAGTGCATTCAGGGCAGTCTGTTTCTGTGTAGTATTAAGACATCTGAGCGGCCTGTTCTTGTGAATTCCAAATAGCTCCACAAAAGTGCCATGTTAGGTTGAAATTCGGGAAAAGTTTCTGACTGGATCCCATAGATAAAAAACCACGGATCCTGACAAAAATCGTACCCAGAATTCCACAGTTTTCCATGCCTTGATTTCGCAGTCAGATGGAAAATTTTGTTAAAATGTTGTGTAATTGTAGTGTGAAATGTGTTTCTAATTAGGCTTACATGTATCTTTGTTTTCTCCGTGGACAAATATAGCAGTGTTTGTTCTAAAAAGCATGCAAGCATCATTCTGGGATGAATTAAAAAATTTTTTAGTTCTTGTGCACTCTTGCTATTGTTTGGGATTTATGACATGCAAATATGGTTTTGAGTTTTATCACATGACTGGTATGCATACTGGTATAAGGAAGTACATGTTGTTGTTGTTGTTGCAGGTCTGCCTTACAAAGCCTTCACAAAGTGGTGGCCGTGGCTACATCCCATTTTTATTTCGCTGATGGCCTGACGCACACCTGGGTGGGTTACTACCAGGCTCGCATCAGTTCAGACCAGCACTGCATTACCGAATGGTAAGTCGGACACGAAGTTTGGAGGACTGAATCTTCAAGATCGAGGAAATTGTAGCAGAGATGTTTGTTCAAAATTTTATGAAAACTAACACCCAGACAGGAGAAAATAGTCTAATGTGGCTGAAATCGTGTGGGTTTTGAAAGTTCATGTTTGGAAAGGTTGTGTTGAAAAGGTTCAGAAGAAATACAGTATATTTTGGTAAGAATCTCCTTCATGCTTTTAGATATTAGATTGAAGAATTTCGTCCAGAATGTTATGAAAACCTAAAGGCAGGCAGAAGAATACTACTGTACCAGAAAGTTTTTTCCATAATGTACTGAATTTTAGCACCATCCAAGGCTTTTGTCTTGTGTGAAGATCAGGCAGTTTTCTTCTTCTTTGTTTTTTTGTCACCAGGCACTTGCGGGAGGACATCATGCCCTTCAGAGAGGCTACAGCGGTTCTGGATGAGTAAGTATGAGTGAATATCTATGGTTTAATTCACCTGATGATGTTCATGACCTGGGGCCGCAAAGTTGTGTCAGATATTATATCATGTTAATTTCAGTTTTACCCCAGTACATAAAAATGAGTACAGCTAATGGAACGGGTCATGGTTAAGGTTGTTGTCTTTCAGTATGCTAAATCATGGGTTCAATCCCGTTGTCAGACATGAAGTGTTCATGATTCCCTGCCATCATTGTTCAGGGAACCTTAGTTATAAGAAGCAGTTAGTGGCAATCACAGGTATGACACAGCTGTGTTCAGTGAAGACCACTTCCCAGCAATATGGTGTGAAAGTCTGTACACGTAAAGTCTGTCATTAACTTACCAAAGGCCAGTGGGTTTCTTTCCAGACACTGCAGTGTCCCCCTCTTATGCCCTCCCACCCACTGTGTAAAACTGACTGCCATGGAGCCATCCTGAGAGGCTGAGAAAATTGAGTATAGTTTTCTACATCTGAACAAAGGTTATTTTTGTATGAAATGTTGGCTGATGGGTTGTATGAATCGATGAGTCTTGTTGTTGGCTTAATTACATGGTAGGAAAGTGAACAACTGTCACTGCTTTGACTATGGCCCAGCATCTTATAAGCCTCCCAACTATTAAGTTGGGAGGCCTATAAGATGCTGGGCCAAGGTTAGTCGTTTCCAAATCAGCAATTTAGGCAATAGATCCAAATATACAGCAGCTGAAATTGCTGGAGATCAAGTGTGCATTGCTCTGAGTGCAGATTGAACTTCCTTGTTTGCAGAGATTCAGAACAAGCTGCGTTGAGGATGAGGATCAAAGCTGCCTTGCGTGAGGTGATGATGACAGTGGACCTGGAAGAAGTCACCAGCAAATTTGTAAGTAACGAAGACTAGTTCTGAGCTAAGCCATTTCCACAAATGTTAGAAGACTGCATTCAAAACTTTTAGAAGTTTTCCTCATAAGTACTGTTACCTATAGTCTGTCACATACGAGAGGAGGGCATTTTGCATGAACAAAAGATGGAAGAGTGCTTTTGTATTTCCTTGAATCTGCGACATTAGGTACTCTCTTTAAGGAAAGATTTCAATCATTTTTGTCTCTCTTGTACATGTATCTGGTTTATCTTAGTATTAAATGTGAGAAACATTGAAATTACATACTTTGGGGGTTTAATTCTAAACCTCTTGTGTTCTTATGCCTGAGAAAACAGGTTCTCCCCAAATATCTCGCCCCTCACAATGTTGAAACTCAGTCAGTGTGACACTTTCATCTGCTAACAGTTGCGTGTATATAGCAACTTCATTCCGTAAGACAAGAGCTTCGTGTAAATGCCTTTGTTCGTCGTTGTTATTTCAGCTGCGTGTGAAGCTGGAGGAGATGTTAGGAATGAGCCTCCAGGAACACAAGAGTTACGTCGATGAGGAGATGCTAGTTATCATGGGGCAGATGGATGCACCCACCAGCGTCTTTGACTTCCTATACCTGGGCTCGGAGTGGAACGCCTCAAACCTAGAGGAACTGCAGGAAAATGGGTGAGAATTTTAGATCTTTTCATCAAACATGAAGGAGGAAATTATATAAGAAAAATGTTTTTGGGACTGTTTTCTAACATGTATCGGACCTGCATGCGGTCTGAAAACAATTAAGATTTGTTTCCTGGCTCACTTAGTCCAAAAATCATTGTAAGTGAAGATGAATTATAGATTGGATTACATCATGGTCTATGGATGTACATTTGATTGGAGGAGGGGGGATGGAGAAGGCCGAGATATTGTTCTGCCAATGCAGCATAAAGACCTAATCATTCATTCATGCATACATTCATTCATTCATTCATTGAGAGATCTTGTTGCTAACCACACTGATGTTTCTGTTTCAGGATAAGATATATATTAAATGTGACTCGGGAAATCGACAATTTCTTTCCGGGGATGTTTACCTACATGAATATCCGAGAATATGATGTAGAGGAGACAGATTTGCTCAAATACTGGGAGAAAACTTACAAATTTATTAACAAAGCCAGGTAGGTTACAAAATTCAAAAGTTTTCAGGTAAATTTTAATCTGTACTACAGGCTTGCAATGTTGAAGAACTGCCATGAAATGTTAGTGGTGACTACAGCACTTGATAGTGTTTTTGCTATAAAATAAAATATAGAACTACATGTTTGAAAAAAGGACAAATTTAATTTTTTGGCAAGTAGCTGTTGTTCCGGAAGATGGAGAGTTTGGACACTTTCATGCTGGTTGGGTGATATGTCAATGTCTCATGGTACTGAACCAAACACCCTTACTCAGCAGAAACATGGGTAAATGGGTTACCTCCCCTTAACAAAGAACCATTAAAGTTTACTCCTGCACCAAAATTACATAAACTAATGTAACAGGGTGAAATATAAGCTCTATCTACCTCTGGGTTGGAGGGAAATTCCCTTTAGTCTGGTGGTAGAGGCGTTGACTCGAAACCCAGAGATCGCTGGCTGGGTAGCCCAGTAACACCAATATGACAATCTGTACCTTGGTGGTGTGAACAAAATGGACTCCTCTTCCAAGATGGCACATGTTGCTGGCAGTGCTGGGTGATGATAGAAACTAAAGGGAAACCAGCACTTGTACGTGTACGTATAGAATTAAAAATTATGACGGTTTTGTTTTGTTTCACAGGAAAGCTGGAAGCAAAGTTCTGGTTCACTGCAAAATGGGAGTGAGTCGATCTGCTTCAACTGTAAGTGAGCCGCCTTCTCGTCAGATGTTCGTGAAATCAGATTCTGTAGCCGCTCTCTAGACTGATTTCTATTATACTAGATGTGAAGTAACTACTACCCTCTGACCCCCTGCTCATGGTCCAGTCAAACTCTTCTTTTCTTACTTTGGGAAGAGAGATTGACTCATTATCTTTAAAGAAGGACAATTCTGATAGGTTTGTTCTCTCTGACCAAAATTGTATCATCATAGCTTTGGGCACAGGTTTTACTTTTCCAGACCTTAGACTATTGATGGTCAGTTCATTTTGCTAAAGCACTGGTCTTGCTGCACTGGACATGCCCTTGACCATTGAGGTGACAGGCACTAATCCATACCTGTCTGGCATGAGTCAGGAGGTTTCATTTTGACAGAGGGCATTGATTTACTTATGGCACTCAGCGACTGTAATTGCTTTGACTTTGTATGGTGATATCTGCCAGTGACATTCAACTGCAGTTCAATAAAAAAATACTAACTTGTCTCTTATTTAGGCAGTCTTTTAAATTATGTCAGACCAATGAGGAACCTTTCCTGCCTTTAAGTAATTTGGGCCCAAGCTTATTCCTGCCTTTGCGATGGTGTTTTGTGGGCAAGCTGGTATACCTGTATACCTATGTATTATTCATGCATTGCCGAAGAACAATATTCAGTTCAGTTTGTACCCAGTGTTTGTCCCTGAAGCATAGAGCGTATGTTCCACAGAATTTACTCTGTGTCTGTACATGTTCCAGGTGATAGCATTTATAATGAAGGACCTTGGCTGGTCATTAGACGAGACGTACGACTACGTCAAGCAGAAGAGAAGCTGTATTAAACCCAACAAGTCTTTCATGAAGCAGCTAGAAACCTATCAGGGAATATTAAATGCCAGGTAAGACAGCCTGCTTAATACGAAGATTGATGTCGCCAGATTTGCGAAAAACTACATGTATTGTATCAGAAACATTGCCGCATTTGGTTCAGCGATTTTCTTTTCTGGGTGGACAAGTAAAGCCTTGGTTTGCCCAGTGTTAACAAACTGTAATTTCATGTGGCGTTACCTCTGGTGTCTTTGGCGTGGTGTTTCCATGAGGCAGCACAAGGCTTTCAAGCCTAATTCTGATTTTTATGCCAGGGCTCCAGGTGGCCCTATTTTCCCCTATAATTTTGGTGTTTCCCCTATTTTCCCCTATATTTCTCCAAATTTGCCCGATTTTGCCCTGTTATCCCTATATATTTGTCTGATATGGTCACATATTTTTAAATTCTTGATAGTCATGTATCAGAACTTCACATACACCCTGCAGCAATACAGGTTAAAGGTTGTCCCCTTCCGTGGAAGTTTTGTGGATGTCAGGTGTAGTGGTCCCAGGCTTAGTCTCCTGAAATAAATGTCTAATGGTGGTTGTCTTTTTTTTTTTGGCTGTGAAAGCCATGTGGGAATAGTACAACAAAGCCCCAGAAAGCGGATAAGTCTACATGCATCCATGGATTTGTGCAAGGGAGAACAACTTGTACATTTGTTATTATATTGTTGCCATTCTGTAACTGAATTGTCTTACAAATCACTCCTTGCTAAAGAAAAATTGCTCAGGTATAGTGTCTCACTGAAGGGTGCATTTCACATAAATTACATATATACGACACGATTTCTGCTTGTATTGTAACAGCAAACACTACGTGCAAGTTATCAGTTTTGATGATAAAGAAATGAAACATTCAGCCCTGATCAAAGCTTAAGCTTTATAACAGTTTTCAGAAACTGCTCCTTGATGCTTTTGCTCAGGAACAACAATATCTCCATGCTTGGCATCGCTAGCTTTGTGTATGTCTTGTTTGTCCAGTGAACTACAAGATGAAAGTGGGCATTGTGCGCGAAGAAAACTAAGCAGAATTTATTGATTATTAAAAAATACATTTAATAAGAAGAAGGCCAAATATGCAGTTTATTACAGCTTCCTTTCACAGACAAAAATTTTCTAAATATGAAGTATTAATCATATAATTTATCCTGGCTCCATATTGTAATTTTAGTAACAAGAAATCTCTTAAAATGCGTCTCTGCTGCTATCTGAAATACAGGAGCTTCGGGGTCATGTGTGGCCCCTGGACCCTCACCTGATGGGCAGGATAGTTGTTTAGCTTCCTCTGACAGAAACACAAGAAAAAGAAAAAAAAACAGTAAAGACTAATATTTAATTTATCCTGGCTTCTTATAATAAATTTAGTCACCAGAAGTTGCCTATAAGGTGTCTCCGCTGCTATTATGACAAGACAGCGTGTCCTGCATGATTGATGTGCAATGAAAATGATACTGGGTATCTGTAAATCATCTCTTATGACTAAAGGTCTTTATAGTGTCAGTAGGCCAACTGTAACCTGAAGGTAACAGTATTAATATAGATAATGTTATATGCTGAAAGGGACATAATGGAGAAAATAGGTTTATGCACATATATCTTGCATGTTTATGAACATTTAATTTATTTCGAAAACTGCCTCATGATGTCATTGAATAGGGAAATTCATTGAATTAACCTGCGTGTACTTCCTGTATTTATCCTATATATGCCCTATGTGGTGTGAATTTCCCTCCTAATTTTAGCCCTATATTTTGCTAGAGGGTCTCTGGGAGGCCTTCTATGTCTAAAAAGAATCAAATAAACAATGCTGTAAAGAGCTTTCGTCACATTTATCTCTGGATAGTTTACTCTGTTAGTAATTCTCCTGTTCATGATTAAACCATGTACATGTTTTTGTGAACATATTTCTCTCAGTTGTTATTGATTTATCGGTTTCCATGTTCCAGTCGACAGCGATACATCTTTAAGTCCAAGTCAGAAACAAACTTACAAGATCCTGATGATTTGATGGAAGAGCTAAGAGACACCCCTGGGGAGGGGATTTTTTTAGGAGTGAATCACCACCTGCCTCGCCCCCACTCCTGGGCCCCGGAGGACGACATCGCCACCAGCATTCTGATGCAGAAGGGACTAGGTATGACCGCATAATAGCCCTGAAATATAATTACGTCATCTATTTTTTGGGGCAAGAAATTGTTGGTAAAAGCCAGATTGGTTCATGCCTGGTTGCTATTTTAGGGATTTCAAGTTCTCAGTACAGAATCTGTTTCATGTTAACAGCAATGTTGAAACAGTTTCTGAAAACAGCACATTTAGCAAACCCTGTAACAAACCAAAAATGGCACCTTCACATTCAGGTTTTTCCCAGAAAGCACTGGCACAATGATGTAAATTATGGGTTATGGCTATTGTCACTGTCAAAAAGGCTCTGAAAGTGATGACAACCAAGGGCGTAAAAGTGAGAAGAATCAGTACTGAGTGGCTTTTTTGTTATGTTGTGTTCGTGATGTGTTAATTTGCTGAGTGGAACCATGGGACTGCATGTTAGAATGTTTCTGTGAGTAAAGGAAATATGTGCTTAAGTCATGTTTTCATTCAGAGAATAGTTGTGTTCTAATATTTCAGATTTCGGACTGAAATTTGCACAGTGCAAAACGTATTTTCTCATATCCTTTTCTCCGTAAAAAGGCAGAAAAATATTTAGTAATACTGTATTTGCAACTGACTGCCTTCTGTATTGAAATTGGCAGCGTGTTTATATATTCTCTGTAAGGGAACATTTAACAACTTGTTCAGTCTTCTTCTCTCTTTGGTAGCGATGACGGATGAGGACCCCGAGCATGTAGGTGGTATCCCCATCTTCCAACTGGGAGGGGAAGAAGCAGATGTGGAGCTCAGTTCGCGAAGTACGGACTCTGTGGAGATGTCGCTACCAGACATTCCCTCGCCAAAGACTGTGAAAAATGATGACAGTACGCCACAGTTTGAGCTAGAGCTTCAAGGCCCAGAGACCTCAAAGGTTCAAAATGTCCGAAGGGTTTCACCTTTTGCCAGCCCTCTAGGTAGTCCCAAGGGAGATAACTCCTTCCTTCCACAACCGTCTCAGATGGGGACCTTAGGCAATTCTTGGAACAGCACGACTACGCCATACATGTTCAAAGTACGTGACGATAGCAGTTGGATTAAGGAGTCGTCCCCGGACACGCCTGTTGCAACAGTTCCACCAGGAATGGAGATCCCTGAAATAGTAACCGAGGATAATGCTCAGCCAAAATTCACAAAAGCTTTCACGAACACTTACCAGACTGAGCCTGGAGCCGCACAGGACAACACGTGTGTGTGCACAGCTCAGCAGCGACTTAACGCAGCTGAATCAGAACCTGCTTATGTGGATCCGTCACCAACATCATGGAGTGAACAAGATGGCAGCTGCAAGTCGTACACCGGTGTACATGAGCACTATGCCAAAGAGGCGATCCCGTGGAATCCAGGCACCGTTAGAAAACAGCTGGAAGACTTTGAGCACAGGATTCGCAGCACAGGTCCGGAGAGCAGTGAACCTGAGCAGACGGGCATCGGTGATCCGCCCAAGACTTTGGAACTCCAACTGGAAAACGCGCTTCAAGACAATGTACATACTCCGCAGACAGGTTACTCTAACAGTTTCCTGGTGGTACCTGGCGGCACGTCCCGGGGTCCATGTGACCCCCAGTCCCTGGACACCTTGACCACACACGTCGGGGAGGCCCCAGGGGAAATAGGCCGCAGCCGGCCTGCGTCAGTGTACGAGATTGAGGATATCCCTCTGCCAGTGGGAATTGTGCAAAGGACCAAGCAGGAAATTGAAGAAAAACAGAGGTGAGTTAAATGAATGCAGGACATATAAAAGGACAGTTCCTCCACCCCCTCCCACTTAACAATTTCCCCCTGGACAATTCCCCCCCCCCCCCCGTATGAACACCGCTGAATTGTACAATATGTTTTATATTGCAAAAGCTCTATGTAACTCGTAAATGACATGAATGAGTAAATATGAAGTAAAACTACTTGCATATCTACTGTTTTATTACATGGGCTTCAATCAGGTCTCCAAAATGGAAAATTTATATTGTTTTGCATGTATGTTGTGGCAGAGTGTTTTCGGCGCTAAAGCCTTCTCTCCCTTTACGATATTAAGAGTGATTTTATGAATGGCATATTGAGGCATAAACTCCATTGGGACTAATTAAATTGCACAAAACAACATGAAATAACTGAAAATAATTTAGAATCAAAGTTCATGAACAGCGGCTGCAAAACCTGTTCAAATAAGCATCCAGTTTTGTAGGAAATAGTCTTTTGTAGCAAATATCTCTGTAAATAAACATCCAATAGTCCAGCCATAATATGTTGTTTTAATTTGAACTCCCAGCTGCCCAGGCCTTTAGACCCTTGAAGTTAATATCATAAATTAATAAGATGTTTATTTTATTTGCTTATGTATATACATATATATATATATATATATATGGAGGGGAGGATATTGTCCAGGGGAGAAATTGACAGGGAAAAAGTGTCCAAGGGAAATTCCTCTGTACTTTGACCTAAATTACTCGCTTGTCACCATTTGTAACTCTTTTGTGGCAAGAGGTCAAAACAGCATTGTCTTCTTGACCATGCGTGTTGGATAGTTATTCTCAATCAACCTGACATTATCTCACATACGCAGCACAGTGCTGAAAAGGACAATAACAAAAATGAATGATTATTCAAGAATCTAATACAAGTGGGTTAGAGTCACTTGTCTCTTGCTGATATGAAGAAGCAGCTTGCATACTGAAATCAATACACGGGTAAGAATTCCCTTACATTATTGCTTTAGATCATTGAGCATTGTTATTGCTGTATTTTAAACTTTTTGTAGCTTGACCATCACGAAAGACTCCAGGTAATTTGATTGTGTGATTGTTTTCAAGAGTTACGATAATAGTAGTTGAACATGCACAGTCACTGCTAGTCTTCATGCTTCTATTTCTGAAAATTCTCAGATATTTTTCTTCTCAAATTCTCCCTCTTTTATCTAAAACTCTCGTAGAAAGATTGCAAAAGGTAGCAGTCTGAATATGAATAATTCATCCTCTTTAGCCAACCAGTGATTTATCTTTATTTTAAAGAACTTCTCAAAAAGTGTTACTGACTTTAAAGAGGTCGCAATTATTTCTCAGGATTTTTAGGAACATCCATTGATATGCAGAGCTCTTTGTGAAAAAAAAAAGGATCTGTTTTAGGTAGTAAAAGTGAGTGAATAGGTTGTCATGTCTGGTCAGGGACCTCCATTTCATCTTCCCTTTTCTACCTTCAGCTATAGACGAGCCTGAAGAGCCATCTCTTATTCCATATTTTTTTTTCATCTTGGCGTACATCTTCTTTCAGATTCACATAACATTCAGTCATCGTAGAAACGCAGGTACAATCTCTCGATTTCTGTTGCATGAGATTTGACGGTTGACTTCAGCACGACTTGCTTGACATTAAACTCTTCAGCGTTCTCCTCACTGGTGGTAGCATGGCAGTGGAGAATCCATAGATTTCAGTGCAGTGTAGACGGTCAAGTGATGATGTCACATTGTTCCGTTGATGGATTGTCCACAGTATTTTGTGACCACGTGCGGTGTTTAATATATCAGTCGTTCAGTTAAATTTTCAGTGGTTGTCTTGTATTGGTATTAGAGTTACTAGGTATAAAATGGCCATCTTGGAAAAGAAAGATAATCGTGTTTAACCAGCTGCTGCAGCCTGATTTCATTGTCCATGAAACTCTGTAAACTGTCACATAAGTGTTATTAGGATGATACTAGTAGATTCTACAATGTTTCTAAGCACATAAATATCCAAGCATTATAACTTTAACTTCCATTTCCCTCTACCCATAAACCTTATTACAGTACCAGCATACGGGTGTAAATTCTTGAGTATGGCTCAAAACATAAATCAAATAAATAAATGAATAAACTGCAGTCTGCATTATTTCATCTTGATTGGGATGACTGCCATGAAGGCCATTATACGATTGTTTCTTAAATGATGTATGATGTCTTAAAAGTTCAGATATCTGCTTCTGAGTATTTGCAAATTGAAGGGATGTAATAGATCTGATTCAGCTTGAGAGAATCCCCCAAGATACATGTACATTTTGCCAACCGGAACGTTGTATTTGGATTTCCCAATTTTCAGAGAGATTTATATAATATAATTTTATGAGCTGCATGTAAAACTCCTGCTAAAACTGCATTGTGGATTTTTCGTGTGTTTTTTTTTAATCGTTTAGTTTAGAAATTGAATCATTTCGTTACAATTTTAAACTCTTTCTTTCTTTGTATTCATTTTTTAGTCATGATAGATTTGCACTTTTCTCACGTGAAAACAACTCTCATTATTAACTTTATAGTGCTTAAACTGTATAATGGTTGAAACTTATTTGTCCACCAAGGTACAAAGACTAAGAAAGCATCTCAGACTAAACCATCACAGTCTATATCTTTGGCAATGCCATTCTTACACCAGTCATATTTTCTATACTCACACATATAACAACCTGTATATTTTATCATGTGTTTATCATTTAAATCATTTAGGACCGAAGTCTAAAATTTCCTATGGTATTACGGTAGAAACTTTGACTTTGGTTACAGAAGGAATGTACAGTGTACTTATACATGTATTTGTGTCAGGTGAGTCTCAAAAAGAAGAGGCTTTACCTTAAAAGTGTTACTGGGATTTTGCTAGAGGTTTTTTTCCCTGACAATATTTTTTCTGTAAAATTGGTATCATTTTCATTAACCAGGAGGAAAACAAAATAATAATAATAATTACATTCAGTTTTGTTCTATTTTTCCTGATGTCCAACAAAGAATTCTTAAAAAAAGACCTGTTTTCAGAATTGTTCAAAAAGTCTGGTGGGGTGTCCGATTTGTACCTGTGGTTGTGAGGTGTGTTAGTTTGACCTTGATCTTGTCCAGTTTCCTCCACCTGTGAACCTCAGTGTTGTTGTTGTAATTGATAAATATTATTGACTATGACATAGAACTCCAATCAAATAGTGTTATATTTCATATTAAGCTCTTATTTTAAATTTTATAGCTGGCCCACCAGAATTAGTAGTATTCTTATGAAGCAAATCCTTTAATGCAACCAAAAATATGTAGTTTGAAATTTCTCTTACAGGTGCCCTCTAGGGGGATTCCACACTGTTTGCAGTTTCGAAAAACACTGACTTTATTAATGTAGCTTAAAATAACATTTATTAATTCACTCACTCATTTCACTCTTGCTAACTACATTGTAGTCTTAATGGCATGTACTATTCGTTTACTAACTTACACAGCATGGCTGCATCTTCCTGCACTTTCTTTATTCACAGGCCGACTCCAAGGGAATGGATTGAAACCAGTTTCAGCGACCTTGATCCAGTAGTAAAACCAGTTCAGAGATCATCTAGTCTCAAGGTCAACAACAGCAACTCTAAATCAAAGAAGCTACGCACATCGGATCGTAGGAAAACTTGCACCCCCATCCTGTCACCGTGTATGAGCCCTGATTCTGGCGGTATCACGCCATCGTTGTTTACGACTGGATTGAAGGTGAAGAAGGAGCTGATATTGAGAGATGCAGACTCAGATGTGGCGCTGAAAGAACTCCCCGTTCAAGTTTTCAAATACGGCAGCGAGGAAGTCCCCTTGGCTCTCGGCATAGTGCGACGGCATGCCCAAGGTAAATCTCGAAGCTCTCAAAGCAAAGACAATTTTTGTTGTCCTTTGTCAAACGTTCTTTTCTCTGAAAAAAAGGAGGCAGGAGACAAAAGCATTGCCATTTGGAACTGACAGTGTTACTTATCCATTTGATCCCTTTCTATTGCCATCATTGCCTGCCCTACAGTCACACATGAGGTGTTTGTTTTCAAGTTGTGGTAGTCTCCCCTTGCCTCTCCCTGAATTCCAACGCTTACAAAAGATGACTGCTGTCATACACGTGAAACATTGTTGAGTGTGGCACAAAACACCACTAAGTTAAACACTTGTGACCACTGCCTCAAGCAGACACCATCGTACGTGGCTAAAATTTCATGTATACACATACAGTGCCAGTCTGGAATCAGTCCGAGACCTAAATGACTGCAATTTGGTCCATGTCTACGTTGCGCACGCCTCCTGATCCTAAGAGTTCTGTTGATTTTGGAAAGGTGTTTTTAGGTTTATTTGGACGATAGGATGCTATACTGCTGAAAATGTAAGTTTTAACTATAAAAATACTATTTCATAACATGAATTAGTCTCTATAAATGCAGTCTTTGTGACAGAATTTTAGTTAAAATTGTGCCTTGAGTGCAGACCACATCTTAATTATCAAATCATTATGTTTTTGTCCCCAACATCTGTTAAATCCCAGTTTTCAAAAGAGTTTTCGTTCACTTTATCTCCCAGTTCACAGTATTGTACACCAGCCGCTTATCCTTCTTATGACTTCTGCTACTTTGATGTTTGCTTTGTGGATTTGATTAGTGTAAAATTATTTATCAATTTTGAAAGAGTATATATTGTTGAGTATGATACCAATCAAGCAAATAGATAAATAAATGAAAGAGCATGTCTGTCATTTTGATTAAGATTTGAGTTCCTTCACTGATGCGCTGCCAAGGTTTGTTCTACGTTAAGAACACCAGAAACAGGCTTAAAAATGTACCTCTTTTTAGCTCAGTTGAACATTTTCTCAAAAATTCGTAATAAACTGTGTGTATGACAGGCTAGATTGCTGTTTTCTGTCCAGAATTTCTGTTTGAAAAAGTATGGCTCTCGTGGCCTCAGTCTTAGAAAAATTATGTTGGTGGCTATAATGTGTGCACTGGAAATTCAGAAGAAAACAGGTATTAAGTTTCTTAGGTAAATCATAGAATTCAAATCCATCAGAAAAATGTTGCTGTACACATTACAGGATAAGGAATTCATCAGCTTTCATGTAATTATCAACGTAGAGAGGACCAGTGAAGCTGCTGTCTACACTGTTGTTCATGAGATCTATGTATTTTTTTGTCGTGGGAGTTAACTGGGCAAGGGCCTGAGGGAAACCCACAACCATCGGCATGCTGTTAGAGAGAAAAGAGGTGACAGATGCTTATTTCGTCGACTTGGAGTTTGAAGTTGGAAGTTATGTGAAAATGAAATTAAAATTTTTCCCGCAGAAATTCAAGGATTTAATAGTTGAACTAGATTTATTCAGTTTGTTTTCCTTTTTTTTTTTGTAGATTTTGAGAATTTGAAGGTGGAGATAGACCAGCGCACCAGAAGTCCGTCTTCAGACACAGATGATAAGGCGCAGGGGCCAGACGTAGAGCCTCACGAATCCAGTAGTAAACTAACTGTTCAGCTCACATCAAGGGACTCTGCTGCAGGAGAATCCACTCTTGTAAACCAGGACTCAAGTGGCTCAGAAGCCAATGCTAAATCTGTTGGTAGCAAATCAGAAACCTTTCCCAGAGAAAAGGCCTCTTCACTTTTGGATCTGGGTAGCACAAAAGACTTAAAGACCATGAAAGGCTCTGAGGATGTGAAGCACACGAGTGAAAATTGTCTGAGAGAATGGGCCACAAACTCTTTCTCCAAGTCTGCCTGGGAGGAGGCATCAAGTGAACAGTCTCCAAGTACACGGCTTGACAAGCAGACGTTGTTCTTGATAAGGGAAATTGGTTCGGCCTTACTGAACCAGCCTCTAAAAGTAGATGATGATCGAGGTGACTCAATTGAAAATGTGAACACCGTAAAACAAATTGTGAAAACCATTGAACGTAAGTCCGCGGTGAAAACCAAATCATTCTGGGAGCGGATTGTGATAATTGAAAACGATCCAGAGGCATTGAAAGGAAGCGTTCGTGCGTCGACCCTTCCTAAACCGGAAACTGTGGCATGTAGACTCTCCTTTTCAAAAAAGGCAGAAGATGTTGAAAAGTCGTTGAACTCACCCATTGCAGTCCCGCTTTCATTGAACGGTGCTTCAGAAGCTGGAGTCGTGAAGAGGAAAACAGGGACAGTGACTAAGCCAACGTCCCTCCCTCTGGACGTTGAGCCGCGAGAAGACAGCGAGCAGAAACACAAAGACGTTCTAGGGATAGGCTCTCCTTGTGATGAGCTGCCGATTGATGGACTTGAGGCTATTGAAGACCACCTGGTGAAGAACTTGGTTGGGAAGTTTGAAGATAGTAAGAGAGTGGTTGACTCCAAAGATAACTGTGTTTCTATCCCTGCTGCTGCTGCCGCCATTACATCCACGCCAGGATCTGATTCAGGGGATTCTGTTTTCGCATCACCCCCAAAACACCATCATCATCTTCAACAACAACAACCAAGTCATTCGCCACAAATCTCGCCTCCAAAGACTGATCAATCACCCATTGCTTTCAGACGAAGCAGCTCCTTGGAAGATTTGTGGACATTGCACAGAGTGAGTGATGCTGCCTCACTGCCCCGAGACGATGATGACAATAGCGAGTCGCAAGGGCAGACTGAAAATCCTACTTCTAACACCACAGAAGAGGAAGTCGCTCCACTGCGGGAAGGATCTGCCAAACCACGGCCCATGTCTGTCATTGTCACCTCAAGTTGTACGCTAGGAATCCTCACATCATCCACTCCCAGGAATCGCCACACCATCCATTCCCTTAGCGCTCTGAGTGGCCCCTCTGGTGGTGCGCATCGATATCTCCCCACACAGACAGGACAGACCTTTAGCCTGGATGGCAGGAAGGTGCGACGGCTGGAAGGTAAAACCCACCCGCTGGCAAAGCTGGGCTGGCAGCATAGCACAATGTAGCCAGTGCTGACTTGTGCCCAATTTGGGGATATAAAACCTTTGTTTGGCCACAGATATAATTTTACCAAAGCTGCTGCAAACTTGAAGCCTTGGGTTGCAAATAAACGCTGCTTATGAAAAAAAACAACTTTGGAGCCAGTCTCAACCCCTTCACCCCCACCCCACCCCCTCCATTTGTGTTTCAACTACAGTAATGTGAGTTTATCTCAATGTGTAGTGTGTGTGTGTCATTGAGTCTTGTGCCATTTTGTAACAGGACTCTGGCTTCTGACTGCCAAAGAGTCATAAGGATCCTTGTGCATTCACTTCATCTATTTTTTTGCTTTGTCATCATACATGTACTTTTATACATGTAACTTTTGTCTCTGGAGTTATTTTTCTATAATTGTCATCAAACAGTTTCTACTTAAAGTTTCAAGCATCATTTTTAACACACAGCCCCAGTGCTATATGTAGCTGCAAAGTTGTGGTTATGTGATAAAATTTTCTCTGCTGCTCATAGCAACCATTATAATATTCACAATCAAACTTCACATACGTTCTCTTCAAGAAAAAAGACAAAACAGTTTTTAGTGATAAACTGGCTTTTTATGTTTGAGAGTAGCTATATTTTATTGCTGTTTTAGTTTTGCCTTTTGAGAGATTAATAAATGTTAGAAGAAATGGGAATTTTATTTATTCATTATTTAAAAAAAATGTTAATACTGTTTTAATGTTTTGTTTCAGTTTTTTGAAGTCTATGTGTACTGTTGAAAGGAACTTTGCCACCACATGTGTCTTTAAGTTCTGTTCTCGCTCAGTACCAGTTGTAAAAGCTTGTTGGTTGTCATGGAAGATCTCTTCCAGATAGAGTTTTCACTACTTGCATTTCCTCTTCCTTTTTGATATGCCTCGCCTTTTTTGTTTGTTTGAAGGCAAATTTGAAGGCAAATTACACTGGTAATGAAAAAACATAAATATATTCTTTGGAGGAAAACAAATAAAAACTATGTGAGGAGGGCCCTTTGTGGTAAATAAGTTGTGTTAAGTGAAACAACATTCCTCAAGACAGCCTACATGTAATAGGGGAGATTCGAGACTGAACTCTTTAATCGGTAAAGGTAAGAAGAATCCCACTGGCAAACCTGGTGATGGTAAATTAAAATCAACTAAATTACCCACATTTTTGATGAGTCACATGACACAGTTGAACTCTTCTTTTACCTTCTACGACAAAGGTAGAATTCCAAGGACTTGGGCTATATACTTACACAAGATAGCACTATTGGTGATGATAGAAATAAATTAAGCACAGAAGAGCCAGTGGAAGATGGCCCAGAAAAATACCGCTCCTCCCTTTCTTATGGTTTAAACAATTTCAGTGGTTTGATTTGTATTTTGAGATCCAGATTTTGAATGGATAAAGCTTTCAGAATGAGAATTATCACATGTGTGGAACAAAACTTTTCTTAACTCTTCTGTTTAAAGCTATCCATCTTTTGTGTAGTAGATGGTTTGTTCAGTCAGTTCAGTCAGATTTCGCAAAAACATTTGGATGGCATAAAAAGACTAAATTAATGATAGAAATTGTGTGTACAGTAATAGGGTATGAAATTTTTGAATTGATGGGCTCAAAGTCTGTATGTAAATAATTGGTGCCCATATGCCAGCCCTCATAAACCTCGTTTCTCTGAATCTGTTTTGAGGTCCAATTTTCAAAACAGAAATGAAAGTTGCTGTTGTGTTTGTCGAGAAACCTGTCATTGACGCTATTTTCTGGAACTGTAATCTTAATCTTTGTGTTTAGTTATCCTTTGTAAGCTGTATTTGGTTCTGTTTAACTTGGTCGTGAAGTCGCACAAAGTTTTCTTGTTTTGTATTATAAGTTGTTTTTCCTTGTTCATCGCATAAACCTCATATTACGGCTGTCTTGCTCATTTTCATCTTATCATCTGAACCAAAAACGTGTAACCTTTTTGATTGAAAACTAAGAAGAAATAATTGTTTTTTAAAACATGGGGGGAAAATAGTGTTTCGTTATTTCGGTGGTGCTTAGTTTGTGTCCAGTGTCTGTCTCAAGTAATTAATGCAGTGTCGATATTAACAGCTGTGGAAAAAAAAATGACATGATGCTGTATATATTGTGTACCACTGGAGTTTCTCATTAAGACATCTTGTATACCATTTTGTACAGTGGCTGTTGTTTTTTTTTTTTTTCTTTTTTTTTTTTTTTGATAAAAGATCAACTTCTTTTTTTTTATTGTGAAGGTCGACATTGAATAGTGCTCATTTCTCAGCAAAATTTGTGTGTACATTTTTGATGTGTACATGTTAGATGTGTACATTTTGATTTGTACATTTTGATGTGTACATTGTAGATGATGAAATCCTCTGAAACCTGTCTTTCAACTGTTCTCAATAAATGACTTGCTTATTAAAAAAAATGATCCTTTTGTTAGTATGTTCAGACAGTGTAAACCTAGTGCATGTATTTATCCCACATCAGACAAAATCCTCTGCTTTTGATAGGACAGTAATGGTCACATGACAGACGTGTATAACTCTATACCCTGCAGCAGATGCTATACACGTCTGATGACTCATTAGTGGGGTGAACGCCCTGAAGAAACAGTTACAATGTGATGTGACAATGACACCAACGACACGTCACAAAAATATTGAATGAACCTTGTCAGTATTGTTATGATGTCATAATTCCCAGATCACTACTTGGTAATTCAAAGCTCCTGGAAGCGAGAGGAAATTAGTGTTGAAGTTTTTTGTTTTTCATGAAACTAATTTGGATGTAGTTTTCAGAGTCTTCCGCGGGATAAATATGACAACCCCAATATGACAACCTGCAGACCGCATGTAGTTTCGTATCCTATCACTCAATAACCATGTAACTAACAATGTTATAAATGTAGTGTTTTCATGTGACTTGCACTGACTGTCATGTTGCATCCTTAACAAAAGTATGTCATGGTCTCTGGTGGTGTGCCCCACACTTTTTTCCCAGGACCTGAAATGCCTTTGTTTATTGAAATCCAACATTGCGGCGAGTGCAAGTCGCCTGTTTGTGTTTTCGACTGAGGGTTGCTGTATATAAGCCTGAGGCAGAAGGGATCAAGTCTTGACCTTCAGCTGAACGTCTATAACTACTTCCCGTTTTCATAAACCCCTCTCCGCTAAGTCAGGCTGTGTTATAGAGACATGAAAGACATTTAACTAAGAGCACCTAAACACTGAGTACGCTTCATCGAACTCCATACGGACGGCTGCACTGGTGGAACTGGTGTTAAATGCGCCCTACGGAAAACTTGCAATATCAGGAATTTCAATGATGACTTGAGATCTACGTTTGAGGTGACACCCTGGGAATAGTGTAAGATTGTGATAGTGTTTTCTGATGAAAAAAAAGTTGTGAAAAGCTAAAAGGGATGGGGCCGTCGTTGCATGGTTATGATGCTTGCCATTTAACCGCTAGGTCACACAAGACGTCAGTTCACTGCAATTCTGGGGCTTGGAATTTTAGTGTAGCATAAGATTTCAAGGAAACGACGGGGAAACGTTTGCGAGACAAAAGTGTTGTAGACAATAATTTCCTCAACTCAATGTACTGGTAGCCACGGTATAAGAAACAGCGGTAATTTTGAGCACAGCGGTAAACTATAATCTGAAAGGCTGAATTCAGTCCTTGCCTGGTAACTCCTCATTCACCACTGTATTCTCAAGGCTATGGTGGTAACAAGTGGTAGGAAGGTCTCTCAGCAATCTTCTGATGGCCGGGTTTCCCCCGGGATCTCCCCGGTTTCCGCCCACCATAATGTTGGCCGCCGTCATGTATGTGAAATATTCTTGAGTACGGCATGAAACACCAATGAAATAAATACATAATAAGTGGTCGACAGTTTTCATGTAACTGTAAATGTGTTGACAGCATTTTGAGAAATTCTAGGCCAGTGACGTCTTGTAATTTGCGATTAACATGACTACAGTTTTGCTGAAGCCATGGCACGAGACGTGTTAGTTGTTACTTTTTACACATTTACCTGATTTAAAGGAATTAAAGTACATTCCTAAGGGATGTAAACTGACAGGAGGCCGGATTTCACCGGTAACCTGTGACCATTTGCCAACTATCACACTGTCATCGCTGCTCTGGTTTTACTCTCTATGCTGTAGTCTTTTATACTCGTATGGCTGTTTAGATTGTCTTGCATGAAGTTAGTTCGGTACCAGTTGTCTTCCAACCATTAGGGCAGGCACGTACATCGAACTTCCTCCGTGGGGATGGGCGAGGGACTCTAGGCGTTAAATCTAGGAAAGTTTGCCCCTGACTTGTCAAAGGTCAGTAGAGCACAGTAGGCAATACAGTTTGTTCCTGCACCCATGGATATGGCCATCGTCGAACGAGTAAAACATTAACAATTAATCATCTGTAAGAGGAGCCCCGAGAGCGTAAGCCTGCGTCACATCTAAATTTACAAATTCCCGCACTACGGACAAAGGGACACTACTCTAGATTTCTGCCCTGTACGGCTACACACCTCAATTAATGCCTTCAAGTCAGGGAGGACAAATGTAGATCGATGGTATTTTTAGATATTTTCTTTTGCTCCCCTGGGTTGCCCTTTTTCATATTATCTGCTTGTTGGGTGGTACCATGTGTTCACTGACCTCTGACTGGGTTAGTTTAACCCCTGTCAGCAATTTATCAAAATTGCGGTCATGCCGTATCAGGAATTTGATTAGAGTGTCCTTGGGGGACAAGGACTATCAGGCCTGGAGGGTTTAGGGCTTGCACATTTAGGGACAGTGCTTTGAGGCCAAACGTTAACATGTAAGTAAACAGGAGATTGATTGTGGTGTGTGGCCTTTTGTAAGTGGTAAAGTATCGTAATTCTTATACACACAGACCCCTATCACCTCAAAATGTAATGGATTCATTGGTACTTGATGGAAGATTTGACCAGCTGTATGTGGATACAAGTTTTTGAAGATCGCACAAGAACCACTCCTTACATGTTCGGTGTCTTGTCTGATATTCCTTTGAAAGGCAAAACTATAAATTGTTACAGACTGGTGTAGATATGGGTTGTTTTCTCTTCAGAATCATTTTGTGAGTGAATGGAGTTATGCTGGGCGAACGGAGAGTTACGAATTTTCCATTTTATTGAACTTCCCGTATGGAGTGTATGGCTTATGTGAAAAGAATTTGGTTGGGGAGTATTGACAAAAAGAACAAAGTATTTTTGTTTCAGTGTAGAAAACAACGGACGACAGATGCGTCATGCTTACTTTTGGAAACGACACAAGGACATTATGTTGGCTTGTTGGCTTTCGGAGTGAATCCACGGAGGTAGTTTGAAAGGGAACTTGAACACGAACAGAAACAACATGTTACATCGAATGTTAGCCAACAAGTGTTGAACAAGTGAACGTCATTTGAATCATGCACATTAATTATTTATTTTAAGATGGCTCGAATCCAGCTTTCGCTGATATATCTGGGTCATCGTCATCGAGGGATAAATTTCTGGAGTAAAAAAAAAAATAAAGCGCCATTCATGTACATAAATAAGAGCAAAATCACAATGACTGCGACATCCCATAAAAAGTCAAGGTCTTGGACTTAACAGGGCCTTCCTTAAGTGACTGGCCCTTGTTAAAAGATGACATGTCAAAATTTAACGGACCCACAGCTACAGAGCGACTTTTCACAGCTAATAAATAAATAAAGGCGATTCCTGGGTCAACTGTAGTGAATCCAACCAGAGCAAAATGGAATTCTGTCAAATTTTTTTCAGCTTAGTTAGTTTTCTTGGGGACTTTATGGCGCCATTTTTCGACGGTGTAAAACCTTCAGATGAAAACTTTGGATAGCATTTAGAATTCCCGAACTCCGTATTACTGGGATGTTTTGCTATCGGGTCCCCTTCAATTCCCCTATTTTCGGTTGTGTCAATATTATTTCCCTCTTCTGAGATCCTCTGCCCGAGAATATCTGGTGATTGTTTTCGAGCGAAAGTATTGTAACCACCTGAGTCAATGATCCCACCAGTGTCAATAGCGTTTTGAACCCATCTGAGGTCCTGCTTTAAGTCACCTGTAAGTTCTTTGGGCAACTGGCGCAATTCCAGAGGCTTCTTTCCGTCGTTTTCATTAAAAGCACTTTGTTGTTGGTCACAAATATTTTCATTTTGCTTGGTGCTTTCCGTTTTATGCTTTCTCGCGTCAGTTGGGCTTTCATCAGAGCCTTTTCCTGAGGTATGAATCTTTGGGGAATTCAGTTTGAAGTGATGGCCCTGCAAATGTTGGTTAATTGCAAATGTCGCTTCATCAGCCCTGTTTCCACTCTCTTTGACTGTGGCGTTGCCCGGATGTGCTACCTCAAGACCCGGATGTATGCCACGGTCTCCGGATATTATTACCTTGTCTTCAGACGGTCTCAACTTTAGGTCTTCAAAACCTTTTGACCTATTTACATCTGGGTGTCTTTCACCACAGTACTTTTCTTTTTGCAATGTTTGGAGTGTCTTGAGCATGCCTTTTCGCACAGTAGGCAACTTCCCTACGATAGAAATTAGAGCCCTTCTCTCGGATCCATGCTGTTGATCAGGTAGCTTACTCAAATGTCGCTGAGCTTCCCATTGCAACCGCTTCCTCACATCTACGGCTAACTGCTCCTCACTCTTGAAACGCCTCGGGGTGCCGAACCGTGTTGAAGTGACGTTAATCATCCGGGGTATGTAAAGCGAGTGGTTATCTCGAAATGACGTTGGCGTCATCCGTTGGACATTTATGGATCGATTGACCGAGTATGTCTTTGGCGCTATGGAGTTTCTATCTTCAACGTTGATAGCCGCTTTTGCTTCGCCACTTCTCTGATTTTGACGAGACTGCAAGGTTACGTCTGGCATGTGAGTCTTTGAGAGGTTCAAAGCGTTTTCTCTCTCTACCGACGTTATGAGTTGAGTGATGCTAGCGCTGGATTCTAGCTTTGAGTTGATACCGTGACGTTGGAGACCCGTCTTTGTCGCATGATGAGTCAGTGGCAGATTTTTACCTTCCGTCTGCTGGGACCCATCCGCCTTCTCCGATTCTTGTCCATCAAACTCAAGGCTGGATCGAAACCTAAAATTGAACAATAATCAATAAAGAATAAAACAGATGGGAGTTATGACCGACATTCCCGGATCATGGGGATGTGCATGTATTAATACTGCAACGCCAGCTTGGCGTTGTTGTGAACAGTTGTACATTTGTGTGATACCTGGATTGTATTCATGACCTCCAGGTGAAATTTCAAAAATGAGGACTTTGAAGATGGAGTATGTACAAATTCTTCCTGTCATAACTGAAGACTGATGACTAGTTCTCGTTTGTACGAAGTCAGGCATATTTATACATGTCATCGTGCGGTAATAAGGATTGGTGCTTAAGGTTCGTCGGAAGTAGAATTATCAGTTATGAACATTTTGGATTTTACTTCATGCAACAATATCCGATTTGACTCATTGGTTATTACTCACGCATGCCTCTCTAACATCACAGGAATTCTACTTCCAAATAACTATCTTCCCTTAAAGTTATATATATATATCTTAAAACTTTGTGATGCTAATGTTTTTAATGAAACTCTTGAATGGTGTTTGGGAATTTGAATGCTGTTTACTAGTTCACCGTACGAACGAGCTGATTTGGATACGTTGCTTGCTCTGTATGTGTTAGTTAACTAATGTGGATGAACACACCCTAGTCAGGTGCAATACAATTGCATTCCTCTAGCCTTCAACTACTCCCCACCTCCGCTCTCCTAAAACAAGTTGGCATTTAACCCAGAAGTTTGTCAGGTTGCGTCTCAGTATGGGTTAACAGACTACCCTCCAACACACAGGATATGAGATATCAAAGACTATAGCATGTCGAGGAAATCCAGAGCATTGACGACATGCTTTTGAGCTTTATTCTGACTGTTCATCTAAGTGTGTAAGAAGTAACAGCTTACACACCCCCAAGCACCATCGCTTGAGCAGAATTATATAAGAAAAAATACAGTGCTGTTAAGTGCAATTCTTACTACTTAGACGTGGCAGGTCTAGAATTACTCAACATGCTGTGTTGGCGTCGCATTTAATACATAATTACATGGAAGCAATACAACCAGCAAAACCCAGGTTTATGCAGGAATACTATATAGAAGGTTACAGCACAGAGACTAAACCCAACATAGCGACGACAGTGTACTAGTCGGTAAATGGTCACACCTAACAAAAATCGGGAAATCGGGCCTTCTAGCAATCTAACTCATTTTGGGTTTTATTTTGTTCATGTATGTGATTAAGAAGTACAACTTGGACGCCGCCTAGCGCCAGATGTAGGTAAAAAATGCAGAGAGAGTAAAACCAGTGTAGCGTAGGCAATTATCCACCAAAGGTGCCAGAGTCATTCCTCTGTCTGGTGAAATCTCTCCCTTGTCAGTTTATCCAAATTAAGGCTTTATTCTAAATTCATGTAAATGTTTGCAAAAAGTAACAACTTTTACATCTCCTCGCACAATTGTAAAGAACAAAACTGGGTAGAAATGCAGTGAAGTTAAAACCAATTTTTTAGACGTCACTGGTCAAGAATTACTCAAAGTGAGGTGTTGTCATTACATGTAACACACAATGACATTCTATTTGTGTTTCACGCCAAACTATTTCAATTATAAGACACCATTAAGCGTTATGGTGAGTGGACACCGTGCAGACACCGGGGGAAACCTACAACCATACACAGGTCGCTAACAGACCTTCCCGCGTACGACCAACGTGAGCTTGGATGGAAATCATAGCGACCGCATTGATGAGAGGGCCACCTCGTGTTAGTGCTCTTCTCTGTCCAGTGCTAACCACTCGGCCACGGAGGTCGTTTGAGCAAATTAGTCGAGTCTGGGTTCTATAACTGTTGATGGGACGGGCTATTTGAGATACATATTTGATTATCGACGCCATATATACTAAAATGGTACACTATTTGTAAACTGATTTTATTCATCCGCCTAGAACATTCATTGCGTCTTTTCGTCATTATTGAAATCTGTTGACTGCTTCTCTTAGCATGAACCCGTCCAATAATTTTATATTTTATATATTTTCTTGGTTCTTCGGTGATTTGTGTTATTTATCGTTTTGTGGAACCGGCCTTGCGATTATTGACCCGGAACGGCAATTTGGGTTTGGGCAATCTGGTATACGAATGTCCCTAGGTTTCCATTGGTAACCAATGAAGAACAAGGCCAGCGCTAGACGTTTATGTTTTCACGAAATTGGTAAAATTATAACTTAACTGTTGTGTGTAGGTTATTACTGATTAAATAATTAATTCACATACTTACCTGTAAGGTATGTGTGGTAGTTGGTGGACTCCAGACTTGGCGGGCCCCCGGTTCTCGCCTTGATACGACCACAGCTCTTGTCGGAAGTCACAGGACTTGTCTCTGGGAGACTGGATGAACAAAGTTCCGGAAGTTGCTGATTGTGTGTCTTGGGACCAGGTTTTGGGCCAGAGCCTGGTGCGGATCGCGTGACGATAGACACCGGGCGCTCCGCGAGGACTGAGCCCTGAGTAAACCGCTGGTAGCTTCTCCGATTTTGTCGTACTCATTATTGCTGCTGAAATTGTTCTTGGGAGTTCGGTTGTTGTTGTTGCTTTACCACCGTTGTTTTCCAAAACACCAAAGCTTACTGAGTAGTTATTATATATATCATATATTCAGTAGGTTTACTCAACTAATCTCGTTTATGTCATATTTGATGCAAAACAATATTGATCGACATAGACAATAAGTCGGCATGCAATCCACACTTGTTTGTCCCTGCTCATTGCAGCCTGCTCGCTATATTCATTTCTTATGGCCACAATTTTCTTGAAAACGTTGCGTGAACGGCTTGCTGCCTTCTGTCCCTTCAGTCCGTGAGTGTTGGGTCGCTGGTTGTGAGGCAGTGAACATGGAAATGGGCGAGATCCCTACCTCGGCGTTATACTCTAGTCAACGCGATACTGAACACACGGGGTGTAAGTTACATGTATTAAACTGGATTATAGTCATTATATTGGCTTAATTACCTTTAAAATCGGATCAGCAAACACTGGACGGTTAATCATTCCACACTGTAGACTGTGAACAGACCAAGGCCTTTTACACAACTCAGAAGGGTTGATTTGACATCGATCTCTGAAATATGTTAGTCGATCTCATGTAAGGAGTTCTGTGACGAATATCACGTACTTTGAGGAAGACAAAGACTAACAAACCAGAGAAACAACGAATCAATCAAACATACTTTAGAGACCAGGGTCATCGCTTGAAAGAACGGTATAATCATAGAGCCCAATATTGATCTCGTATCGGTAATTCGATCTAGCGGTATGGTTAATCCACGATTGTTAATCCTTTGTTACTGATTTACAATCGCACTAGCGTGACCGTAATAAAAAGAACATTAGTGGCTTTGTGTACTGAGTTTATATCCCCACGATCCCCATCCCCTATCCGCGCCCACGACACGTTACGGGTGTGTTTAGACCCTTACTATATTCACCAAGTCTTTAAATGTCTATCTTCAACCTACAACCCCCACCTCGGTTATTCTTGACAAGAGTTGTTAACACCAACTAAATAAAATAAATAAATAAGTAGCTCAATAAATAAATAAATAAATAAATAAATAAATAAATAAATAAAGTGATCAAATGTAAGAATGGATCAACGCGCTCTGATCAGCATATTTGAATCAGATAACTAAAACAGTCTAATAGAGGAAGATGAAGGATAAAAGGCTCTAAGCTGTTCAGCTGTGCCTGCCGGATGAGCCGTTATCTTCGGGCTCTCTGCTGATGTGGAATTGTAGAATTTTGATCAGTGAATCCGTCGGCAGCTGAAATTAGGTGTATATTATATCTTCTAGTCTTTTCTTGTTGCTTGGTGTGAAAGTAATGGATACCGTCTACACTTTGAGCAATCAGGAGTTTTGTTGATGAAAGTTTGAAATTCTTGCCCCGAAACTCGGAGTTAGGTCCCCACCGATGCGAGGTGATGGCAAAGGATCGAAGGTTCGCAGTTTTGCGGTCAGTCTAAATTTTAAAGCTGCTTTCTCACAGGTTTGGCAAAGTACTGGCACCAATGCTTAAATTTGACGTTAACATTGCCCTTGATGGAAAATTAATAGAGGTCAGAGGTTGTATGCCTTACACTGGAATAATCCTCATGACTTTTACGGTTACCTCGTTTTGGGAACAACAATTGGACGAAATTATTTTACAAATGCCCTTGCGCCACGATATGGCTGGGATAGTGCCGATGTGACGTTAACCCATAATCATTCATTCAGTCAGTCATTCATTCCAAGACCCCTCAAAAGCTGGACGCTAATTTTGCCTAATTGGAGCATAGGCTGGTTCGCATTTTCTTTCCGCGAGCCCAACTGCTCTTTGAATTCAGAGGAAAGGTGTCTTCGTTCAATTGCAATGCAACGTGGAGAAACTGAATTCACCTTGCATACGACGGTGGCCAGAATTATTGTGGGAGGCCATCAGCAGGTTCCGGGCAGAGCTGCCCTCGTGGGTAAGGAGTGGTCAGCCTGCACGTTGGGTATATGTACAGTTGCAATCAAAGCGCAACTGAGATACATACTGGACTATCGACATCGTGTATACTAAAATGGTACTTGGTGTGGAAACTTATTTTATTTATCCGCCTAGGACATTCATTGCGTATTTTTTGTCATCACTGAAGATTTCAGACTGCTTCTCTTTGCATGAATAATTCGTAATTTTTATATTTTATATATTTTCTTATTTCTTTGATGGTTTAAGTTTATTTATGGCTTTTGAAATCTGGTCTTGCGATTATTGACCGCAATAATGGGAACGCCCATTTTGGTGGACGGTTGCTATAAGAATGTCGGTTTCAACGCCTAGGTTGAAATGAACAAAGTACATAATTCTGAAAATATAACGTTAATTGAAATACACTGTAGCAATATTGTCGAAAAAAGAACGCTTATTTTATCAATGCCTCAAGTGTACATATTCGGCATGGTTTTGGAGAAGACAGTGATGGGGTCATGGTAAAAGGTCATGAAGTTGGACTCGGCCGGATGCTTGTGGTACGGGAGAAAAAGTTGACAGGAGCCATCGTCAAAGCAGTAATTAGCCCAGGCTAACATGTAGGCCAGTCTACGAGCGGCCGGACGACTGGTCACACCAACACCCTTTATCGGATTCAGCAGACGGTCCATAAGGAAGTTATAGTCCTTGTCAAGACCATTGTGTGGCAGACCGAACTCCGTGAGGGCCGAAATTTTACCGCGTTTCTCTGCCTCTAGGACTAATTCGGACAGTCTGTCGGCAAAGTTCTGCAAACGACTCGTATCGTCGATGTTGTAGTAATCATCCACACCCCAGACATCCACGTAGGCGTCACCAGGGTAGGTGTACATGTAGGATGTCACGAATCTGCCATTGGTGGTGAGGTTGACGTAGCCAGCGTTGGGAGAGTAGGCGTACAGCAGGTTGTGGACGCCCTTGATGTCGCGAAGATAGTGGACAGTGTGCTGCCAGATCTTCTTGAAGTCGTCCGCGGTGTTTTTGGCGGCGTTGTTTTGTCCCCACCAGAACCACCCACCATTGTTCTCATGGAAGGGTCGGTAGATGATCGGAATCAGGTTTCCATCGGATCCCTTCAAAGTCTTAGCAATTCCCGCGACCTTGTCCAACATGCCTTGGAACTTGGCGGCGTGGTCTCCCCCGGGCAACAGGCGTTTAAGGGCGTGGACGGTATCCCCGTGATCGCCTGCAATCCAGACGCTGGATCCAGTAAGCGGGTTGTTCCAATGGTTTGTGATGGTCACCACCATCCCCCGGTCATACGCGTACTTGGCTAACGTCCTCAGCACAGTCGCGTCGTCAACACTGGAGTGCGCCCAATCAAAACCGATGACAGCCGGGTATTCTCCGCACATCTGCTTTATGTCGCTCAGTTCATCGTTGTAACCGTTGGTGGCTTGTTGTTTCTGGAAGAACGGATAGAAAATTGTTTTAATATCTCTTTCAAGGCAAGATGGTAAGATGTCTTCGCCATCCTGTTAGGCCATAGCTTGAAATGTTCCTAAACCAATCGGATTTGCTACAGAGGAATCACATCGGTGTTTAATTAAACAATTAAAAAGAAGCTTATTGAAAGGAAGACTTCAACTGTTAGAAAGCCACTGAAAACGTGGTTATTATACCAGCCGTCAACCGAAATGGGCGTTCAATAACCAGTGTTAACGATTTTCAATGATGACGAAAACACGGATGAATAAAATCAGTGTCCAAATGGTGCGCCATTTTAGTATATGTGGTGTCGTTAATCAATTAGGTATCTCAGCTGCGCTTTGATTGCACCATCTTAGCCAACCCCATGAATTTTAGACCGCTGACCCAGTCTTCTGGATCATTCAGCTATGCCCTTGCAAAGAATATTTTGATCTTTTCTATTTTAGATCGCGATCTAAAAGATCCATATATTCTTTGTTCGGCTACATCGGTTCATTTCGGGTTTGGTTCGCATCTGGTACTGTGGTAAGTATTTCCATTTCAGAGGCCGCAATACTAAAGGATAAGGTTCGACTTGACCCATCGGAAAATATGTTCTCTCCAATGTACGGGTCAAGAATCTTCACAAAGTTTTTTGCAATGCACTAAACAAATGGAGCGTTGGCGAGGTGGGCGACCACAAACAATGCAACATCTCCAGCTACTTCGATGGTGTCTGATCCGTGTCTCTGTGAACTGAAAAATACGCAAAAAACCTGAATTTTTGGATCGCGAGGTGTCCCATTTGCTGTGATGGGTCTCCCATACCGAAATAACATGCAGGCCAACTGGATTCAATTTAATGCAACCCTCTTCTAGATTTGAGTGAGAGCACCAAATCACATAGCCCCGACTTCTTTTCTCTCTCACTATATCATGGTGGAATAAATTAAAATTTTGTTGCATGTGTGTTTGTTGTGTGCACGTTTGTTGCCTTTATGTTTATTCTTTACTTGGGATCTCCGTGGCCGAGGGTGTTAGAGCCTTAGTGCAGCGTAATGACCCAGTTGCCTCTCACCAATACGATCGCTGTGAGTTCAAGCCCGGCTAACGCTACCTTCCTCACCAGCCCTAGGTGGGAAGGTCTGTCAGCAACATGCGGTTGACCGTGGGCTTCCCCCGAGCTCTGCTCCGGTTTCCTCCCACCATACTGCTGGCCGCCGTCGTATAAGTGAGATATTATTGAGTACGGCGTAAAACAAAAATAAAAAGCTAAATAAATATTGTTTACATATTTGTTGTATTGGTTGTATGCGTGTGTGTGGTATATGTGTTTTTTTTAAAACGTTTGTTGTATGCATGTTTGTTCTATGCGTGTTGCGTTTCGCGTTTATTGTGTACATGTTTGCTGTGCAGATGTTTTTTATGCACGTCTGTTGTGTATATGTTTGTTGTAAATTTGTTTGTTGTAAATGTGTTTGCTGTATACGTGTTTATTGTGCAGGTGTTTATTGTATACGTGTTTGTTGTAGACGCGTTTGTTTGTGTATGTGTTTGTTTGTATGTGTGTTTTTCTTTTCGTGTTATACTTACTGTATAAGTGTTTGTTTATGCGTTTCATTGTATATATGTTTGTTGCAAACGTTTTTGTTGGAAACGTGTTTTTGTATTCGCGTTTGTTGTAAATGTGCGTTGCATACATGTTGTGATGGTGTTTCTTTTATGCGTGTTTGTTATATTCATGTTTGTTGTAAGCGTTTGTTGTAATCGTGTTATCTGTGTGTTTGTCGTAAACGTTTGTTGTAAACGTGTTATTTGCGTGTGTAATGAATACTTGTTTGTTGTACACATGTGAACGTAAACTCTGTATAGTGTGGCCCCATGCAGTTAGGCTACCAGACTGCAAATGGACTCTCATCCCTTCGTCCAATAGTCTTCCGTAGTATGACATGCTGTTTATGTACCTTTCTCTTACCGAGTATATCCAGCCAGTCGTGTTTCCTGGGCCATTGTTAGGTTTAATGATGTATGGGGGATGGCCTCCCCCGGCCCCTAGGGACGTAGCCGACTGTTGACCAAATAAGATCTTCCCCGGATCTTTACTAATCTCCTGCAGTTTACTGAACAAATGGAGCGTCCGAGATGTGGCGCGGTGATCCACAGGACCCGTGCGGGCGATCCCAAATAATGCAAAACCAACCGCAACTACCCAAAGAAGTGACATATCTGCAATTAAAAGTGAAGTTAAGTCTACAGTCTATGGGTACAGCTTCGCGTGTGAATTCAAAGGGAGAACACTTTGCTGTTGTTTTTTTTGTTCGTAGGTTAACTGATATTTCATCACACAGTAAGTTGTCCTCAAGGGAGGTTTTAATTATTTTTGCCCTTTTACGTCTATAAATTTTGATGATCCAACCGTAAAAAGTATCGGAGATATATCTGATGCAACACATAAGTCAGCTATCTAAAAAAGTCAAATTGCAATCGGTTTGGCCTCTCTGGCCTAGATGAATGAAGTCCACGCTCGTTGCTAGCACCCATTTCATCAAGCCAAATACCTGACCGCCGGTATATAACTAACAAATGAGTGAGTTAATGATTGAACACCTGTTACGTAAGTAAAATATTTCTTGTGTTTGTCCCTTCTTACACCCTAGCAAAAGCAGCGAAACAGTTGAATTTCAGTGGGACAGAATGCGCGTCAAATATGACGCTCAGGGTCGAGAAATATTGAAAGACAAGTGCAGGTCATTGACCTTAAGAGGTTAGAGGCCAAAACAGGCATTTCTTCGAAGTAAGAACGTGACATTGGTGTGAAAAGGACAACTTTGGTAAACCTTCGGGACGAACAGAGAGTCGTTTCGCACTCACATAATTTTTCCCAGTGGGTAACGGTAGATGCTCGTTTCACCAAAAGAATGAAACAGCTCTAGAGAAATTTGTCTCCTATAAATCTCCAAAATTTCTAGCGTTTTTAGGAATGATCTTCATTAGACGTTGCATTTTTTTTTTTTTTTTAAGAGAACTGAGAGAACTGTTGTTGAAAATCAGTGCAATTTTCCCTCAGGTGTTTATAATGCACGCTTCATTTATTTATTTATTTGACGGATGTTTTACACCGTACTCAAGAATATTTCACTTACACGACAGCGGCCAGCATTATCGCAGGAGGACACCGGGCAGAGCCCGGACGAAACCCACGATTATCCGAAGCTTGCTGGCGTACCTTCCCACGTACGGCACGATAGGAAGCCAATATGAGGTGGACTTGAATTCACAGCTACCGCATTCGGAGGAGGATTCTGGGTCATAACCCTTTTTTAAAATTGATTTATTTATTTATTTATTTGATTGGTGTTTTACGCCGTACTCAAGAATATTACATTTATACGACGGCGGCCAGCATTGTGGTGGAAGGAAACGGGGTAGAGCCGGGGGAAACCCACGACCATCCGCAGGTTGCTGGCGGATCTTCCCAAGTACGACCGAAGATGAAGCCAGCATGAGCTGGACTTTAACTCATTGGTGACAGGCATGGGGTCATATCGCCGCCCTGGTACGTTAAACCCCACGGTCAAGGAGGCCCCCTGCCCGCTTTATTTTCGCTGAATAAAAAGTAATCGATGAGATGGATTCCACGTTAAAGCTCAATTAATTCTAGAATATACTTACTTCGTGTTGTAAAATATAGAACGACAAAAAAGGTGAAATAATGTGACTGGAATTGTAAGAAAAGGAAGAGATACGATGAGGCGATGATTCTTCCTTTAAGGGGTATGATGGGCAGTTTGGAATTCACCTGGTATATATGGCAGCACGTTGGTGAAATATCAAACTGGACATACACGTATGTGACATACTCATCTGGAAATCATAACTAAAATGCTCTTCATACAGAAATATGCCAACATATAAATAGCTCGATTCGTTACAGTAATTGTTGTTCATACGCTGAAAACCTACAAAACTATCACATATCTACACATATCACTGATGGAAAATTATGTGTAATTCCATTATTGTTTAATGTAAACCGCTGAATAATTTTCGTTTCGCCTGAAATGTTTGCGCCACACGGCTGTCGTGTGTATGGGCGATGGGTGGCCGATGGGCGGCTGTCGTGTGACAGAGGGCGAGATTGTCTGCAGAACAGAAACAAACACACACTGTTATCGTTCTCAACTCGTTCTTACCTGTATCTTCGAAAGACTTCTCTATTCTTTCAATCCAAGAAAATTGCAAGTAACCTCAGCAAGAAATGCCAACGACCTTGTCCTTAGATAAAACATAAATGGAAAGCACATATTTGGAACGGGAGTTGAAAGGTTATCCAAGCAGAAGTTACTGGAAGATAACCATGCAGGTGTTTCGTCGTTAATTTTTTACTCAAGAATGTACAAGTATGAAATTAGATGGCCGTGGTGGCCTATAACGGTTAAACAGCTATATGGAGAGTATAAGGGTACCACTATCTTAGATAAAAATGATAAACATATGGCTTGTTCAACTCTCAAACAGCGATAGGCCTTACATAAGATCAAACAAGGAAACGCGAAGACGCTTGACTAAGTTCAATACATACTATATATTTGAACAAAATAGACAAATAGTACAACTGACAATAATATACGAACAATACTGATATTTACAAAAATATATAGTTTCTTACGATGACAGAGTCCAAATCCGGATGGAATATTCCTGCTTCATAAGGCAAGTCAATCCACGTAAACATAGAATCCACAGTCCTTGGAAATTCTCAAATCGAAGGATGGCAGTCCTGTAATGACAAACAGCAGAGGGCAAAGGTGAAACTTTCCTGGGCGGACGGATTGACAATAGCGTCCGTGATGCCGAGCTTTTAGGGTAAGCTGGGATGAAAGGTACGTAATCGCACAAATACACAATGAGCAACACAAGCACCAAAATAACGTCTCAAACAAAACAGCAAGTGACGAAACCAAGCTTACAAAGTGCTACGTACAGAAAAATGGAGTATAAAATGATGAATGTCGAATGGCATGAAAGCCGATATCTCCAAATCCCGTAAAATCCTTCAAAGTGAAAGAGAAAAATATGACTGCTCTCAAATGGACATGAGTAAAAGATTGTGAGCTTTACAACTCATATTTATAAACATGTTTACAACATGGGTACATATTTCCATAATGTACACTCTATGTACAATGACCCCAAACGTCATAAGCACAGAAGGCTCGAGAACACGGCACTGAGTTCCAGTGCGGGCTATAACGTACACAGAGGCAAAATTGTAGTCAGACACTGACCCGGTTAGCACAAAAACAAAAGAAAAAAATGTAATACTGGTACATCATTTAAAAACAGGGTTCGTAACAGGAGGGGTTTGCGTGGTATGGCAGCGCAGTGACCCAGGTGTCTCTCACCAATGCAGTTGTGGATTTCCTCCCAACATATGCTTGCCGCTGTGAAATATTCTTGAGTACGATGTAAAACACCAATCAAATAGATAAATGTATAAACATAGGTGTTTTGTGTACAACTTATCTTACGGCTTCGCCATCAGCATGTGCCACGGCACTCAGTGTTGCCGGTGGAGGGAGGTCGAGTGCCATAAATAAAACACCGATGTTTTCAGGTTATTGGGCAACAATCACATAAGTAAATACATAAAAAGTGATACTCCTATATCGGCCGAAAGTTCATTTTTGACCGTACCGGTGCCAATGTGTCTCTCAATACCGCATGGTGACCTGTATGCTCTTATACATCCCTTAATTGAGTTCGGCCTAAAACAACTATGAAATAAACAATACATGGACATCATAAACTTTATCGCCAGAAAAAGCTTTCATTTTTCTGTGTGAACGAACCACATTTACCGATGTCACCTGTTGAGATTTTAGGGTAGCCCGAATATTGTTCTGAAGACTGCAATAACCATCCGGACAAGAGAAAATTTACAGGTGAGCTGTTTGTTTCGAGCAGAGGATATAGGATATAGGATAGCTGTTTTCTTTGAGTAGAAGAAAGGTGTGTATAGGCGGAGACACGCTGCTGAGATACGTGAGAAATTTTTAATTCTTTTCTTGCATGGTGTAATTTCGTATACTTCAAGAATAAGTGTGTTCTATAACAAGAACAAAGAAGTAAATGTGCAAGTACACAGGTAAATATTCCGTGGGTATGCTCCTTCATTGTTTTAACTTCAGAAAATTTCATGGATTTTCACTTGCTACACTTCGGTGGTTTATTCCAGTCACTTCGGTTCTTTCGCCGTAAAACTGACCGCCTTTGTATAAATGAATAATTCTTGAGTATGGCGCTACAAAATCAAGTTATTAAATGACAAATCAATGAAATATTTTGTACATTAATATTTTAAGCTAAAGTACTGCCACATACGAGGATCTATTGGGTTTTGACAAATTTTAACCAAGAGTTCAACCTGCATTGTTTTCGTTATATCATGTTGTATTCTGGAAATATACAACGTTAAGGAAAAGATTTGAATTCTGATCAACCATTACCAAAATTTGACTCTTCTTCCAGATCTTTGAAAGTCTGACTAGAAGCCATGTACATGAAGTTAAAATGAGATTAAATTGTAACATGACTAACAGAAACATGCAGTATACCTTCTCGTTATATCTCATTGGTAATTCATTAATAGAGTACTAAATTAGCGCATCGTAATTGATGCTTGTCTTGGATCTGTCTACATACCTGCATGTCGACAATCTGTTTGCATTCTTCTTTCCGTCGTGTTGCGTTATTTGGGATTTGGGCCCGTAAACCACAGCGCCACCTCACGGACTGCCCATCTTTTCAACAAACTGCAGGAGATTGGTAAAGGGGCAAGAAAGATCCCGTTCGATCAGCACGAGGCAACTTGGCTGGGGGCTGGAGGAGGGCATTCTCCTTACCTTGTCAAACCTAATTCTGGACCAGGAAACACAAAAGGCTGGATTTACTGGGTGAGGAGACTGATGATGACGCGCTTTAGAAAAGCTGTCTCATGATATAAAATTGGTCCGTAACTTATTTTTGTTGTTTTCATGTGTTCTTGTTTCTGAAGGTTATGTATTACAAGGAAACATATCTGCCAAAAGGCAAGGTGAAACTTTCCAGACCAATATCAAATCCCTCACAGGTGAGTGGCAAACCCTGTCTAGACAAATCTGATAAACTTTCACATGAAAACAATGCGAGTGTAGCAGGTCAATGGACCGTTTAGACCCGACCAGTCATATTATACTGACACCGCACCGATCAGTGCGGTTTCCTTGCTGTATCCTCTCAATGCCGAGGGCCAAAGGAGGCAGCAACAAGCACCATCTCTTGTCTGGAACGACACGACCCGGGATAAACTCCGGATCTCCTGACTTCGTAAAGGAAGCTCTAACCACATTCTGACAGAGTATAGGCGAACAAATATAAGACGATTGATTTGCTACAATGGATAAATCTGATTTAAAAGTAAAGGTGTAAACCTTGTCAATCTGGTCATTCTCTATTCCAGAAACAACAAGCCATCAGCGGCTACAAGGACGAACTGTGTGAGATTAAGCAAATACGTGGGGAATACCCTACAATCATTGGCTTTGATTGGGCAGACACAAGCGATGACCACATCACAGTGCTGAAGGCGTTAGCCAAGTACGCCTACGATAGGGGGATGGTGGTGACCATCGCAAACCACTGGAAGAACCCTCTTACTGGATCCAACGCCTGGATTGCAGGCGATCACGAAGATACCGTCCTCGCTTTTAAACGCCTGTTGCCCGGGAAAGGCCACGCCGCCAAGTTCCAAGGCATGTTGGACAAAGTCGCCAAGATTATGAACTGACCCGATGGAAACCTGATTCCGATCATCTACCGACCCTTCCATGAGAACAATGGTGGGTGGTTCTGGTGGGGACAAAACAACGCCGCCAAAAACACTGCGGACGACTTCAAGAAGATCTGGCAGCACACTGTCCACTATCTTCGCGACATCAAGGGCGTCCACAACCTGCTGTACGCCTACTCTCCCAACGCTGGCTACGCCAACCTCACCACCAATGGCAGTTTCGTGACATCCTACATGCGCACCTACCCTGATGACGCCTACGTGTTGGCCTCTATGCTGACTTGGTCCAATCACTGCTTTGATTATGAAGAAGCATCGGACCGAGTCCAACTTCACGGCGTTTTACCACGACCCCATCACTGTCGTCTCGAAAACTATGCCGAATATGTTCACATGAGGTGTTCGTTAAATAAACCTGTTCATCTGTGCTTGTTATTTCATTGCTCAAATTCCACTCGGTAGATTAGTTCGTGTAAAGTGAAATGCGATTTTTATTTGTTCTAATCGTAAAATGTTAATATGAAACTTTAACAGAAGAAAACTTGCCCAGGCCCCGTGCTTCACTGGTTTTGCGGGTGGCCAGATAGCTCTTACAGTTTTTCCATAGCAATCACCTTGGTTAACTTAATGGGACGTGTGTAATGCGAGGTGAGATAGCTCTGTGAAGGTTTCACAAACCCTGCAGAACGTTAAATTCGCGTAACTATGGTAATGTACATATAGATCTGAAACTCGCAGCAACGGTTGCCAGGTTTTATACGTTTATTTATTTATTTGATTGTTGTTTAATGCCATACTCAAGAATTCTTCACTTGTAAAAGTGGAGTCAGGATTATAGGCTGAGGATGTTTTTCACCTGGACTTAACTTCCGTTTGTGAAACGACCCCCCAACCTCTGCAGTTCAACTCTTGAACTTCCTCCTGTGGTAAGGTGGTTATCACAGATGGTTGCCGTTTCATTAATCTTGCGTAAACAAGAACTTTGGTATCTGGTAATGATATTGGCGAGAAATGTTGACGTCTCCATTGATGCTGCTAAAACAAGAACGTCTGTTTTGGTAACAGCCGGTCATAATGAGTGGTCTTGCTTTCAACAGGAACACAGGCCTATGCTAAAGGCCGATTTCTATATCTGAACTGAACGGCAACGCGTCTAAATCCACACACACACGAATTAGAACAGACTGACGTCAGGACTTACGTCACAATACCCGACATTGGGCGACGTCATTTCAACGTCTGGAGTTGTCACAGGTGTTTGTCTCTCACTTTACCAGCACAGGCGACTGTGATTTATTTATTTATTTATTTATTTGACTAGTGTTTTACGCCGTACTCAAAAATATTTCACTAATAGAGCCGCTAACATTATGGTGGGAGGAAGCCGGGGAAAGCTCCAGGGAAACCAAGGCACATCCGCATCGTGAATGTGGAAGAGTTAAGAAATTTAGAAATCGGACGCCTTTGGCGCCTCGTTCTAAAATTTCAACTCTTCCACATTCACCGAGGTAAAACGAGCAACAATGACTAAATAAAGGATCATCATTTCTTAAATGATACGTGTTCGTTGTTCAAAAGGAAACGAAGGTAAAACGTCCAAATATTCTAGGAATTCATCTCTATGATTCTTTCAATAGTTTGTTCCCGAGACCGAAAAGAATATCGTACATCCTCCAATGACCTCGGCGCTGACGTACGGCCTGACATTTTTAATATGTGTTAAACCGGTATTTGTATCGTGGATAGGGTATATCTGAACTTCTTTTACTATATTGGTAGGCCCTTGATGATAATAAGCTGTCCATGGTGCTTGTGTACCCGCTTCTGTAGTCTTAATTTCCTTCATTGGAGATGGATTGTTGTCCGCCCTTGTGGTGTGCAAGTAGAGGGAATGAATATCCTCTGCAGGACAACGATCTGAATAAAGGCTACCTGTGTTCAAGGAATCCATTTTTTCATTCGTGTTGCTGTGAATTTCGTCTCAATTTCGTCGGCGACAATTGAGATTCCTGATTTTGACTGGCTCAGGTAGCTCAAGAGCTAGCTCGCCGCGACTCACAGGTCCTTGACCTCACCATACATGTGCTCTCCGATTACAACGAAACTTGGGTCAAGTGTAGACTATATCGAAATTTCAGGATGGCCTGAACCTCGTTGTGAATACTGCTATAATCATCCAAACAAGCGGGTATATAGGCTAGCTGTTTTCTTTAAGTAGAGGAAACGTGTGTATAGGCGGAGATAGACGGCTGAGATAGGTGAGAAATTTTAAATCCTTTTCTTGCACAGTGTAATTTCGAATTTCGTCTGCGCTAGTATAACTGTGTTCTGTAATAAAAACAAACAAGTAAAGTGCAAGTACACAGGTAAATACTGCGTGGATATGCTTCTTCATTATTATTACTTCATACAATTTCATGGATTTTCAATTGCTACAGACCGGTGGTTTACCCCAGTCACTTCGGTTTCCTTCACCGTAAAACTGACCGCCATTGTATAAATGAACAATTCTTGTGTATATCGCTACAAAATCAATTTAATAAATAACAAATCAATGAAATATTTTACATATTAGTATTTTGTCAGCTAAAGTACTGTCACCTACGAAGATCTTTTGGGTATGGACATATCTTAACCAAGAGTTCAACCTACATTGTTTTCGTTATATCATGTTATATTCTGGAAATATACAACGTTAATGAAAACTTTTGAACAAAAGAGAAAAAAAAAAAAAATCGAAAAGTCGTTATCATCCTTTCATAACGGCGTTTATGATCACCAAGTACTAAAAATCTATTTTTCTTCCAGTTCTTTGACAGACTGACAAGAAACTATGTACATGAAGTTAAAATGAGATTAAATTGTAATACGACTAACACAGACATGCGGTATACCTTCTCGTTATATCTCATTGATAATTCATTAATATAGAGTGTACTAAATCAGTGGACCATATAACCCCTTAGCTAGTGGAATGCAATGAATGATTTAGGAGTTCAAGTCCAGCTCATGCCGGCTTCCTCTCAGGTACTACATGTGAAGGTCTGCCAGCAACCTCCGGATGGTTGTGTGTTGTGGGTCCAAACCCCCCCCCCTCCGCACCCCAGAGTAAGCCGTGGTGTTGGGGGACATTAGAATTTGTACCTTTAAGGGCAAAAAACAGCTCATGACTGGGGCACTGTTCATTAAACAGATTACAAAATTCTCTCTTGAATGCGAAAACCTGTTTGAATTTGCATGAATTCGTTGCTGAATTGTCTTTATTTAAAGTGGGGATTATTGTGCTAGAGCCACCGGATCTGAAGGCTTTTAAATTGGTAAGGGACTGACCAATCAGAGGGCTAGGAGATATCAACTGTTTAAAAGCTGTGATATAAATGTTCTGAATTGACTGTCAATGTAACATGTGATACCGTAGGGACAGGACACTGTTTTGACGCCATATATTTTAAATATTTCATGCCCGCGTGTGAACCGTACTGCAAAATATTTCCAGACATTCCTGTTGTGGCGGGAGTTCTTGATCATTTCGTGTTATAAATTTAAATATATACTTAAGTTTTAACACAACCCTAGCAGCTTACTACAGCCTCACGTGACAAGTGCTCCGCACTTTGAACAATTACGGTAGAGCCCAGAGACAATGACTGCGTTCATGGTAGCCGATGGAGGACGGTAAAATGTCCGTTTTCTCTGTCGTAGTAGCTGATAGGAAAAATGCTTTACGGAAACTTTTTTGCAAACTTAACCGTGAACAAGCGCTGTTTTTCACTTTAAGCGTTTACGTGAACAGAATAAACCCCTAAATGAGGCAAACTGACAAGTTGTCGGATTTCTCTAGTTACATGTGATCATTTAAAATTCATCCCAATGTTACTGCTTCTCTGGTTTTACTCATATGTTGGACTTCTTTAACGTTCCAATCAATGTCGACAACATTAAATCTCAGAAGACCAAGTCTCAGGTCCCAGAGACTTTTAAAGGTAGGGATCAAAAACAAAAGAGTTCCCAGCGAATCTTCAGAAATACGAAAGATACTGAAAGAATCAAAACTAATATTCTTCGGTGGGTGGTTGTAGGGTGGGGGGTATTTTAATGTATTCGATGCGAATACATAACAATGCGTTCTATAGGCATGAACATTTCTCATCTCTCTGACTGGAAACTTATGACCAAAGTACAGCTATAACAAAGTAGCTCTAAAGATGATGCAAAGGCCTAAGCTTTCTGGTGTTCACATTTGCTACATGTTCTTTTAAGAAATTGTTATAGTGAGGAGATGTGAAGTACCAAAGCATTTAAAAGTGTCATTTTGTTTCTTCTCCGCACGCAGGAATATTTTGTTGTTTTTGTGAGGGTTACTCGAACTACAGTGCTATAGGCGACAGTTTGTAAGAGGTAAATGATTCAGTGGACAAAGTACCCTTTTGACGGTTTTTGACAGTGTTAGGGGTGTGATCGTTTTCGTTTTGTTTTTGTGGATCTTTCGATATTCATGCCCGACGTACAGAATTGGATCATCGCCCGTTGATGCCACGATCTGTGACATGCAATATGATAACTCAATAAATATTCCTTCACTTCGGACATATTATATACCACTGTGTAGAGAAAATCAATAATAATCGATCTGTACTGATTTTGGGCCGATACGTACATGTACTGTCCTTTTTCCGGAAGATGAAGAACCGATGTTAGATAGGCAAACCGGAGAGACCGGCTGTTAGGTCGGCCCTACAGAGTGACAGTGGTTATGTGAAGGGAATTTGAACGCACGTGTCATATTCTACAAAGGTACAAGTCCATACGCATGTGCACCTGCCATAAATAATGCAAATCTAAAAGTAAGTTTAGGCTTAAACTTGTTTTAAGCGCGTCAGCAAGTCAAAAGTCGGTAATAAGAAAAATTGGATACTGTATAACGTATGAAATTTCGTAGGTGAAGTTAGTTCAACATTATGTAGGACATGCGAAGACAAAAGAAATAAGCTCAGCAAATCTTATTATGCGATTTTAACAGGTTTATTTGGGTCATCTGGGCTGAAATGTGGTGTTCTTATCAATTCAAATGGGATTGACAGTGTCCGACCACATGCAGCACGCCTCAATATCTCCTTTGTGTATACCATGCCTCACCTGAGTCATAGTTGATATGTCAAGTACAAAGACTATATGTTAGCTGGATGTCAAAGAAATTCCCCCCGTGTCATTTCTCGGGGTAGACATTCATATATGTATGCTGCTTAAAATGTTAAAGGGGACCTGCGTGGCCCAGTTGGTTAGAGCGCTAGCGCAGCGTAATCACCCAAACTGCTCCCAACAATGCGGTCTTTGTGAGTTTAAGTCCAGCTCATGCAGGCTTTCTCTCCGGCCGTGCACGGGATGGATTGATTGTTTTATTGGTAATAAATTATCATTACTTAGCAGACATGTCGCCGATTTGGGTCCTTGTTGTTGGGGTTGCGTTATTTGGGATTGCTCGCACGGGGCCCGTAGACCACAGCGCCACCTCGCAGACTGTACATCTGTTCAACAAACTGCAGGAGACTGGTAAAGACCCAAACAAGATCCTATTCGGTCAGCAGGAGGCAACATGGCTGGGAGCTGGAGGCGGACATTACCCTTACCTTGTCAAACCTAATTCTGGACCAGGAGACACAAAAGGCTGGGTCTACTGGGTGAGGAGACTGATGATGACGCGCTGTAGAAAAGCTGTCTTATGATATAAACTTGGTCCGTAACTTGCTTTTGTTGTTTTCATGTGTTCCTGTTTCTGAAGGTTATGTATTACAAGGAAACATATCTGCCAAGATGCAAGACGAAACTTTCCTGATCAATATGAAAAATCGCTCACGGGTCAGTGGCAAATGCCGTCTAGACAAATCTGATAAACTTTCACATGAAAACAATGCGATGGTAGCAGGTCAATGGACCGTTTAGACCCGACCACCAGGCCACCGAGGCAGTCCATAAAATAAAGCCCAAAATATATAATGTGATGTTAGTTTATCTGTCATGGAATAGAATGGGGAAATCGTTTATACATGTTTATAGAGAAAAGAACAATACCATTCCGACAGAGTATAGGCGAACAAATACAAAATGACCCATTTGCTGCAATGGATAAAACTGATTTAAAAGTAAAGGTGTAAACCTTGTCAATCTGGTCATTCTCTATTCCAGAAACAACAAGCCACCAGCGGCTACAAGGACGAACTATGTGATATTAAGCAAATGTGTGGGGAATACCCTGCCGTCATTGGCTTTGATTGGGCAGACACAAGCGATGACCACATCACAGTGCTGAAGGCGTTAGCCAAGTACGCCTACGATAGGGGGATGGTGGTGACCATCACGAACCACTGGAATAACCCTCTTACTGGATCCAACGCCTGGATTTCGAACTCCCACGGGGATACCGTCCACGCCCTTAAACGCCTAATGCCAGGGGGAGACCACGCCGCCAAGTTCCAAGGCATGTTGGACAAAGTCGCGGAAATCGCCAAGACTATGAAAGGATCCGATGGAAACCTGATTCCGATCATCTACCGACCCTTCCATGAGAACAATGGTGGGTGGTTCTGGTGGGGACAAAACAACGCCGCCAAAAACACCGCGGACGACTTCAAGATGATCTGGCAGCACACTGTCCACTATCTTCGCGACATCAAGGGCGTCCACAACCTGCTGTACGCCTACTCTCCCAACGCTGGCTACGCCGATCTCAACACCTCGGTCAATTGGGCGACATCCTACATGTATACCTACCCAGGTGACGCCTACGTGGATGTCTGGGGTGTGGATGATTACTACAACATCGACGATACGAACCGTTTGCAGAACTTTGCCGACAGACTGTCGGAATTAGTCCTGGAGGCGGAGAAACGCGGTAAAATTCCGGCCCTCACCGAATTCGGTCTGCAACACAACGGTATCAGTAGAGAGCATAACTATCTCAACGATCGTCTACTGAATCCGATTAAGGGTGTGGGAGTGACCAGTCGTCCGGCCGCTCGCAGACTGGCCTATATGCTGACTTGGGCCAATCACTGTCCTGGCGGTGGTTACTGCCATCTCTTTCTCCCATACCACAACCATCCGGCCGAGTCCAACTTCATGACGTTTTACCACGACCCCATCACTGTCTTCTCGAAAACTATGCCGAACATGTACACATGAAGTGTTCGTTAAATAAATCTGTTCATCTGTGCTTGTTATTTCATTGTTCGAATTCCACTCAGTATATTAGTTCGTATAAAGTGAAATGCGATTTTTATTTGTTTTAATCGTAAAATGCTAATTTCAAACCTTAACAGAAGAAAACTTGGTTTTGCGGGTGGTCAAAAATGTTTTTTCCATAGCAATGACCTTGGTTAACTTAATGAGACGTGTGTAATGCGAGGTGAGATAGCTCTGTGAAGGTTTCACAAAACCTGCAGAACGTTAAGTTGGCGTAACTATGGTAATGTACATATAGATCTGAAACTCGCAGCAACGGTTGCCAGGTTTTATACGTTTATTTATTTATTTGATTGTTGTTTAATGCCATACTCAAGAATTCTTCACTTATAAAAAGTGGAGTCAGGATTATAGGTTGAGGATGGTTTTCGGGTGGACCTAACGGTGCATGAATTTAACGACCCCCAACCTCTGCAGTTCAACTCTTGAACTTCCTCCTGTGGTAAGGTGGTTATCACAGATGGTTGCCGTTTCATTAATCTTGCGTAAACAAGAACTTTGGTATCTGGTAATGGTATTGGCGAGAAATGTTGACGGTTCCATTGATGTCATCAAAACAAGAACCTCTGTCATAATGAGTGGTCTTCCTCACGAACACAGGTCTATGCTAAATGCCGAATTCTATTATATCTTGTGTTTTCCTACTGCATACAGCGCTGAACATCAACGTGTCTAAATACACAGTCACACGAATTGGAACATACTGACAACAGGACTTGCGTCACAATACCCGACACTGGGTGACGTCATTTCAACTTATGGGGTTGTCATAGGTGTTTGTCTCTAACTTCACCGGCACATGCGACGGGGATTTATTTAGTTATTTATTTGTTTGGTGTTTTACGCCGTACTCAAGAAGATTTCACCAGAATTATGGAGAACGGAAACCGGGGAGAGCCCCAGGGAGATATACGACCGTCCATAGCTTGCTGGCAAACCTTCCCACATACGTCCGGAGATTAAGCTAGAATGAGCTGGACTTGAACTCACAGCCACCGCATTGGTGGGAGGGTTCTTGGTGATTACGCTGCGCTAGCGCGCTAACCAACTGAGCCACGGATGCCCCCCAAGGCGACTATTTAGTCAAGCAAATGAATAAATAAATAGAAGATATTTCACAGTAAAGGTTGAATACCTAAATATTGCTTTCGTGAGAGGTGAAAATAACAACTTTTATGCACCATTTCATTTAATATATCTATTTTATTTATTTATTTACATGATTGTTTTTCGCGGTACTCAAGAATATTTCATTTATACGACGGAGGCCAGAATTATGGTGGGAGAAACCTGGGCACAGCCCGGGGGAACCCACGACCATCCGCAGGTTGCTGGCAGACCTTCCCATATGCGGCCGGAGAGGAAGCCAACATGAGCTGGCCTTGAACTCACAGCGACAGCATTGGTGGGAGGCTTCGGGTCATTGTGCTGTGATAGCGCTCTAACCAACTGGGCCACGGAGGTCCCCTATTTCTATTTTAATAATAGATTTTTTCTGTGTATAAAGAAATTTAGGCAATGTTTTCAGCTGTAGGTCTTTCGAAGATATGTCTATGTCATGACGTCGTATACATGAAGCCTTGTCTTCTTGCGTGACGAGAATTGCTACAATTTACTATACTTGTACTATGACGTCGTCCTACTAAGCTCAGATTCGAATGATAAACGAAGATGTTTCCTTTTGTGACGTTATGGTGTCCGGGTCTGAAAATCAATACGAAATGACAAAAGTTATAGGCCCATTTCAGTTTTACCAGTGAAGAAAATCCTGATATTTCACTGATGTATAAATAATAAAGAACACAACATGGACTATATAAATAAACTCATACGAAAAACTAATTGGAAATTGGTGAAACCAGTAAACCAAAATTGATTTCCTGCAAACATCTTTCACTCCTGAACTTTGAGTGGGGTATTGGTTTTTCCCTGGGCCTCGCGATGTTGTTGATAGCGAGACGAGTGAAACTAGAGGCGGAGGGACAGAGGGTAGTTTAATGTGTGCTCCTTTTGATCGTTTTCCTGTGTTATTAATATGCAAAAATTTTAAAGTAAGTATACTTACTGAATGAGGAAAAAAATTTCGGCGCCTCGTTCTAAAATTTCAACTCTTCCACATTCACGGTGGTAAAACGAGCAACTATGACTAGATAAAGAATCTTTATTTCTATTCTATTATACTTACTTAAAATTTCATTTTTCTTAAATGATACATGTTTGTCGTTTAAAGGAAACGAAGATAAAACGTCCAAATATTCTAGGAATTCATCTCTCTGATGCTTCCAAAAGTTTGTCCCTGGGAGCGAAAAGAATGTCGCTCACCCAATGACCTCCGCGCTGACCTACGGCCTGACATTTTAAATATGTGTTAAACCGGTGTTTAGATCGTGGATAGGGAATATCTGAACTTCTTTCGCTATATTGCCAGGCCCTTGATGATAATAAGCTGTCCATGGTGCTTGTGTACCCGCTTCTGTAGTCTTAATTTCGTTCGTTGGGGATAGATTGTTGTCCGCCCTTGTGGTGTGCAAGTAGAGGGAATGAATATCCTCTGCAGGACAACGATCTGAACAAAGGCTACCTGTGTACAAAGAATCCATTTTTTCATTCGTGTTGCTGTGAATTTTGGCGCACGGCGACAGTTGAGGTTCCGCACTCTGGCTGGCTCAGGTAGCTCAAGAGCTAGCTCGCCGCGACTCTCAGGTCCTTGACCTTATCCTTCAGGTTCCGACCGGTTTGAACGAAACTTGGGCAAAGGGTAGACATCGAGATTTTAGGATAACCTGAATCTCGTTGTGAAAACTATCATGATCATCGAAAGAAGAGAGTATAAAGGCTGGCTGTTTTATTTGAGTAGAGGAAACGTGTGTATAGGCGGAGATAGACGGCTGAGATAGGTAAGAAATTTTAAATCCTTTTCTTGCATAGTGTAATTTCGAATTTCGTATGCACTAGTATAACTGTGTTCTGTAATAAAAACAAACAAGTAAAGTGCAAGTACACAGGTAAATACTACGTGGATATGCTTCTTCATTATTATAACTTCATACAGTTTCATGGATTTTCAATTGCTACAGACCGGTGGTTTACCCCAGTCACTTCGGTTTCCTTCACCGTAAAATTGGCCGCCATTGTATAAATGAACAATTCTTGTGTATGGCGCTACAAAATCAATTTAATAAATAACAAATCAATGAAATATTTTACATATTAGCATTTTGTCAGCTAAAGTACTGTCACCTAAGAGGATATGTTGGGTATGGACAAATTTTAACCAAGAGTTCAACCTACATTGTTTTCGTTATATCATGTTGTATTCTGGAAATATACAACGTTAAGGAAAACTTTTCAACGAAAAAGAAAAAAAAATCGAAAAGTCGTTATCATTCTTTCATAACGGCGTTTATGATCACCAAGTACTAAAATTATACTTGTCTTCTAGATCTTGGAAAGTCTGACTAGAAGCCATGTACATGAAGTTAAAATGAGATTAAATTGTAATACGACTACTACAAACATGCGGTATACCTTCTCGTTATATCTCATTGATAGTTCATTAATATAGAGTGTACTAAATCAGTGGACCATATAACCCCTTAGCTAGTGGAATGCAATGAATGATTTAGGAGTTCAAGTCCAGCTCATGTCGGTTTCCCCTCAGGTAGTACATGTGAAGATCTGCCAGCAACCTCCGGATGGTTGTGTGTTGTGGGTCCCCCCCCCCTTTCCGCCTCCTCGGACTCTCACTGTAATGACGGTAGTCGTCGTATAAGTCATTTGACTGCTTTGATTGGTACCTTGTGACGTACTCAAGAATATCCGTCGTATGAGTGAAATATTCTTGAGTGCGGCGTAAAACACCAATGAGATGAATAAATAAATAGATAACTATGCATGCAAATACCTCAAAGTGAAGGTGTGTCCTTTAAAATATTCCACCTTACATTTTACAACTTACAGCTTTATGCTCGTCTTGGATCTGTCTACATAGCCGCATGTGGACAATGTGTTTGCACTCTTCTTTCCAGTGCATTACTTTGGTTAAAGTAAACAAGATAAATTTACATACATATTCGAAAATAAGAATTCTTATCGGATGCCAAGAAGATACTTTTGCCGATCATGATGATTTTTTTTGTACGTTTCAGAAAATTACTCTTCACGATGCTATTTTGATTCCTCTTTATATGAACTGACACAATGTGACCGCGATCTCGAAAATATCCCTGGGCACGAAGACGTCATTGTATGTTGAACGCCTGCACTACTGCATGGCCGTAACAATCTATCCCTCTGGCCTCAGCGTAAGCCGTGGTGTTGGGGGACTTTAGAATTGCTACTTTTGTGGACAAAAGACAGCTCATGACTGCGGCACTGTTCATTAAACAGATTACAAAATTCTCTCTTGAATGAGAAAACCTGTTTGAATTTGTATGAATTCGTTGCTGAATTGTCTTCGTTTGAAGTGTGGATCATTGTGGTGCGACGTAATGTTCTGACTCTCAATGTAACGTGCTAACATATGGACAGGACACTGTTTTAATGTCATATATTTTTATTGTAGCATGAAAACGTGTGAACAACGCTGCAAAATATTTTCAGATCATTGTCTTGTGGTGAGAGGAATTTTCTTGATCATTTCTTGTTATAAATTTACATATATACTTAAGTTTCAATCCAAACCCTAGCAGCTTACTACAGTCTCAGGTGACAAGTGCTCCTCGCTTGGATCAAGTAGGTCACAGCCCAGACACAATGACTGCTAGCCGGCGGAGGATGATCAAATGTTATTTCCCACTGTCATAGTAGGTGTTGGAAAAAGTGCTTTACGGAAACTTTTTGACAAACTTAACTTTGAAACCGCGCTGTATTTCACTTTAAATCATGACGTGAACAGCCAGAATAAAACCACAAATGAGGTAAAAATGACACTTTGCCGGATTTCTCTAGTTACAGGTGATCTGCTCGGGTTTTACTCTTCATGTTCTACGTCTTTACACTTCCAATCAAAACGACAAAGCTAAACCTCAGAAGACCAAGTCTTAGGTCGGAGAGACTTTTAAAGATAGGGACCAAAAACAAAAGAATTCACAAGGAATCATCAGAAGTACCAATATACTGAACAATACAAAACTGATATTCTTCGATGGGTGGGGGTGGTGGAGGTATTTTTATGTATTCGATGCGAGTGCCTGAAAATTTCCCATCTCTCAGATCGGAAACTCATGACCAATGTACAGCCATAAGAAACTAGTTCTAAAGATGATGCAAAGATCTAACCTGTCTGATGTTCACTTTTGCTACATGTTCTTTAAAGAAAGTATTATAGTGAAGAGATATGAAGTAACTATTCAGTGAAATAAATTTAACATTTCAAGATGTCATTTTGTTTCTTCTCCGCGCGCAGGAATAGTTTGTTGTTTTTGTGAGGGTTGGACAAATCATCGTTTTTGACGGTTTTTGACGGTGTTAGGGGTGTGATCGTTTTCGTTTTTTGTTTTTGTGGATCTTTCGATATTCATGCCTCAGAGCTGGATCATCGGCCGATATCTTGGATCATCGACTGTTAAGGCCATGATCTGTGACATGCAATATGATTGCTTCACTCTTGACATATTATATACCACTGGATACATAAAAACAACAGCAATCGATCTGTAGTGGTTTTTGGCCTATACGTACATGTACTGCCTTTGTGCTAGAATATGAAGACCCGATGTCAGATAGGCAAACCGGAGAGACCGGCTGTTGGGCCGGCCAAACAGAGTATCAGTGGTTACCTGGAAGCGACTCTTAAATCATTTTTCAAGGAATTTGAACGCACATGTCATATTCTACAAGGGTACAAATCCATACCCATATGATCCTGCCATAAAGAATGCAAATCTAAAAGTAAGTTTAGGCTTAAACTTGTTTTAAACGCGTCAAGTCACAGGTCGGTACTAAGAAACATTGGACAGTGTATAACGTATGAAATTTCCCAGTGGAAGTTAGTTCAACATCATGTATAGCACACCAAGAAAAAATTAATAAACCTCGGCATGTCTTATTATGTGATTTTAACAGGTTTATTTGGGTCATCTGAGGTCAAATGTGGTGTTCTTAACAATCCAAATGCGGTTGACAGTGGCCCATTTCTCGGGGTAGACATTCATAGATGTATGCTGCTTAAAATATGACTCAGCTGGTTAGCGCGCTATCGCAGGGTAATGACTAAGACGCCTCCTATCAATGAAGTCGCTGTGAGCTCATGCTGACTTCCTCTGCGGCGTTACATGGTAAGGCCCGCGATCAAGCTGCGGGTGGTCGTGGGAGGATGAATAATGTTCCCATTACTTTTGGTTTGTGACATGAAAATGCTTCAGTCATTCTAAATTATCATTACTTAGCAGACATGTCGCCGATTTGGGTCCTTATTGTTGGGGTTGCCTTATTCGGGATTGCTCGCACGGGGCCCGTAGATCACCGCGCCACCTCGCGGACTGTACATCTGTTCAACAAACTGCAGGAGATTGGCAAAGACCCAAACAAGATCCTGTTTGGTCAGCACGAGGCAACATGGCTGGGAGCTGGAGGCGGGCATTCTCCTTACGTTGTGAAACCTAATTATGGACCAGGAAACACAAAAGGCTGGATTTACTGGGTGAGGAGACTGATGATGACGCGCTGTAGAAAAGCTGTCTCATGATATAAACTTGGTCCGTAACTTGCTTTTGTTGTTTTCATGTGTTCCTGTTTCTGAAGGTTATGTATTACAGGGAACCATATCTCCCAAGAGGCAAGACGAAACTTTCCAGACCAATATGAAAAATCGCTCACAGACCAATGGCAAAGCCTGTCTAGACAAATCTGATAAACTTTCACATGAAAACAATGCGAGTGTAGCTGGCCAATGGAGGGTTCAGACCCGACCAGTCATATTATACTGACACCCCACCGATCAGTGCTGTTTCCTTGCTGTATCCTCTCGATGCCGAGGGCCAAAGGAGGCAGCAACAAGCATCATTTCTTGTCTGGTATGACCCGACTTGGGATTCCCTCCGGATCTCAAGACTCTGTAGCGGACGGTCTAACCTACAGACCACCGAGGCAGTCCATAAAATAATACCCAAGATACATAATGTGATGTTAGTTGAACTGCTATATTCAAAATGGGGAAATTGTCTATGTGTGTTTATAAGGAAAAGAACAAAACCATTTCGACAGAGTATAGGCGAACAGATACAAAATGACCGATTTGCTGCAATGGATAAATCTGATTTAAGAGTAAAGGTGTAAACCTCGTCAATCTGGTCATTCTCTATTCCAGAAACAACAAGCCACCAGCGGCTACAAGGACGAACTGTGTGATATTAAGCAAATGTGTGGGGAATACCCTGCCATCATTGGCTTTGATTGGTCAGACACAAGCGATGACCACATCACAGTGCTGAAGACGTTAGCCAAGTACGCCTACGATAGGGGGATGGTGGTGACCATCGCAAACCACTGGAAGAACCCTCTTACTGGATCCAACGCCTGGATTTCCAACTCCCACGGGGATACCGTCCACGCCCTTAAACGCCTGTTGCCCGGGGGAGATCACGCCGCCAAGTTCCAAGGCATGCTGGACAAAGTCGCGGAAATCGCCAAGACTATGAAAGGGTCCGATGGAAACCTGATTCCGATCATCTACCGACCCTTCCATGAGAACAATGGTGGGTGGTTCTGGTGGGGACAAAACAACGCCGCCAAAAACACCGCGGACGACTTCAAGAAGATCTGGCAGCACACTGTCCACTATCTTCGCGACATCAAGGGCGTTCACAACCTGCTGTACGCCTACTCTCCCAACGCTGGCTACGCCGATCTCAACACCAAGGGCAGTTTCGCGACATCCTACATGTACACCTACCCAGGTGACGAATACGTGGATGTCTGGGGTGTGGATGATTACTACAACATTGACGATGCGAGTCGTTTGCAGAACTTTGCCGACAGACTGTCGGAATTAGTCCTGGAGGCGGAGAAACGAGGTAAAATTCCGGCCATTACGGAATTCGGTCTGCCAAAGAACGGTATCAGTAGACATCATAGCTATCTCAACGATCGTCTGCTGAACCCGATAAAGGGTGTGGGAGTGACCAGTCGTCCGGCCGCTCGCAGACTTGCCTATATGATGACCTGGTCCAATCACTGCTTTGATGATGGTCACTGCGAACTCTTTCTCCCATACCACAACCATCCGGCCGAGTCCAACTTCATGACGTTTTACCACGACCCCATCACTGTCTTCTCGAAAACTATGCCGAACATGTACACATGAGGTGTTCGTTAAATAAATCTGTTCAGCTGTGCTTGTTATGTCATTGTTCGAATTCTAGTCGGTAGATTAGTTCGTATAAAGTGAAATGCCATTTTTGTTGTTCTAATTGTAAAACGCTAATGTCAAATCTTATCAGAAGAAAACTTGCCCAGGCCCAGTGCTTCACTGGTTTTGCGGGTGGCCAGATAGCTCTTACAGTTTTTTCCATAGGAATCACCTTGGTTAACTTAATGAGACGTGTGTAATGCGAGGTGAGATAGCTCTGTAGAGGTTTCACAAAACCTGCAGAAGGTTAAGTTCGCGTAAGTATGGTAATGTACATATAGATCTGAAACTCGCAGTATCGGTTGCCAAGTTTTACGCGTTTATTTGTTTATTTGATTGTTGTTTAATGCCATACTCAAGAATTCTTCACTTATAAAAGTGGAGTCAGGATTATAGGCTTAGGATGTTTATTGACGTGAACTTAACAGTGGGGTTAGTTTCTGTTTGTGCAACGAACCTCGCCCCCCCCCCCCCGGGAGTTGAACAAGATCATTTAACAGAGGGAGTACATTATCTTTTCACTGATTTGTAACTGCCCACGTGCGATTCCACTGATCTGGCTTAACCAAGAACTTTGGCCATTGTGGGAGAAGCATCTTCCTAGGACTAGAACTTCTTCCTCCGGTAAGGTCATACATGCTTGCCATTCCATTGATCTTGCAAAAACAAAAACTTTGGTATCTGGTAATGATATTAGCGGGGAATATTGACGGTTCCATGATGTTGATAAAACAAGAACGTGTATTTTGGTAACAGCCGGTCATAATGAGCGGTCTTGCTCTTGACACGAACATGGGGCTTTGCTAAGGGACGAAATGACGTACTTGTTGTTCAAAATAAAGCAAAGCCAAAACGTACAAATATTCTAGGAATTCGTCTCTATATGATCCTTTCAATGATTTGGTTTTAGGAGCGAAAAGAATAGCGCACATCTAATGATGTTCTGGACCCTCACTGACTCAGACGGCTAAAGAGTTAGATCGAGGGTATTGTCATATTTTTGCCCACAGACATCGCGTGAACGAATCTAGCTTTCGTTGGTTTCACTACGGCTTTAAGGTAGGAGGTTTGCCTCATATGTAGCAAAGAGTGGTCGTTTGCACCTGCCAATATGGTTTCCTTCACTCTTTACTAAACTGGAAGTGCACGACATCTGTGATTACCTAAAAGGAAACAGAATTGTGGCGGGAATCCGAGCCACTCTAGGGAATATACCATTTTCCATCACAGCTTCTGCAGACTCTGAATTAATACTTGAAGAAACTGTTTGATGACTGGCTTATTTCCCTGAGATTGAGCAAGCCGAAACAGTCAACAGCGCACACACACACACAGACACACGGCCCCTAGCCTAGTGAAGCGGAATTAGCCGCATTTATGAGTCTCAGGGATTTTGGACAGTCCGTTCACAATTACTTACCGGAGAGGCTTACTCATTGTCAATGAATAAAGACGTTCTATAGAATCTTCACTGTAAAGCTATTGTCAACGAGAAAGTGATTTCTGTTGTTATTTCACAAGGTCTCAACCAGGAGGCTACAATGCGTGGCCTTCGGTTGTAGTAATACAGGGGCCCTACTTTGCATGCAAAGGGGTGTCTCGCCTCTAAGATTGAAGAGAGCATTGTATGGATGACACCACATCATGTTTCCTGTTTCGCTAAAATGGCACATCCCATGTTCCGTAAAAAATCCAAATTAAAAGTTGATTTACAGAGATACCACGCACGCCACACAGACAAGCCTACGGCTGTTTACGGTCTGTATGGACCCCTCTTCTGAAATATCAGTTGTTATAAAGTAAAAGTCATACTTTTTATTAATTAAGCCCGTGTATGTTAGGTTCTTCTTTGTCCTAATGGTTTAACGGGTTTCGTAAATTGTAAAAGAAACCTTTCGTTGTCGCAAATGGTTAAAACGCTGGCTGCCTGTGCCGGTCAGTTCCTTGACAAATGGTGCCGGGTGTTCAATTCCAGGTCTTCTTACAACGACCTCAGTGGAATGTCAGAAGATTGATCAGATGTCTGATTGAAGCCGGAGATCAGTTTTGGGATTCAGCTTTCCTCTTCCCGTAAATCTGAACAGCGTTATGCACAGATGATTGAATTTATTACACATTCGACGGTAGGAGGAAAAACGATATTGAACAACAATCAAATAAATAAATAAGGTTCAATTTAAGAAAAAAAAATAAACTTGCTTTCTTGCTAACTTCAGTTTATGAATATATATATATATAGGTAAACCTATTTTTGGGGACAAACTTGTACTTCAATGAATTGTGCGTCTGAGATAAAAACCTTTAAAATAGTGCCATGCGCGTGGTATTGTCAGTGTAGGTAGGGACTTGTAATCACGCGTGATTTATATCGCCGACCCTGACCTCTGACATGACAGAATAGCATGAGAAAGTTTAGCAAGAGATAAATAAGGGAATGTGACCAGGTGCACGTGGCACGTGGCAAACAACAAGCCACCTGCTCTGTTAGATAACACTTTCTCAGCTCATACGTCTGACTAGATGTATGCTTTTCTTCCTTGGGTTTGCCAGTTTTCGGGTTTCATATGTGATATATATATATTTCTCAGCAATGAAACCAGTTATACACCTGCTAAAACACAACAAAGATGGCAAGTAATTACTGTCCCCACGAGGGAGCGTTTTGGGTCACTTGGTTAAGGCTCTTGAGTCTCCATTAGCTCTGCTGGTCAAGAAGGAATTATGTATTAGCAAGTTCTCCGGCGTCCGTCCGTTTGTCGATCTGTCTCTGTCCGTCCGGCGTCTGTTAACCTTTCCTTCAAAACGCTGCTCTTCCTACAGTTTTCTCCGATTTCAACGAAACTTGGGTCAAGTGTAGACGACATCAAGATATATAACTCGAGGTATCGATTTTCCATTTCGATGATCGGTTGTCCGTCTGTCTGTCTGTTTATCAAAATATGTGAACATCTTCAAAACTCTACTTTTCCTACAGTTTTTGTTCGATTTTAATGATATTTAAGTCCAATGTAGGCTACATCAAGGTACATTATGCGTGGCATGGATATTACGTTTCGACGATCGTTTGTTTGTCTGTCTGTCCGTGTTAACATATCTTTTAAAATTAACGCTATTACTCTTACAGTTTTATACGATTTGGTTAAAGTGTATAGATTGCAGCAAGGTACATAATTCGCAGTAACTATTTTCCATTTCGGTGACTGGTTATCCGCCTGTCTGTGCGTTCATCCACCATGTTAGCATTTCTTTCGAAACGCTACTACTCCTACAGTTTTTGTATGGTTTCAATGAAACTTGGTTCACGTGTAGACTTCAGCATGACGCAAACGACATGAAAACTGAAAGCTTGCTAAGAAAATAGTGATTTGCTATTCTTATTTCTTTTTTTCTTTGTGAATTTATATGCAATGAAAATCGTCGACTGTTTTTAATTTGAAAAGAAATTTCAGTAACATGAACTTTCATGTTAACATTCATGTTTTGAAAGGTGTATTATTGCAATCCAAAAAGTCAGTATTGCATGGATAGCATGGCTGATTATTACCTAAAGAGGGGGCAGGAGAGAGTGACTGGGGACGTGTGGTGTCTTGCCTTCGGAAGACATGTGGGTGGGCTTTTAGTACCGAAAGTGGGCAAAGGTCAACATTTCACAAAGACAAATGCCCTAAAGAGGTAACAAAATTACTACCGCGAATTTAATGCATTGCAGTTCAACTAGTTAACATCTAAATCCAAATTCATTTTTATTACTTTATAAATCAGCCATTACAGATTTCATATCACTCAATGAATAAGTAAAATTACTTTACGTGGGACCAGACAAGACAACCCTGGGCAGACTGGCTGAGGGAATGCATATGTATGTAGGCTTGAGATTCACGTCGTAATCAACAATTTTTCAGTCACATGATGACGATGACTTAGTATGTATATATATATATATACTGTTTGTTCCTGTGGCAGGGCGAGTCCATGCCAAAGTGCTGCCGCCACTGGAACATCATACCGAAGACACCAGACATGATACCCCATCCAGCCACATTATACTGACACCTGGTAGGCCAGTCCTATTTCCTTGTTACAATCTCTCATGAGCAACATGCGAGGCAGCAAAAAGTATGACCAGGCCCGATTTTGATCCTGATCCCCGATCCCTTTAACCACCATACCACCGAGGTGGTATCTGGCTGAGTGAGGGACGACTGTTGATTTCTAACAACAGTCTGGATCTGTGGGTATGACGTAATAATTTCACTGATTTCTCTGAAACGGCAGATTTTAAAATTTAGGAATTGATGTATACTTTCCAGTTCCCTATTTCTGTATTTTCTTTTCCAGATGAGAAATTTACAGGACATAACAAAAAAATTACCCCATCGATGTGCGATAAAAAACAGAAAGTCTTATTGAACTTTCATAATCCCTCACAATTAGTTTCAAATTTGAAAGCGCCGAATTTGTTGTCCTGGGTGACGCTTTCGGCACAAATCCTTTGAGAATGACCTGCACCACCAAGTCGTTGGGGCCATCAGGGGACTATAGGTGCAGTCCACCCCTGCTGAGAAGACCGAGATCTCTTCCGCACACCTCGCTGTACGCGGTAGCTGCGGCCGACGTAATTAAGCCTGGGAATCACTTTTGCCAGCCTTGAAAGGTGGCGATTCACCTCCATCGCCTATCTATTTATCTCCAAGATAGAATTTACAGCGCCATGAAACTTACTGGCTATACGAGGCAGAAGTCCGGAAATGGTCACCAGAATCCCGAATAAAATCTATATTTATTTATTTATTTGACTGGTGGTTTTACGTCGCACTCAAGAATATTTCACTTATACGACGACGGCAGGCATTATGATGGGAGGAAACTGGGCAGAGCCCGGGGACAAGTAACAATCATCCTTAGGTTTCTGGCAGACCTCCACACGTACGGCCGGAGAGGAAGCCAGCATGAGGTGGACTTGAACTCACAGCGACCGCATTGGTGGGAGACTTCTGGGTCTTTACCTTTATTCCCCTAAAATTTATAAGATAAACGGTTGCAGTATAAAACAAAGTATTTCAATTTATGTGAAGGATCATTGATGCTATAAATGATTGTTATAAATCGTTTAGATAAATTCTGAAAAAGCCTAAGGGTATGAAATATCTTTATCCATAACTTCATACCTTACGTCTGAAGGTAAGAGTGTGTCAAAGTATTCAATATTACATTATTTTAAACATTATTTCATGAAGTTAATCGTATCGTTCAAATAATTCCCGCACAACAATAATTTAATAAGTTTTTCACATGTCAGGACATTAAGCTGATGAACTTGTTCAAAGGACTTTTTGGTTACCAGATGACTTTTTGGTAACCAGCTGACTTTTTCTGCTACATAATTAACACTTATAATACATAATATATGATTATATTTATGATATATGACGCATTACAAATATTGTTAAACAAACTTGATGTTTGTCTGGAAAACATCCATTAAGGCATTTTACATACATGAATACATTAAAATCGTTTATGGAAGTTAATTAAAATACTTGAAATTTTACAAAAATAGTTCATAAATGATAATTAACATATTTTACAGAAGTTTTTTTAAATATAAGGACATTGTATTAAAACTGATTTTACCGTGCCCTTTACCTACTGATAGCAATCAATAATTTAAGCTCTAAATTTCGCTGTATTTGTCCAGACGCTTCACTATGTACAAGGCATGCACAGAGATGACGCACACGGGTTCTCTCCGCTGTCGAAGCCAGCTCCGGTGGCCGTAATCCATTGTGGCATGGGCAACATTAAAGCCCCAAACCCTTTCGTTTAAGACACAAATACAGTATGTTTGGAAGGCTTAGACACTGGTCTTTCCAAATGCCTGGGTATTGGTACAATCAAACCGGAGTTTCGCCCAAATGTTATTTGTTGATGCCTGGGTGCTCTGTCTTCTGGGTTTCCCTCTGTTCCAGGTTTTCCATCCGATCATATTAGGCCGCCCCGTACAGGACAAAACCCATTACTCATTTGTGTTTAATACATTTACATATATTATATTTAATCAGTGTTTGAAATCCAGCTGCAGAATATTTGCTTTACTCAAGAATAATGTTTTATTTATAAATAATTTGCGTCCATATACAAGATGAGGCATAGCTATAAACTCAATAAGATAACAATGAATGGGCAATAGGCCTATGTTTATCCAATAGGCATACTTTATAAACAAATAAACAGTAGCATTAAGGAAATAAACATATGACTGTATACGACACCGGCATGTCATGATTTTCCATAGAATCTACATATATGGTATATTACTTGCCAATGCCCATGGAATTAAACCATAGGAAGGTTCCATTGTTTGGCTGTATGAACAAAGAATTGGTCCATTAACAGTTAAACTAGGATGCCTTTTTAAGATTACGTAGTGCAAGATCTAATTAGGTATATAATATGAAATATATTGCGTAAACGTGTCTGCTTTATTATGCCTGTGGGAGATCGAACCTTCCTATATTTTTTAAAACAAAGAGCTAACACTGATTAGCACATAAAAAAAACTCATCCATAAATATGCTGGTGGCAGGATGTAGCATTTACCGAAGATAAAAACACTCGTGTTTTACTGAAGAGAGTGACTGGACCCTAGAATAAAAGAAGTATCATTTTACCGTGGAATTGTTTTAAGGCCAATTATAAACACTTTCTACACACTTTTAGTCGGAAAGTGTTTTAAATTAAAACACTGGTGTTTTATTTGACGACACAATAGTGTCTTGCTCTCTACAGTGTACACCTAATTTCATCATCAATGACCTGTTCTTTCTACTGCGCATGTCCTGACTTGTATCCATGGCCCCGGTTTGGTCCTGGTTAGCCATATAGTCATCTCGCTGACATTGAACCGACCATAATGAAATGTAAGAACTAATTGAAGGATTTACTCTGATTTTGGGTCTTCCCAAGATTTGAATTGTTATCTCCTTGTATGAAATCCAGCATTATACTAACGGAGCTGAAAACAAATTCCCACTGTACTTAATGCCAGAAAAGGCCATGAAACATCTATTCCATTGACACACGTGATCTCATGGTTTGTGTTCTAGTATGCAGGCGGTACAAGTAATAACCCATCATCACAGTGTTATTTAACTCCTAGCTGTTCTGGTGGTATTAACGGCCTTTTGGGTATTTCGTCATAAAATAACTTTCTTTTTAATTTAATTTTTAATTTTTTAAATTCAAATATGCATACTAGTACATCATCTTTAAAAATGTAAAACAGCATATTAATGAGCCACCTAGTTATTCCCGTCTTGCCAAAGAGAACATTCCGTTTATTATTTTCCACTTAAGTGATATACATGTACTTTCATATTTGATCATGCATTAGGCCATAAGTATGAAATATACAAGTCACAGCCTGAAGTGGATTAATGACCGGGTTAATTGATTTATTGACTGATTATTAATAGATTTCTTACATAGACGATAGGACTTCATGGTTCATTTGTCGGTATATTAATTTAACATTGGATTAATGATCAGAAGATTGGTTTGATTGAGCAATAAAAAACCCATTGACTGGTTGATTCATTCATTCATCCACTCATTCACTGATTTACTGATTTTGCCTGTGATTAATTGACTGATTGGTGGGAGTACTGAGAGGAAAGTTGATGTACAGTAATACATATATTTTGTACATCCAGAAAATGGAGTTGTACGGCTTTGCGCTGACCATCTTGCCTGTTCCTATAACCCTGCATGTGGATAATAATGTATCATACAGTAACGGTAGGTCCACAACGTACTTGGATGGCCTCGCGAGCCTTCTGATTAATCAAATTACCGGGATCCTGTGCAAAGGCGTCTGCCACTCCAAACCGAGAGACCCGGGCTGCATACCGAGCTTGGACATGCACGTGACATTACCTTTGTTTTGTCTCGATCTGCGCTACTTTCTAAACAAGGTCTTTACACAAGACACTATAGGCGATGTAGGAGTCATAGTCGTGAAAACAAAGGAACAAAATGCAACGTGTTTCTTGAAATCATGTCGTATTATATTTGTCTGGAGTCCAGGTAGATTCCAAGCAACGCTTTATTTATTGTGAACAATTTAATGGACCCCTCAATAAGTTTTATATTATACCACGTCGGCCAGTTTCATGGGCTGAGTGTCTAGGGTAAAGCATCGACTATTTATTTTTATTATGTTTTTGTTTATTTGCTATTTATTATCATTATTTGATTGATATTGTGCATCGTATTCAAAGGCATTTTACATATAAGACGGCGGCCTGCGTTATGGTGCATTGGAGGAAACCAGACAGAGCCCAGGGAATAAATCCCTGGCGATTAAACCGACAAAAGCACGCATCTCATCCGTCATGTGTGAATATTTGCCAGTTATCACACCATTGTCGCTGCTCTGGTTGTACTGCCCTTTGATGTCTTTGGTATCGCCAAGCGTAGCCGAGGGGAAATGGTACAAGGCATTGTATTGGTTGCATGGGGAAATGAGGCCTGATCCGCTCGGCCACCTCTCCGTAGGAATTACCTCTTCATCTGTGATAGTAATAGCCGCCATATTTTATATTCAAAATGATTTGAGCGAGCGTTTGGCTGGTAAAGACTTAAGTTGTATGACGGTATTATCCCGAGACGCAGTGTCAATGGCAGATAGTCATTATCGAATCTATTCTAAATTTAGTCGAGCGACCAACTTTGTTGACAAGTCGCTGAGGCACGGAATCAAGGGGAATCCACATGAGGTCCATACAGGTACTCGTTCCCAGAAAAAGACAGACAATACTACTACTACTGCGTTCGACATTTATTTTCCCGCTTTTGATGTAGAGGGGAGGTGCATAATATGGCTAAAGTGAAATTAAACCTTCACACAATAAGCGTCTCCAAAGTGAAATCAATTACAAAATTCAAATCTATAACCGTATTAATCCTTTGCGGAAACTTTCTGTATTGTGTTCACAAAATTAGGCGAAAATCACCAGGACATTGAACTCGTTTCCCAGAGTTTTCTTGAGCATCTGAACCTGCTAGTAAACAGAATTTCCGGTCTTCAAACTGTTCTTGCGGTAGCGATAACCTCATTTCTGGATGAAACAGTTTTGTCCCCATGGATCGTAACAGCATGAAATTTTAACTCGATCACTTCAGATTTTTTGAAATAAACATTTGTCATAAGGATTGCACAATTTGTATTGGTATTAAATAGTCAAAACAGAAATAAAAAGGGAGAAACATCGTGACCAAAGGAATGAAAAAGAATACACTGGGTTTAGATTCGCCAGGTATCCGTATTCGAGATCAGCATGGAGGCATGCACCTTTGATCTTTGCCTATTGTCGATAACAAAAGACGTAAACGAATTTTACATTTTTTCAAAATTGTTAAAACCATTCTCGTGGTAAACTTCCGATATTAGTTTTATGCAATCTAAAGTAGAAGCCTCACCATATACTGATGAGAAAGAAAAACATTGTTTCAACACTGATTCCGTGCGACCTGCAGATATCAGGTTCATGCAATCTTGCACGAATTCCCCATGTTAATCAAATGAGAAAATTTTGAACCGATCCCTTCAGCAGTTTCCGGAAAGAATATTTTTAAAAGTTGCACAAATTGTATTGGCAATAGTAATAACAAAACAGTGACTATAACTGAGAAAGGACCGGAGAACAAGCGAAGCAAAATGACCAGGAATCATGTACAATGGGCGTAGTGCTAAAGTCCAGTATCGAGGCAACGCATCTTTGATCTTTTGGTCTTCGGCGATAACACTAGATGCAATGAATAGATTATTCAAGGTTGTCGTCTGTTCTCACGGTAAACTGTCACCAGTTGTTTCGTGCAATGTTTTACCTTGGCTGTTTTAAAGGATTATTAGAGCTGACCTAATTTTTCACATTTTCATTGGTCAACCGAAGGCTAATTTGCATAAAAACAGAAAATCGAATTCATGGGAATTTTGGAGAAGGTCACGGGCTCAAAGGGAAGGGTGCACTACAACTTTAAGTCCTTCCTAACAAAATTTCAAGAATTTTTGCAGGACCGTTCTTGCTAAAATGGTGACACAGTTTTGTGTATAACAATGAAAGTCAAACAATTTCACTAGTGTTTGCAGCCGAAGGCTTGACCACCTAGTTTTTAATAGGCCTAATCCTAACGATTTCAGCAGGGCTTCCAACCAACGGCCCTAAAAAATGGCCAAGGCGAAGACTTGACGAAGCTCTATATACTGATATTATTCTGAATTCAATCCTACCTCCGGCCGTACGTGGGAAGGCCCGTCAGCAACTTGCTGATGGTCGTGGGTTGCCCCCGGGCTCTGCCCGGTTTCCTCCAACCATAATGCTGGCCGCCGTCGTAAAAGTGAAATATCCTTGAGTACGGCGTAAAACATCAAAGAAATAAATAAATCAATCCGATCAGCTGATGAAGTTTTAATCCGTTTCACGCACACTGACATTACGAGTAGTGGCCATATGCATCCTGTGAATAGCTGTGGATATGGTCGCTGCGTTTGGGCTTCCTCGCATCTCATTGGTCGGCGTTCTATGTGCCCTACTTGTGCAGATCTTGTACTAATGTAACGCGGTTGTGCCTCGTCTCATATTATCCGTGAAGCTGCATCTGTAAGGTAGGTCGGGCCTCAAAAACCATGGCTGTTTTATTTTTATAATACTGTTAGGTTAAGTAAACGTCACGAGATGATGGATAGATTCACCTTATGCAAAAGAACACCGGAGTATATTCGGATGAGAAGGTGAACAATCCTTCTACAATGAGAGTGTTCTAAGGCAGTTGTTTCTATAGCCCCCCGCTCCCTTCACCCCGGGGATGAATCCACTGAAATATGTATAGCCTGCTACGACTTGTCTCTGTACACTGTGCAGCACTGTACATGCAGACACCCATCCAAGTACAGGCAGTGTGGACCTTCTATGTGTGTTAATTAAAACTACAACCTTAATTAACCGGTATTTTTGATATCAACAGCCCTTTATCTTTCAGAATATATATACATATGGGTACATTTGATCAGTATCTGGGGCTACAGTAGGCAATATGCATTATGTTGCTTAAGATGGTTCCTACAGCACCCTTAGCCAGGACCATGGGATGTAAGAGCGTTCGTGTTTATTGGATCGTAACGATGCTTTTATGAACAATTCACCGCCTATGAATTAGAATTCTGAACAGGATCTCACGTTTCTTTTCAGTATTGGTGTGTAGAACGGATTTGAGTGTATTGAGCAAGACGACCTTTGGTTCATATAAACATTCAGGGTAGTTCAGTTTTTTGAAATAGAGCAAATGCGAGGTATAAATTGTCCGGCCGCCCGGTACCTAATCAGATTGGTGCTGCCCATTATAAATACCTTACCCCAAAGCACACTGCATTAGGGCTGGTTTGAATTCTTTCAAATCAATGAAGTCACAGAGGATTGGATGTGTTTACAGGGTAAAAACACACCAAATCCAACAACTCATGACACTGCGAATAAACCCTAAACGGTATACTCTTTAGTTATTTCCTATCCCTTGTGTATCTGACGATTTAATACCACCCATCACCAGCATATCGTGCCTTTAACACATAACCACAGCTTTAATATCAGATCAAATCATCATCATATTTGAAACATGCTTTCAACTTATCATACAGTTATTGCTTATCCTTGGTGTATTCTAAGGTAATTGCCCCTTGCCTCCAGCGTACCATGCGGTAACTCCCAAATTCCCAGCATACCATATGGGTATTGGCTACCGGTAACGTATCATACGGCAATTACCATCATCGCCAACCTACCGTACGGTAATTACCCCCATTCCCAACATATCATACGTCAACTACCTTTATGTTCAGTGTATCATGCATTAACCATCTATATCATCGGTGTATCACCGGGTATCATCAGTGTATCACCGGGTATCATCAATGTATCATCCGGTAAACACCTGTGTCATGTGGGAACAATATATTTCATCAGTTCTTACTCCAATAAGCTCCAATAACTTTCGACTGGACAGATTATTTAGGTCATGAGAAATCTTGTTATGAAACAAAACTGTACATCCGAACTAGTGAAAATGGGCCAAATTATCCTACACCTGCCCCACCCGCCGTCACCCCTACAGCCGAAAGTCCCTGCGTCAAATTCCTCCCCACCCCTACCATCCCTACAGCCGAGGACCCCTGATACTGACCTGATATGCAGGGCTAACAACATTAATCCACACAATACATGCTATATCATGCTAATATTTCTCTGCTCATCTCCGTTTGCTTTCTGCTACTTTACAGAAAATAATAATAAGTAAAATTCTGTAGAGAAAAAAGTCGAGTAAAAATACATGGCCTGAATTTATGCTATAATGAAGCATGTATGGGTATTTCAATCTCTCAGTGAAAACTCATGAACAATATTTGTTCAAAAAAGGAGGCCCCCAACGATGTATGTATGCAATGATGCATATCCAGAGGGTAACGATGACAACACCTGTGTCTGGGCTTTGGCTTAATGAAAGCAATTAAACAGGCGAATGTTTCCGTGACTTCAAAAAAGCCTACCTGTAAGTTTATCCGCAGGTTGATGAATGACATATAGAATTGATAGCTTTGTTTGTATGTTTACTCGAAGATTCAATTTCACATTCAAAGAGTATTGCGATTTTTGTTTCAGTGTTTGGGCTTGCATCTTGTTTTGTTTCAGTACTATCTTGACTTAGGCCTACATCGTGCCTTGTTTCAGTGCTATTTCGAGTTCCTTGCATCTTCTTTTCTTTCAGTGCCGTGACGTGTCCCTTACAACATTTCTGCTTCAGTGCTATCTCGAGTTAAATATTGTTTTGTTTCAGTATTATCTCGACTTCACTCGTGTTTCGTGTCAGTGCTATTTTGACTTACATATTGTTTCGCGTCGGTGTTATCTCGACTTGGGCGTTCATTGCGTTTTGTTTCAGTGCTATTTAGATTTTCCTTACATCTTGTTTTGTTTGAGTGCTATCTCGACTTATATATTGTTTTGTTTCAGTGCTATCTGCAGTTCTTTACATCGTGTTTTTAGTGCACGGCTACAGCTATGGGGCTTATAAATGGCAATCGCGGCACGAGCACCGAGTCTACAGTGACCTACAGTCAATTGAACCCACCCAGGTAAGATCACCTATCCATTTAAATATCAACAGACCGTTCGACGTCTACGCTTCCCAATTTATCTCTAGTTAATGGGAAATCACAATAAAAATACCTCAGTCGAGAGCATGATTAGAGCAGTGAACCTGTCTGACATATGCTACTTCTCCCCTTAGGTATCATTGTTATGCTAATTCTTCAGTTAGACGTCGATCCCGAGCTAGTTCCCCACACAAACGTCGATCCCTAGCTAGTTCCCCACACAGACATCGATCCCGAGCTAGTTCCCCACACAGACATCGATCCCGAACTAGTTCCTCACACAGACGTCGATCCCGAGCTAGCTCCTCACACAGACATCGATCCCGAGCTAGTTCCCCACACAGACATTGATCCCGAGCTAGTTCCTCACACAGACGTCGATCCCGAGCTAGTTCCCCACATAGACATCGATCCCGAGCTAGTTCCCCACTCAGACGTCGATCCCGAGCTAGTTCCCCACACAGACATCGATCCCGAGCTAGTTCCCCACACAGAAACATGAACAGTTTATGCAAGACGTGTCAAGAAACTGAATCACTTCCACATGACCTGTTTACGCAGACTGATGCATTTCAAGTGGCATGACAAAGTACCTGACACCGAAGTGTTCACACGGGCTAAACTACCCTCGATCACCAACGTCCTACAACGTTCACAAGTTCGCAGGTCACATCAGACACATGCCAGGCACCAGAATCCCCAGGCAACTGCTGTTTGTTGAACATTCATCAGGCAAGCGGGTGGTCAACGTAAGCGGTACAAAGGCTGTCTGAAGGTATCACTCCAAAACTTCGACATATGCACGGATACATGGCAAGAACTGGCTCAAGATTGCTCTGCCTGGAAAGCAGCCACAGCAACAGGGTCAAAACATGCAGAAGCGGCCAGGATTGAGGAGTGCGTGAGGAAACGTACGCTTCGCAAGGCAAGCGCAGTGGGTACCTCTACAAGAACAACAGATCACATCTGCCCTACAAGTGGGAAGTACTTCGGTGCCCGAATTGGTTTAACATGTCATTTACGGACGCACAGGCCACAAACGAGATCAACGACAACGATGTGATGAAATGGTCCTCATCTATCAACGATGGAAATGAAAGCCAATGATCGTCACATGAACGTCAGATCTTTACTTTTCACTCAAGGCATCATTTCTGCACTTCTGTGATCTCCTGGATATTGCCTCTCCACTTGTTTGTTCTTTATCTACTCATTCTCTACCTTCTTGTACTCCGCATTGGCATTACTTCTCCACTGGTTTGTTCTTCTCTTAAAAAGTCCGTGCACTAGTTTTTTTCCCTAAATCGACATTGTTTTTACACATATGAGGACGTAATGTCTGGACTTGATTGTTCTTGTGACTAACATCCTTTCCTCAGTTGTTTACAGCCTGTTTCTTCCTCACTGAAACATTGTTTCTTACCTTGTTTCTCCTTCCCTTGTACATTGTCACTCCATTTGTGTGTGTTTCATTTAAACATTGTTTCTGTACTTGTTTGATCTCGCCACCGACTTTATTTCTTCTTTCTTTCTGCTTCACCATGGCATCGTTTATTCACCAGTCTGTTCTTCAGCTCACCAGTGTCCTTACAGGTAAAACGTGGCTTTTCTCCTTATTTGTTATTCACTTATGCATTCCTTCTCCCCCTGTTTTTCTCGCCTGACACATTGATTTCCCACTTACTTCTTCTTCACTAATGTATTGTCTTTCGACTGCGGCTTCAGGTCATGAGATTTGGCTACTAGCACACTCCAGATTGTCTTGCTTACTCTGTCCACACACATGACCGCCGCGTATTAGTGAAACAACCTGGATAAGGGCGTTAAACGCCATTCGAAGAATTACACATCGCTATACATATGTATTAAGTGAAGCCTTACTTTTTGGTTTCTATTTAAGGAGGAAAGCTCTGAAATGTGGACTGGTATTGTTCTTCTTGGTCGTCGCCTTCGCCCTGGCCGCCGTTGTTTACATTGTCAATAACCGTAATTTTACCGGTAGGTATTCAAAAATACAGCAAATAAGATGGCGTAGTTGAAGGTGAAGGAACTGGTTCCCCAGTTAGCTGTTTGTTTTTCAAGTAACATGGTCTTAAAGATGTAAGTCTACATGTCATTCACTAGCTTCAGCCCTTGCCAGGGATTAGTGAAAGAGCTCCATTTCTGTTTACTCGTTCAAATCGCGTGCCTCACGCAGATCACTGAAGTGCTACCTCGCTGCTTCGATCAACCCCTGGATCAACGAGGTCGCGTGTTCGAATCCAGCTCTGTCTTTTTCGGCTTTGGCCTTGGCAGAAATGTTTGTCGGATTCCTAGAGGCAGAGATTGGTTTACTCCTTGTACTTCGATTTGCTCAACACCGTAAACTCACCACTTTGAAATAGGGGAAAAAATTCTTAAATTCTCGCTAATGAACCTAATATGGGGAAGGCCGCAATGACGTACAGGTAATACGAGTAACACCGTAATGATGTACAAGTAATAAGACTAGACCCTAATGGGGTAGAGGTAAGACGAGTAAGGCAGCAGTCTTGTACAGGTAATACGAGAAAGTCCATAATAATGTACAGGGGACATGATCCAGACCGTAATGACGTACGTGTAACACGGACTAGACAGTGATGACATACATGTAATATGAGTAAGATCGTAATATGAGGTAATATGAGTAAGACCGTAATGACGTACAGGTACATATGTACCAGTACTTTATATATATTGTCAAGAACATCACGAACTACAGCTTGAATATATAGCATTTGCATTACCGATCTTACTGCTCGGTGAGAATTAGCAATGGCCGACGCTTGCACGACCGTTTACGTACATGTATCATGTGGGGAAGTTCGCCAGTAACTGGGTTGGTGGTTTACAACCAGGTTGCTTCCACCTAGAAAACTCACCGCCATCCTATAAGTGAAACATTCTTGAGTATCGCATGAAACAAAATCAAATAAATACAATATATATATATATATATAGCCTGTTATTGATAACCTTTTCATGTTTACATTTGCGTTTACATTTGTACAGGTGATTGTAAATTATATGTTTAAAAGCTTAATTACTAGACCTGTGTGACAATATTTTCGCTATGTTGTGTTTTAGAATCCCCTTCGGACCCAAACAATCCTGCCTTTTATATGTCAGGTAAGAGAAAGGGGCCCTACAGGCCATAAAAGGTTGAAAGAAAGAGAGCAACTGTGCTCATGTATTAGCGAGTGGCATTCCGTACTAATATGGTTGCCGCATGGTTCTCTGAGTACGGAGCTGGATCCGAAAATTGGTATGAAACCTGCACTGTGAGGAGTATGGAAGGGTATGGCAAAACTACAGTTGAAGTCTGGAATCTGGACATTCGTTGAAGATATTTATTTGTTTGGAGTTTTACGCCGTACTCAAGAATACTTCAATTAGACTACGGCTGTCAACATTATGGTGAGAAGAAACCGGCAAAGCCCTGCGGAAACCCATGACCATCCGCAGGTTGCTGGCAAACCTTCCCACGCACGGCCGGAGAGGAAGCCAGATGAGCTGGGCTGGAACTCACAGTATGTCCGCGTGTTTTAGAGGCTCCTGGGTTATTTTATTACAATAACACGCTTACCCCTTGGCGGCCACTCGTTGAAACATGCACTGTCAGGAGTACGAAAGCAAATCGCAAAATTGCTAAAACCTGAAATCAAAGGGGGATAGAGAATATGGGAAAAGGAAGCACTAACACAAAAAACGGACCACCTCGGTGACCTAGTAGTTAGAGCGGGCGAGTTCGGGTGATCCGATATCAATACCAGGTCGGGTCAGGCCAAACACTTTCATAATGGTACTTGTTGATGTCTCGCTTGGCGCTGAGCACTGAGAAGTTAGAGCAAGGAAACAGTGTCAGTATAATATGACTGGGTAGGTTGTCATGTCTGGTGTCGGCAGCACTTTGGTGGCTCGCCCTGCCATAAGAAGACACGGAAGATGTATGTATGTAAATTCTAAGTACTCCTCGTTATCATATAACTGAAAAATTGTTGAGTACAACGTTAAACCCAAGCATGCATACATGTGCACACACACACACACAAATGGGATTATCATGGACGCCATGCAAAAGCGATCTACAAAGGGGTAACATTTATGTTCTCAGATCTATTTAAATAGATTTAAATATGTTGACACTTTTGAGTGCATTTTGAACAATAAAACAGTGTATGATGAGGAATCTCTGTGGTGAATAAGGTTCTCCTATAGATACTCAAGCTCAGCGGGCTGTCCATCCGCCGGTACGCGCACTTCAACGACCGCTGATAAACAACATGTACCTTTGGAGGTTCCTCTGTTATTCCTTGCCTTCGTATTCATCTTTACCATTCAAATTCCCGTTGCTCGTCAGCTACTCAGCCAACCACAAGTCCTCCCCATGATCCGTCTAGGCCGCCTGGGATACCGAACTACGGTAAGTTCTACACTTCCTGTGTAATCATTCCTTAAAGTGCACAAATCACAACTTTCATAGAAAAGTTAAATTGCAGGGTTAAGCAACTATATACGTTGTGTGGCTTTTGCAGTTGAATTATTTATATTGTGAAAATAAGGTATTGCTGCTTGATTTACGGTTTTGACCAGGATGATGGGACTTTTTTTTCAGTGAAGCATGCTCACATCTTATCGTTTCAGTTTGGAACATGTCGAGGATGATGTCGGACAGCCATCCGTGTGACGACTTTTACAGGTACGCCTGTGGTCAGTGGATGGACAGACACCTGAGCAAGAGGTTCGCACATCATAGTCCACTTGAAACTATGCAGCGAGACATACAACGCACTCTACAGGGTAAGAGCGCACTAAAGCAAATGTTTCAGGGAGAAGAATTTAATTTCTGTTAATTAATAACGTCAATCCTTCCTGACATATGCTGTTGGACTACTACGGGGATTCAGCGTTCAGATTTTAAATATGAATCTAAACATAGGTTTGTCTGTAAAATTTTTATTTACACTTTGTTTTACCCCCTTCACCCGTTGCCAGTCGGTAAGGCTGCATTTAACTAAATTTTTTATTGCAACGCACGGCATTTCTTATCAAGTTGGTCTCATGATGCTTGGAATTTTCTGCTTCGCTTTTTCTGGTAATTCTTCGAATATTGTATCAGTTGGCCTGGGTGAAGACAAATGTTTATTTGGCTGTTGGCCTAGGGCTCTTGGATCGTTCATCGAGCACACATGCGTCCCAAGCCGTGCAGAAGGCGAATAGGCTGTACAAATCCTGTATGGATGAGAGTAAGTACGAAATAGCTGTTCTGGAAGCCAATTCACAAAGAATTTAACAATTATTATATTTTGAGATAAATGGCCCAAATTTGGCAATATCCGTGGCTAATGTATAAGAATTTCTATTGTCCGATGTTAAGTGAAAAGTCCCAAGCAAAGCGTGTAAGATAGGAGGTCGAGGTTAAAATATAGGCAAAACTTTGAGGACCGATCGGCCGAAAGACTGACAGACACAAAGATATAATTACAAAGTTGCTTCATCGCAACTTATGAAACAGCTAAATCTGCTATGTATCAATTTCAGTGTACACTTGGGAAAAACATGATGATAACAATGACGTGTGGACTAAGATTAAGATGGCAATGGCGCCTGAAAAGACATGATAACAACAATGACTTGATCTGACCGCTGAGGTGAAGGATAACAATGATTATAACAATGACATCTGGAAGGACGTGACATCAAAAGTGTCTACGGACATGATAATAGCAACTACGTCTGCAAGGCCTTGATGGTGACAATGCCGCCTGGGATGACATTAAGATAACAATGACACCTTAATAGTCAGTCTGAGCAATCCCGCTAGAAGTCTGGTAGCCCCATTGAGCTATTGGTAAGGGCCCTTTCTTTTCCTTTCAGCGTCAATCAAGGTAGAAGCTTCCGGACCGTTGTCAGTCATCCTGGCTGAGGTCAGTAATCACACTGATGTGGTAGACATGTTGGTGGCGATGGCGAAATACGACTCATTTCCGCTTGGTGTTGTCACCGTCACGCAGGACGCGAAAAACACGACTAGGAATGTTATACTGGTAAGTGACACGACTAGGAATGTTATACTGGTAAGTGAAACGACTAGCAATGTTATACTGGTAAGTGACATGACGAGGTGTGCTATATTGGTGAATGACATGACTAGCAATGCTACACTGGTGAATGACATGAAGAGGTGTGTTATACTGGTGAATGACATGACGAGGTGTGTTATACTGGTGAATGACATGAAGAGGTGTGTTATACTGGTGAATAACATGACGAGGTGTGTTATACTGGTAAATGACGTGACGAGGTGTGTTATACTGGTGAATGACATGACGAGGTGTGTTATACTGGTAAATGACGTGACGAGGTGTGTTATACTGGTGAATGACATGAAGAGGTGTGTTATACTGGTGAATGACGTGACGAGGTGTGTTATACTGGTGAATGACATGAAGAGGTGTGTTATACTGGTGAATGACATGAAGAGGTGTGTTATACTGGTGAATGACATGAAGAGGTGTGTTATACTGGTGAATGACATGACGAGGTGTGTTATACTGGTAAATGACGTGACGAGGTGTGTTATACTGGTGAATGACATGAAGAGGTGTGTTATACTGGTGAATGACATGACGAGGTGTGTTATACTGGTGAATGACATGAAGAGGTGTGTTTAGAACTGACCAAGCTGAAGACTGAGGATATTACTCGAAAATCTCACGATCGTTGTTTAACAGCCGGGGAGTGTTGATATAACCTGAAGCTGTCACGACGTTTGCTTTTGCAGCTGGACCAGCCGAATCTTTCGTTGCGAAACCTTTACCCAGGGAATTATGAGTATGATGGTTATAAAGGCTTCATCGACGAGGTAGTCTCTCAGCTGAACTCGGACAAGTCTCCTCATGATGATCACGTAGTCCATGACGCCACCAGCCTGATCAGCTTTCAGCAAGGCCTCACACAGGTGGGTAAAGTACAGGTTGCAATCTCTGGTAATGCATGTTGTCCATATTGGTTTATTTTTCTTTACTTGAATTATATTTTCGGTGACACAAAACTGTGATTGATATTACTGAATTTATTCCCCGGGAGTCAGTTCCTTTCTTGATGAGGAAGATTGATTCATTGATAAACTTCATTCACAGAGTGTTGATAAACAAAGGTCAACACTCACTTCACTCCACTCACTTCACTCACACGTTCAGATGTGCAGAGTATTTTGAAATGCCATTACAGATCTCCAACTCCAATAGCTTGGTAAAGTTGACGCAAGATTCCAACACAACATTCAAAGAAAGTTTTCGCTCAGACGATAAAGGGATCATCAAGGTCAATACAGACATCACCATGAGAATTAGGAATTTCGTGAATTTGATGAAATATCTATTGGACAGTTGCTGACGACAGCTCAATATACTGAGTTCATTCCCGGTGTACACATGTCACACAGTCTGCTTCACGATCGCTAATCCAGGAGAAGAGGATTGTCTCTCAAGAGGTCTTGAAATTGTGATTCTTGAGTCTGTTGAGAGCGTCACCATAAATCGGTGTGCCAATGGAGCCTAAAATGAATAAATCTCCCCTATTTACTTAAATGATTTACAATGAACAACGTATAATATACTAGTCTTAGCCATTTAGGCGTTTGAAAAGGAGGTTTAATTAGTTTGTTTACCTTTCATATTTGCTGATGGGACACAATCCTACTTTTTTCTTGGAATTTAGGGTAAACATTTACGTTTATCACTTTTCCAGCTAACAACAAACAGGGAAGAGCGGCCAGGGATTGATGAGCGGTATCACATGTATACATTCGGCTCTCTCAATGACAATTTCCCCAAGGTATTTCTCTTGGTTGTTGTGTTGGCAGTTGCAACGTTTTGCCGAGATAACATTTTCGCCTGCATCCCTGGTTATTTAATTTTATCAGTGGTTTTAATGTCACGTGATTATCAATAAGCGTCGAATTTCGGAAAACACGATTTGGCGTAGATTTAATATAAGTATTGCTGTGTGTCAATCGTGTCAGCTGTCTTTAATGTTACGTGCCAGGGAAGTGTCACATCAACTATCATGTGAGGTATAATGTGAGATGTTATCTCGGGATATATGGCAGGGGTCACGCCAGAAGCAATGTTAGGAGTTATGTTGGGTGTTGAGTTAAGTGTCATACCAAGTGTCATGTTACTTCTTATTTTAATTATCATTTCAGGTGTCATGTTAGGGGTAATGTTAGATGTCACATCAGGTGTCATTTTGGGCTCAATGATAGGTGTCATATCAGTTGTTATGCTAGGTATCATGTCCAAGTGTTATATTTATTTCTCTAACTGTTGTTTATCGCCATGCTCATGACTTTTTCACTTCAGGTATGTGATGCCAGGTGTCATGTGTGCGGTAGGTCTTGTTTTAGGGACAATGTTAGGTGTCATGGCAGGAGTAATGTTAGCTGTCACATTAAGTGTCGTGTAAGGTATCATGTGTAGGTGTTGCTTTAGGCGTCACTGCAATTTACATCACCTCATCCTTTTAATCCTAACTCTACCAAATCCATGGTGGTAGGGTATGCAGGAGTTATTGAGTTTTGAACGTTTACATGAACAGTTGGAACTAAGGTAACTAGACAGGAGACCTGGTCTTACCGGTTACGTGTGAGCGTTTACCAACCGTGACGTTGCTTCTCTCAGCGCTGGTTTTACTCTCTGTAAGGCTGTAACCTTCCTTATCATATTAGGTATCATGTCCGTATTTTATTTTTCATTTCGTCAGTTGGATTGGAAACGTTACATAGAGGGGGTATTCTCCCACCCCCAGGTGAACATCAGTTTAACAGAGGACCAACCTGTGCTGGTATACGCCCACAAGTACTTTAAGGAAGTGGGTCAATACCTGCATACGTCCAACCAGCGGTAAGTAGCATACTTACAACTGTCCTAACATGGCGTAATTTCATATTCCTCAGCCTATGTCAATTCATTCAGTACACCATTTAGAGTGTCAGGGACCTTTCTTTTTTAACCCACAACAAAGCCTTCATCTCACTTTGTCCGTCAAGGAGTACTGTTTGTTGGCCTCTAACTATCCCTCTGTAATTCATTGGGTCATTTTCATCTGCCCTATGTTCTTCCAACATTCCTGGATTTGCTAAATGTGGTGACTCCAGCCATGGAAAATCCACGGTTCTAATTGATTGCTATTACATTACTAATAACCTAATACATCGTGTAATACATTGAAATTAACACCGATGTGGAGAGGTGTTAAAACAGGCAATGCGGAGAGGTGTTAAAACAGGCAATGTGGACAGGTGTTAATACAGGCAATGCGCCAGTTCATCAATCCAAATATGGGAAATCAATAATATTCAAGCCAATTTAACATCAGTGTATTTGGTTTACGTAATTCTGCTGAAACTATGCTGCCTGAGGGAGTGTAAGTTGCCATTTTTTGAATACGTACATGAACATTAAGAATAAAACCCTACTTGGGTTGAACTTACAGGAGGTAAGGGGTCCGTCGTACGAACAGGGTATAAGTTATGTTAAACGTAACTGTCATAGCGACACATGCCGTGTTGATACGTTGACATGGTCGCATGACGACACCTTACGCAATCTTCATATAGCTGGCCCAGGTTTCGCGGATGATCTCCCACCACTTGTCTTCACTGCTTTACTTTTACTCTCCAGCCTTCTTTATATTGAGACTGCATGCTCTCATGTCTTAGTATTAAGAATGCCATTCTCACCATAATGCTGGACACCGTCGTATAATTGAAACATTCTCGAGTACGGCGTAAAACTCCAAATAAATAAATAAGAATGCCGTGTCATATTGACAAGGTTGTTTAAACCAACGGAAATTTCCTAAAGCTTTACCAAAGTCCAAAACATCACAATCATGAAAATTGGAACGCGAACGTTATATTTCTTCCTGGGAGAAAAATCATCGCCATACACCTTGATCAATTATTATATGGCAATGTGTACCGTTATGTTTGCTTTTATTGCTTATCATTTGTGCAAAGCGGCAAACTTTCCTCATTGTAACTGTCAGAGTCTACTATTGCAACATGGTAAATGTTTGAGAGACCACGACTGCAACATAACAAATAATCACTCTTTGTTCGTCTTCCATTTCAGCGCTGCCAAGGATTACATGCTATGGCAACTTGTTCAGGGTTATCTCCCTTACCTGTCCGAGCGTTTTAGTTCAGCACGCCGGATTCTTCTGAAGGTATAAGGCTTAATTTACTTCTTTCTAGATTTATTCGTGCAGATTCTGTTTTCATCGTAGTTTCTGATTGCTGACCACGGAGGTAGTTGCTGGCTAGCATGGCGGTTACTGACCAGCGTTGTAATTGGTGACCACTATGGCACTTACTGCACAGCAAGGATCAAGTAGTAACGTGGTAGTTACTGGCTACCATTGTGGTTACTGGCAAGTAAGATAGTTGCTGGCTACCATGATATTAACATGTGCTAACCACCATTGTATTTACTGGTTACCATTGTAGTTACTGGTCACCATGGACATATTTATTTATTTGACTGGTGTTCTGCGCCGTACTCAAGATTACGGGCACCATGGTAGTAACTGGCGGCCATGTTAGGTACTGTCCGCTATAGAAGTTAGTAATTGTAGGTCGCCAAGTTGGTAACTGGATATTATGTTGGCCACCAAGGTAGTTACTTGCCACTTTGGTAATTAGTCATTGTAGGCGGCCATGATAGTCCCGGACCAAAATGGTTGTAACTGGCCTTCGTGATTGTTACTGGACTTCAGGGTAGTTTCTCACCATACTTTTTTTTACTCGCGGCCATGGCCATTACTGGCCGCCACAGTAGTTACTGGATAACCCACAGCCAATTGGCCTCTTAGGGATCTCCTCTGACATACAAAATAATGAATTATACATTTAAAACTATGGGTATACACTGAGGTAATGCTGTATATCTTACATCCACGTTAAGTCTAAGCTTGACTCTGTCCATACTGCTAATTCTTTACCAGAGTGAACATGGGTTCGAATCCAGTTGTAGGTGGTTCGATTGCGGCCACAGGTGAGAAAGATCGTCAGGTATCCTGCTATGGGCAGATTTCGAAATTTCAGATTTTGCCTAGTTTTCTGTGTCAAAAAATATATAAGTATATCCCCCCCCCCAAACCCCCAGTACAAAAAATAAATGAAAAGTAACATTTGCCTGCTTTTTATTCCACGGAAGGCGAAAAACACACTATAAAGTCAATGTATTTTCAACTGCAGTTTTCAATGATCTTGTGCAGATTTTTTTGTTTCTCATTTGCTGCGAGAAGACTGTGGTCTGTCATAGTATCACGTTTAGGGTGAAATGTCAGATAATCCTTCCACAGGGTCTCGGTCACAGGATGAAACCTGAAGCACGAGGCGAGATATGTGTCCAGATCATGGATACTCTCCTGCCCAACATCACTGGCCGGCTGTACGTTGAAGAGGAGTTTGACCCTGAGGCTATGGCAGTGGTGAGTACAGAGGGGGTAGTGTGGTGTGGTGGGGTGGAGTGGCGTGGAGTTTGGGGGGAAGGGGGCAGGGGTTAGTTCTGATGGTTAAGCAGCATGCGTTCATATACCATAACCGTGTGAGTTGGAGAGAGATGAAAATAACATGCTATAATCAATCTTACACGTTATGGCTGAGTTACATTAAGAAGCATACCATGTTTGTACATTAAAAAAACATACCATCAAATGTACACCTCATATTCAATCCCCAAACGTGTGCGTTATAACTCAAGTCACCAAACGTTCAATTGCCTTCACATGATGCGAGTTTGAGAATCGACGCCTCAGTTTGGACAAGTCGAATGAATGTAAAACATGCGATGCCATTCGACGAATTTTACATATTACATTAAATAGGTTTATCCTATTTTCATTGCTCTAGTGGAATAAGACGGCTTTATGAAGGAACATCAAACGTGACATTGAACCGCTACTGTGACACGTGCACATTGTAAATGTCTCATTCACCGTGGCCCAATTTTACTGCCGGTAATATGTACGAGTTATGGCGAAAACTACAAGCTTAAAAGCTGTCTGTAACTGTGTTATTGAGAGATTTTGGGTTACATCCAATTTCACCACGGACATCTTGATTTCTTTGCACGTTATAGGCAGAAGCAATGGTGCGTGACATACGCCAGGTGTTCAAGAAGAAAATGCAGGCGGACAGCTGGATGGACAATAGAACACAGGAGACGGCCATCGGAAAGGTAAGGATGCCGTCCAAAGCTAAGCCGTGGATATAACAGAGGCTGTTTCACAAATGCCATGTACAGTGCCGATGTACTGGCTGGATTGGGGTCGATTTACAGGACCACGGTCAGGCGAGGTGAAACATGAGTGTCTGGAGGACACCGGTGGCCTGGTAAACCTGCTGACTTCATGCCACAGCCAATCCACAGCTAGCCGCCATCCAGCCAACTCTTCAGCTCGTTCTTCGTTTTCATAAAGTCACTTATTCTTGGTGACTTGACGCTGTCTGCTAACTAACCCTTATGGTTGATAATAAAGTTGCTTATCTCTTCTTACTTGACGCAATTCTCAGACTCATCGAACATTTCCCATGATTTCTTGCTTGACGCCATTCTCAGTTTGATCGAACATTCCCCGTGATTTCTGTTCACTAACTTGCTTGTTCCCTGCTTCTTGACTCCATTCTTAATTTGATGGGACATTTTCGTGATTCCATCATTCGTGTTCATTAACTTGCTTGTTCCCTGCTTCTTGACGCCATTCTCAATCTGATGGAACATTCCCCTTGATTCCATTATTCATGTTCATTAATCCCTACCCTTTCCAATTTTACCCTATAAGCAAGCTGATCATCTCTCGTGATTCTGTTATCCACGCTAATAAACCTGTTCATTATTTACAGCTTGACGCTGTCCACGCGCTGATTGGATATCCCCCGGATATCATGAACGACACTTTACTGGATCAACAGTTCGAAGATGTGAGTATTATTGTTGTGATATGTTGGTTTTTCATAAAGATGTGCGCCTAATACCTAATGTAAGCAATAGGAGTCGCTCTTGTGAGTCGGGGCTCTAAGTAGGGCTGTACTTTGGGGAAATTTCTTTGGTGTTATACCCTTGAAATTATCGTGAAATCGTATTCTGAGTAAATGCATGGGGTTATAACTTTCTGAGTAATGTTGGGTAATATTGAGTAATACCGTGGTGCTGTATTCTGAGAAATATGGCGGTGTTAACTTGTAACTTAATGGGCCTGTGTTCTAGGAAATATCTTGATTTTGCCTTTGATTTATTTATTTATTTATTTGATTGGCGTTTTACGCCGTATTCAAGAATATTTCACTAATATGACGCCGGCCAGTGTTATGGTGGGAGGAAACCGAGCAGAGCCCGGGGTTAACCCACGGCCATCAGCAGTTTGTTGGCGGACCTTCCCACGAACGGCCGCAGAGGAAGTTGTATTCTGAGTATTATCGTGCTGCTGTATTCTGAGTAATATTGTGGTGTTGTATTCTGATTAAGACAGTGATGTTGTATTCTGAGTAATGTCGGGGTGTTGTATTCTAAGACCTTGGTGTTGCATTCTAAGTAAGATAGCGGTGTTGTATTCTGAGTAATATATTAGTGTTGTGTTCTGAGTAAAACCGTGGTGTAGTATTGTGAGAAATATCCTGGTGTTGTATTCTGAGTAAGACCGTGTTGTATTCTGAGTAATATCGTGCTGTTATATTCTGAGTAAAAATGTGGTGTTGTATTCTGAGGAAAACAGTGGTGTTGCATTCTGAGGAATATCGTGGTGTTGTTTTCTGAGTAATATCGTGGGATGGTAATCTGAGTGAGACCATGGTGTTGTTTTCTGAGTGATATCGTAGTGGTGTGTTCTGAGTAATACAGTGGTGTTGTATTCTGACGAAGACCGTGGTGTTGTATTCTGAGTAAGACGGTTCTGTTGTAATCTGAGTCATATAATGATGTTCAAATTTCAGTTATCGATCACAGACCAGTTCTTTGAGAACGTAATAGCCGTTATAAAAAGACGACATTGGTCGACTTTGCGAAGCCTTCATCAGCCTGCATTTCGGGACGAGTGAGTATATTCATGTGTGGTTTATGGTTGTACGGCAGAGCCGTTATAGTTGAGAAATTTAACATGTTATATGTACGAACTCATACAGCAGTTTAGTTGTACGTGCAGTTAGAACGCAGTGGCCAACGTGAGAACAAAATCGCATTTTATCTCTTAGTATCTCACACACAACCAAACATCTTTCACTCTGATTACTTGTGTGTATATATGCTATATATCTGTAGGTCCCACGTGCGTCAGTAACTTGCCGAGACTGGTGGTTTCCGGTTTCTACCATTCCATAACATGAACCATTATCGGACAGGAAAAAATGTATTGAGAATTGATCGAAACAGGGGTCAAGTAAATAAAATAAAACAAATAAACGCAGATCTAGTACAGCTACTATTTTGTTTTGTGATACAGTCCTTCAAGCTGGCAGAGCGGACCTCACAGGGTGTATTTTGAGCTCTGGTCGTTTTCATGTTTATTAAAGACCCCATTTAAGTGAAATATATATGTCAAATCAAAGATCAACAAACATTGCCCAAGGCAATAGCTCGATTTTATCCCAACTGTGTAAAGAGTTTATAAAACAGCGCGTTTTACAGTGCTCTGTTTTAAGCCAGTGGCTACCACATCACTGATTTGAAATATTGTCGCTCTTTCCCAGCTTAATTCGGGGGATGGATTCTGTGTCCGCCTGTGTCGGATCACATCTCTGGTCACATTCAGTATAGATAGAAAAGGCCATGGTAGAATCCGATTTTTCAAACGCAGTTCAATTAGTTAAAAATTTCTGAAAATTTTAACCGGACTGTTTTCTTGGACTGTGCTTAACAGGCTTTCATCTACATACCCCAGTTAAGAACACAAAAATCCTCAGGGGTGAAATTTGGATAATTTGCCCCCTGCTTATCCCCCTAATAAGGGGAAACTAAGAAAACACATCGGCCTTGGTTTACAACGTGTTATACTTTTTGTCCAATTTAAGGTATTTACAATTCGAAATGGGTTTTCATCTTTAAGTGGGGGGTAAGATAACAGAATGGAGATTAAGAAATATTATTAAATAAAAAAAGTTGATCAAGTTTATCCCTGAGGGGTTCTAGTATGCTTAAAAACTATGAAACTTTTTTCCAGTGGTTTTCGCCAAGAGCTGTATTTAATAGTAATGAGGACAAAACAATAGAGCATCGCTCAGCGGCCCATCATTAAGGATAAACCACACTAAGGATAATAGAAGCCCTCAGGGGTGAAATGTGATTTTTTTTCACATTCTTAATTTCCATTCCCTTATCTTTCATCTCACTTAAAGATGCAAACCATTTTCGATTTGTAACTACCTTAAATTTGATACAAAGTATAACCTGTGAACCAAGGCAGTTGTGTTTTCTTAGTCCAACCTCATGAGGGGGATTAGCTCGGTGAAGTGGGATTATTTGCTGTGAATAGACATGCCTCTGGTAAATGTTTGTTAAACTGTGCATAGCTGCTTGTGCAGACTACCCCAGCAGGCCTATTAACTAAAACAACATCATTAATCACTCAATTGGGCGAAGGGTTTGTAAACACATTCTAGCAGGCTCTGCCCAGAAATATCAAGATAAAACACCAATTTACGCCTTTATGGAGCATTACAAGTTTTTAAATTTAGCACAAATATGTTGATATGTTCACATTTTAACTGAAGGAAGTTCTTGATTAAAATTAATTTGCAAACGAATTAATAACGAATTTTGTCCCACATAATGCCGCTCCAGACATTTTGGTCTTTTTCTCCCTTTCCATTTTGGACACGGTTGTGTGGTGAAATACTTCTATGTCTCGCTTATTTTTCAACATAGTGCTATGAAACTTGGCACACATGTAGCTAAATACCTAAGCTGAAAACAGTATCACAATTTTTTGATATCTTTTTTAGTTCTAAAGATAATAGTAAAAGAACATCAAAGATTCCAATTTTATCAAAATTTTAGAAAGTTTTAACTTTAAGTGATCATCCAGAGCAATCTGAGATGAATATTAAAAATCTGTGTGACTGTCTTTGAGTTTAAATAATAAATTATCCACTTGGGAGAAAAAATTGAAAAATTTTGAAAATTGGCCAAAGAAATAGCTTTTTGAAAAACAGCTCGGATTTTTTCAAGCTTTCTCTTTATTTTGATTTTTATTAAAGGAGGGTATATTTTAAAAGCCTTTTTGAAATCAACAGTCATTTAGCTTTCAGAATATGTATACATATGGCCATATTTGATCAAATATTTTGGGCTACAGAAGGCAAAATGTAAAATTTGACCTATGACGGGTTCTAGTTACCTTTGCCTTTAAGAATATTCTGGGATTTAAGTACCGGCACTGACTATTCAGGGTAGGAAACGTGCCCCCACCCCCTCCGGTCAACCACCAAAGCACCCATTCCCCACCTCACTCTCCTCCCTAACATGTGTAGCGGCAGATGCTAATTGTACTGGAGATTCTTTCATTTCAGATGGGACGTTGGTCCGACGGCAGTGAACGCCTATTACAAGCCGGGGAGTAACATCATAGGTAGGCTAAAACGAACATCTACGGGTTTCTGTTCATAAATATAAAACAGCAATGAAATACATGGTGTATATCATGTATAACCACAATTCGACCCACATTCTACAGAGTATGAGTTGGTATTAAAATCAAACTCACCAATGACCATTCTCACACAACTTTTTGTAAATCCGTTGTCTCTTGATTGTTTTTCTCACCTGAGGTTGAGTACATTGTAAATACCGACGTTTATCTTTTGAATACTGTTATTCATCATGTAGTAAAGACAAGTGAGCCTATAGCATTATACTACAGGCCCATGTATACATGTTTTAGACATTAACATGTAATACTTAAATGTATGTGTGGATTTATTAAACATGCTTGTTTCAAGTTTCATCACCCATTAAGCCCAATGAGCGTTGGTCATTTTACAGTGTAGGGCAATTTTTGATTAAAAGTAATTGGCATACTAATTAAACACGAATTTTGTCACACATAATGCTCCTCCAGACATTTTGGTTATTTTTCTCCCTTTCTATTTTTGAGACGATTCTGTGGCGAAATATTTCTATTTCTCACTTAGTTTTAAACACAGTCCTTTGAAACTTGGCACACATGTAGTAAATACTTAAGCTAAAAACTGTCTTACAGATTTTTGATATCTTTTTTCGTTTTAAAGACATTAGTAAAAGAACATCAAGGTTTCAAAGTTTTTAAAAATTTTTGAAACTTTTAACTTTAAGTGATCACTCAGAACAATCTAAGATGAATTTTAAAAATCTGTTGGACTATTTTTTTAGTTTAGACAGTAAAATATCCACTTGAGCAAGAAAAAATTGAAAAGTTTGAAAATTAGCCAAGAATAGCAATTTAAAAAAAATAGCTTTAAGTTTTTTAAAACCGTCTCTTTATTTTGAATAATAATGAAGTTAGGTAAATTTTAAAAGATTTTTTTGAAATTAACAGCTGTCTAGCTTTCAGAATATATATACATATGGCTATATTTGATCAATAATTTGGGCTACTCTAGGCAAAATGTGAAATTTTGCCCGCGAGGGTATCCTTATCCAGGTATCCCTAAGCCATAAATTTGATTGTCGGCTTAGCAGCCTAAATGCTGGAATACAAACTAAGACTCTGACACTATGATTAAATACTTAATAAACCTGACTGTTTCGTAGTTGGAACAAAACCTGAAGAGTCTCTCTCTCTCTTGACTTTCCACAGTTATCCCGGCGGGTATTTTGCGGGAGCCATTTTTCGGCCTGGAGTATCCCGAGTGAGTGGAAGGATGGTTTGTGTTGTGTGGACATGGAGCATAGAAGAGTTTTGTGAATGTGAATGTTTTGTGTGAAAAGTGAAGGCTGTGTGTATGGAATTACACGGTTGCGTTTTTTAGCATTAATTTTTTATACTTGATTGGCGATATCTTGATTGGCCTTGGTTGGTCATTGGTTGCTATGGAATTGTGAATAATCGAATAACTAGACAATTCTAAATAAAAACACACAACACTTTTTTTTGCTTGGAGAGGGGGGCTTTGTGGCTCCGTGGCTTAGCGCGCTACCGCAGCGTTTTGACTTAGAAGCCTTCCACCAATGCGGTCGCTGAGTTCAAGTCAAGCTCATGCTGACTTCTTCTCAGGCAGTACGTGGGAAGATCTGCCAGCAATCCGCGGATGGTCGTGGGTTAACCCGGGCTCTGCCCGATTTCCACCCACCATAATGCTGGCTGCCGTCGTATACGTGAAATATTCTTGAGTACGGCGTAAAACACGAATGAAATACATGAAATTCTTTCTGCTGGAGGATGTATTTTATATGTTGAAAAATGAATCTATGAAGTGTAATTATAGAGGCGAGAACAGACAAATGTTTCCTCATACATACCACACTCGTATGACGATGTGCGCGGTCTAAAATTCGTTGAACTTCGTTGTCTTCCATCCCCCATGTGTCAGAAAGCCCGTCAGTAAGTTGCCAAAAGTCGGTAGGAAACTGAGCGGAGCCCGGGGGAACCTCACGACAATCCCCAGGTTGCTGGAGGACCTTACCACTTACCACCGGAAAGGAAGCCAGCCAGCCAGAGCTGGGCTCGAACTCACAGCAACCACACTGGTGAGATACTCCTGGGTTACTGCCGCCTACGAGCATGCTCACCCATCGGTAATGGAGCCCCCTAAATATAACTGATATCTACACGGTGTATAAATGAAGATATATTGAGATCTCTTCCTTACAGGTCTGTGATTTACTCCAGTCTGGGCTTTATTGTGGCTCACCAAATGGCCCACGGCTTTGATAACACAGGTGAGTCGTGTCAGATAACACAGGTGGGTCTTATCAGATAACATAGGTGAGTCGAGTCATGTCAAATAACACAGGTGAGTTGTGTCAGATAACTCAGGTGAGTCGTACGAGTTAATGCAGGGGAGTCATATCAGAAAAGACGGGAGTCATATGATAAAACAGGGGAGTCATATCAGACAACACATGTGAGTCGTGTCAGACAACACAGGTGAGTCATGTCAGATAACACAGGTGAGTCGTGTCAGATAACACAGGTGAGTCTTGTCAAATAAGACAGGGGAGTCATATCGGATAAGACAGGGGAGTCATATAAGATAAGACAGGGGAGTCATATCATATCAGATAAGATAGGGGAGTTATATAAGATAAGACAGGGGAGTTATATCAGATAAGACAGGGGAGTCATATCAGATAACACAGATGATTCGTATTAGAGAACATAGATGGTTTGTGTCAGGTAACACAGGTAAGTTGTATAAAGTAACTCAGGTGGGTTGTATCAGATAACACAGGTAGATTTTATCAGATGTCTCACGGGAGTCATATCAGGTATCACGTTTGTGTCGTATGAGATAACAAAGATGAGCCATATCAGGTGTCACGGGTGTGTCGTATCATGATTCTCTCGAGTTATGAACTAAATTGTGCTTGTTGTGATTCAAAGTAATTTAGGGCCAAAATTTGTCAAAGTATTAAATGTTTCGTAATGACAACGGTTCACTAATCTGCTCAAAAATGAATATTTTTAAGACTGCCTTTACTTTCCAGAGGCATGTTTGAGCTCCCCAATGTCTTACATGTGAGCTGCTCTTGTACTGGGAGGTTCCAGCTTCCCCCGCTCCCTGTCTCCGCGGGGCTGCAATGGTGAAAATAAGTGATCGATGGTGGCATCGATGTGTTATAGCGTGTCTGTTTGCAGGGTCTAGTATTCATTGAACACCACATCTCTCCCACCAGTAATTCGATGGTCTGCATTTCTGTACGTCGCAGGTTTGTCCATAACTTGCCACAACGCGGGTGGTTTTATCCTGGCAACTTGGGGTTCCTCCGGCTCTAAAGCTGGCCTTCACTGAATTCACTATATTGAGACTGCATGCTCTCATGTCTTAGTATTAAGAATGCCATTCTCACCATAATGCTGGACACCGTCGTATAATTGAAACATTCTCGAGTACGGCGTAAAACTCCAAATAAATAAATAAGAATGCCGTGTCATATTGACAAGGTTGTTTAAACCAACGGAAATTTCCTAAAGCTTTACCAAAGTCCAAAACATCACAATCATGAAAATTGGAACGCGAACGTTATATTTCTTCCTGGGAGAAAAATCATCGCCATACACCTTGATCAATTATTATATGGCAATGTGTACCGTTATGTTTGCTTTTATTGCTTATCATTTGTGCAAAGCGGCAAACTTTCCTCATTGTAACTGTCAGAGTCTACTATTGCAACATGGTAAATGTTTGAGAGACCACGACTGCAACATAACAAATAATCACTCTTTGTTCGTCTTCCATTTCAGCGCTGCCAAGGATTACATGCTATGGCAACTTGTTCAGGGTTATCTCCCTTACCTGTCCGAGCGTTTTAGTTCAGCACGCCGGATTCTTCTGAAGGTATAAGGCTTAATTTACTTCTTTCTAGATTTATTCGTGCAGATTCTGTTTTCATCGTAGTTTCTGATTGCTGACCACGGAGGTAGTTGCTGGCTAGCATGGCGGTTACTGACCAGCGTTGTAATTGGTGACCACTATGGCACTTACTGCACAGCAAGGATCAAGTAGTAACGTGGTAGTTACTGGCTACCATTGTGGTTACTGGCAAGTAAGATAGTTGCTGGCTACCATGATATTAACATGTGCTAACCACCATTGTATTTACTGGTTACCATTGTAGTTACTGGTCACCATGGACATATTTATTTATTTGACTGGTGTTCTGCGACGTACTCAAGATTACGGGCACCATGGTAGTAACTGGCGGCCATGTTAGGTACTGTCCGCTATAGAAGTTAGTAATTGTAGGTCGCCAAGTTGGTAACTGGATATTATGTTGGCCACCAAGGTAGTTACTTGCCACTTTGGTAATTAGTCATTGTAGGCGGCCATGATAGTCCCGGACCAAAATGGTTGTAACTGGCCTTCGTGATTGTTACTGGACTTCAGGGTAGTTTCTCACCATACTTTTTTTTACTCGCGGCCATGGCCATTACTGGCCGCCACAGTAGTTACTGGATAACCCACAGCCAATTGGCCTCTTAGGGATCTCCTCTGACATACAAAATAATGAATTATACATTTAAAACTATGGGTATACACTGAGGTAATGCTGTATATTTTACATCCACGTTAAGTCTAAGCTTGACTCTGTCCATACTGCTAATTCTTTACCAGAGTGAACATGGGTTCGAATCCAGTTGTAGGTGGTTCGATTGCGGCCACAGGTGAGAAAGATCGTCAGGTATCCTGCTATGGGCAGATTTCGAAATTTCAGATTTTGCCTAGTTTTCTGTGTCAAAAAATATATAAGTATATCCCCCCCCCCAAACCCCCAGTACAAAAAATAAATGAAAAGTAACATTTGCCTGCTTTTTATTCCACGGAAGGCGAAAAACACACTATAAAGTCAATGTATTTTCAACTGCAGTTTTCAATGATCTTGTGCAGATTTTTTTGTTTCTCATTTGCTGCGAGAAGACTGTGGTCTGTCATAGTATCACGTTTAGGGTGAAATGTCAGATAATCCTTCCACAGGGTCTCGGTCACAGGATGAAACCTGAAGCACGAGGCGAGATATGTGTCCAGATCATGGATACTCTCCTGCCCAACATCACTGGCCGGCTGTACGTTGAAGAGGAGTTTGACCCTGAGGCTATGGCAGTGGTGAGTACAGAGGGGGTAGTGTGGTGTGGTGGGGTGGAGTGGCGTGGAGTTTGGGGGGAAGGGGGCAGGGGTTAGTTCTGATGGTTAAGCAGCATGCGTTCATATACCATAACCGTGTGAGTTGGAGAGAGATGAAAATAACATGCTATAATCAATCTTACACGTTATGGCTGAGTTACATTAAGAAGCATACCATGTTTGTACATTAAAAAAACATACCATCAAATGTACACCTCATATTCAATCCCCAAACGTGTGCGTTATAACTCAAGTCACCAAACGTTCAATTGCCTTCACATGATGCGAGTTTGAGAATCGACGCCTCAGTTTGGACAAGTCGAATGAATGTAAAACATGCGATGCCATTCGACGAATTTTGCATATTGCATTAAATAGGTTTATCCTATTTTCATTGCTCTAGTGGAATAAGACGGCTTTATGAAGAAACATCAAACGTGACATTGAACCGCTACTGTGACACGCGCACATTGTAAATGTCTCATTCACCGTGGCCCAATTTTACTGCCGGTAATATGTACGAGTTATGGCGAAAACTACAAGCTTAAAGGCTGTCTGTAACTGTGTTATTGAGAGATTTTGGGTTACATCCGATTTCACCACGGACATCTTGATTTCTTTGCACGTTATAGGCAGAAGCAATGGTGCGTGACATACGCCAGGTGTTCAAGAAGAAAATGCAGGCGGACAGCTGGATGGACAATAGAACACAGGAGACGGCCATCGGAAAGGTAAGGATGCCGTCCAAAGCTAAGCCGTGGATATAACACAGGCTGTTTCACAAATGCCATGTACAGTGCCGATGTACTGGCTGGATTGGGGTCGATTTACAGGACCACGGTCAGGCGAGGTGAAACATGAGTGTCTGGGGGACACCGGTGGCCTGGTAAACCTGCTGACTTCATGCCACAGCCAGTCCACAGCTAGCCGCCATCCAGCCAACTCTTCGGCTCGTTCTTCGTTTTCATAAAGTCACTTATTCTTGGTGACTTGACGCTGTCTGCTAACTAACCCTTATGGTTGATAATAAAGTTGCTTATCTCTTCTTACTTGACGCAATTCTCAGTCTCATCGAACATTTCCCATGATTTCTTGCTTGACGCCATTCTCAGTTTGATCGAACATTCCCCGTGATTTCTGTTCACTAACTTGCTTGTTCCCTGCTTCTTGACTCCATTCTTAATTTGATGGGACATTTTCGTGATTCCATCGTTCGTGTTCATTAACTTGCCTGTCCCCTGCTTCTTGACTCCATTCTTAATTTGATGGGACATTTTCGTGATTCCATCATTCGTGTTCATTAACTTGCTTGTTCCCTGCTTCTTGACGCCATTCTCAATCTGATGGAACATTCCCCTTGATTCCATTATTCATGTTCATTAATCCCTATCCTTTCCAATTTTACTCTATAAGCAAGCTGATCATCTCTCGTGATTCTGTTATCCACGCTAATAAACCTGTTCATTATTTACAGCTTGACGCTGTCCACGCGCTGATTGGATATCCCCCGGATATCATGAACGACACTTTACTGGATCAACAGTTCGAAGATGTGAGTATTATTGTTGTGATATGTTGGTTTTTCATAAAGATGTGCGCCTAATACCTAATGTAAGCAATAGGACTCGCTCTTGTGAGTCGGGGCTCTAAGTAGGGCTGTATTTTGGGGAAATTTCTTTGGTGTTATACCCTTGAAATTATCGTGAAATCGTATTCTGAGTAAATGCATGGGGTTATAACTTTCTGAGTAATGTTGGGTAATATTGAGTAATACCGTGGTGCTGTATTCTGAGAAATATGGCGGTGTTAACTTGTAACTTAATGGGCCTGTGTTCTAGGAAATATCTTGATTTTGCCTTTGATTTATTTATTTATTTATTTGATTGGCGTTTTACGCCGTATTCAAGAATATTTCACTAATATGACGCCGGCCAGTGTTATGGTGGGAGGAAACCGAGCAGAGCCCGGGGTTAGCCCACGGCCATCAGCAGTTTGTTGGCTGACCTTCCCACGAACGGCCGCAGAGGAAGTTGTATTCTGAGTATTATCATGCTGCTGTATTCTGAGTAATATTGTGGTGTTGTATTCTGATTAAGACAGTGATGTTGTATTCTGAGTAATGTCGGGGTGTTGTATTCTAAGACCTTGGTGTTGCATTCTAAGTAAGATAGCGGTGTTGTATTCTGAGTAATATATTAGTGTTGTGTTCTGAGTAAAACCGTGGTGTAGTATTGTGAGAAATATCCTGGTGTTTTATTCTGAGTAAGACCGTGTTGTATTCTGAGTAATATCGTGCTGTTATATTCTGAGTAAAAATGTGGTGTTGTATTCTGAGGAAAACAGTGGTGTTGCATTCTGAGGAATATCGTGGTGTTGTTTTCTGAGTAATATCGTGGGATGGTAATCTGAGTGAGACCATGGTGTTGTTTTCTGAGTGATATCGTAGTGGTGTGTTCTGAGTAATACAGTGGTGTTGTATTCTGAGTAAAACCGTGGTGTTGTATTCTGAGTAAGACGGTTCTGTTGTAATCTGAGTCATATAATGATGTTCAAATTTCAGTTATCGATCACAGACCAGTTCTTTGAGAACGTAATAGCCGTTATAAAAAGACGACATTGGTCGACTTTGCGAAGCCTTCATCAGCCTGCATTTCGGGACGAGTGAGTATATTCATGTGTGGTTTATGGTTGTACGGCAGAGCCGTTATATTTGAGAAATTTAACATGTTATATGTACGAACTCATACAGCAGTTTAGTTGTACATGCAGTTAGAACGCAGTGGCCAACGTGAGAACAAAATCGCATTTTATCTCTTACTATCTCACACACAACCAAACAATTTCACTCTGATTACTTGTGTGTATATATGCTATATATCTGTAGGTCCCACGTGCGTCAGTAACTTGCCGAGACTGGTGGTTTCCGGTTTCTACCATTCCATAACATGAACCATTATCGGACAGGAAAAAATGTATTGAGAATTGATCGAAACAGGGGTCAAGTAAATAAAATAAAACAAATAAACGCAGATCTAGTACAGCTACTATTTTGTTTTGTGATACAGTCCTTCAAGCTGGCAGAGCGGACCTCACAGGGTGTATTTTGAGCTCTGGTCGTTTTCATGTTTATTAAAGACCCCATTTAAGTGAAATATATATGTCAAATCAAAGATCAACAAACATTGCCCAAGGCAATAGCTCGATTTTATCCCAACTGTGTAAAGAGTTTATAAAACAGCGCGTTTTACAGTGCTCTGTTTTAAGCCAGTGGCTACCACATCACTGATTTGAAATATTGTCGCTCTTTCCCAGGTTAATTCGGGGGATGGATTCTGTGTATTTTGAATGCAGAATTCTAACAGTCCGCCTGTGTCGGATCACATCTCTGGTCACATTCAGTATGGATAGAAAAGGCCATGGTAGAATCCGATTTTTCAAACGCAGTTCAATTAGTTAAAAATTTCTGAAAATTTTAACCGGACTGTTTTCTTGGACTGTGCTTAACAGGCTTTCATCTACATACCCCAGTTAAGAACACAAAAATCCTCAGGGGTGAAATTTGGATAATTTGCCCCCTGCTTATCCCCCTAATAAGGGGAAACTAAGAAAACACATCGGCCTTGGTTTACAACGTGTTATACTTTTTGTCCAATTTAAGGTATTTACAATTCGAAATGGGTTTTCATCTTTAAGTGGGGGGTAAGATAACAGAATGGAGATTAAGAAATATTATTAAATAAAAAAAGTTGATCAAGTTTATCCCTGAGGGGTTCTAGTATGCTTAAAAACTATGAAACTTTTTTCCAGTGGTTTTTGCCAAGAGCTGTATTTAATAGTAATGAGGACAAAACAATAGAGCATCGCTCAGCGGCCCATCATTAAGGATAAACCACACTAAGGATAATAGAAGCCCTCAGGGGTGAAATGTGATTTTTTTTCACATTCTTAATTTCCATTCCCTTATCTTTCATCTCACTTAAAGATGCAAACCATTTTCGATTTGTAACTACCTTAAATTTGATACAAAGTATAACCTGTGAACCAAGGCAGTTGTGTTTTCTTAGTCCAACCTCATGAGGGGGATTAGCTCGGTGAAGTGGGATTATTTGCTGTGAATAGACATGCCTCTGGTAAATGTTTGTTAAACTGTGCATAGCTGCTTGTGCAGACTACCCCAGCAGGCCTATTAACTAAAACAACATCATTAATCACTCAATTGGGCGAAGGGTTTGTAAACACATTCTAGCAGGCTCTGCCCAGAAATATCAAGATAAAACACCAATTTACGCCTTTATGGAGCATTACAAGTTTTTAAATTTAGCACAAATATGTTGATATGTTCACATTTTAACTGAAGGAAGTTCTTGATTAAAATTAATTTGCAAACGAATTAATAACGAATTTTGTCCCACATAATGCCGCTCCAGACATTTTGGCCTTTTTCTCCCTTTCCATTTTGGACACGGTTGTGTGGTGAAATACTTCTATGTCTCGCTTATTTTTCAACATAGTGCTATGAAACTTGGCACACATGTAGCTAAATACCTAAGCTGAAAACAGTATCACAATTTTTTGATATCTTTTTTAGTTCTAAAGATAATAGTAAAAGAACATCAAAGATTCCAATTTTATCAAAATTTTAGAAAGTTTTAACTTTAAGTGATCATCCAGAGCAATCTGAGATGAATATTAAAAATCTGTGTGACTGTCTTTTAGTTTAAATAATAAATTATCCACCTGGGAGAAAAAATTGAAAAATTTTGAAAATTGGCCAAAGAAATAGCTTTTTGAAAAACAGCTCGGATTTTTTCAAGCTTTCTCTTTATTTTGATTTTTATTAAAGGAGGGTATATTTTAAAAGCCTTTTTGAAATCAACAGTCATTTAGCTTTCAGAATATGTATACATATGGCCATATTTGATCAAATATTTTGGGCTACAGAAGGCAAAATGTAAAATTTGACCTATGACGGGTTCTAGTTACCTTTGCCTTTAAGAATATTCTGGGATTTAAGTACCGGCACTGACTATTCAGGGTAGGAAACGTGCCCCCACCCCCTCCGGTCAACCACCAAAGCACCCATTCCCCACCTCACTCTCCTCCCTAACATGTGTAGCGGCAGATGCTAATTGTACTGGAGATTCTTTCATTTCAGATGGGACGTTGGTCCGACGGCAGTGAACGCCTATTACAAGCCGGGGAGTAACATCATAGGTAGGCTAAACAGAACATCTACGGGTTTCTGTTCATAAATATAAAACAGCAATGAAATACATGGTGTATATCATGTATAACCACAGTTCGACCCACATTCTACAGAGTATGAGTTGGTATTAAAATCAAACTCACCAATGACCATTCTCACACAACTTTTTGTAAATCCGTTGTCCCTTGATTGTTTTTCTCACCTGAGGTTGAGTACATTGTAAATACCGACGTTTATCTTTTGAATACTGTTATTCATCATGTAGTAAAGACAAGTGAGCCTATAGCATTATACTACAGGCCCATGTATACATGTTTTAGACATTAACATGTAATACTTAAATGTATGTGTGGATTTATTAAACATGCTTGTTTCAAGTTTCATCACCCATTAAGCCCAATGAGCGTTGGTCATTTTACAGTGTAGGTTGTAACGCCATTATTGTAATCAGTGACGTGATTTATGGAAGAAAAATTACGACAAGAAATTAATTAAAACAATTTGAACAGACAAATGCACAGGAGTAGCGTAGAGGTTCCTTTGTCTTCTAGCGTCAATCTGGACATCTTAATTGAAATAAGAGTCCAGAAGAGTCGATGCACGAAGTTTAATTTATGAAATTTGGAAGCGGAGAGTTTCCAGAGAGGGTGTGTGATATAAACGGCCGTGCTTTTACGCCAGGTCTTTGTTAGGTACATAGACAAAGACAGACATAGACATATAGCAGTGCATGATTTCAGCTGGCCTCTCACACTACTAGATTACCTTAAGGATATTAGAACCTCCCAGGGGTGAAATTTGGCCAATTTTTATTATTGCATATTTTTATTCTGTATTCTCCCATGTTTCCTCTCACTTGAAGATGAGAAAGAAATTCGAATTTGCAAATACCTAAAATTTGACAAAAACTACAACATGTTATGAACTAAGGCAGTTGTGTTTTCTTAGTGCCCCCTTATTAGGGGGATTAGCTCACTCAAGAGGGGTTACCTGGAGGTAAACTGTGCATTACTGTTCATGCACGGGTTACCTAGCAGGCCTATTAACCAAAACAACAGCCCTGATCACCCGAACGGGGTGCCATTGAGGTTTACAAACACATTCTAGCAGGTTTTGTTCTAAAATGTCAAGATAAAACACCAATTTGCGCTATGATGGAACAGACGATAAGTAGGTGCGTATGCTCACATTTTAACTGGGGCCAGCGCAATTTGTGATTAAAAGTAATACTAATTACTGGCATACTAATTAAACACGAATTTTGTCACACATAATGCTCCTCCAGACATTTTGGTTATTTTTCTCCCTTTCTATTTTTGAGACGATTCTGTGGCGAAATATTTCTATTTCTCACTTAGTTTTAAACACAGTCCTTTGAAACTTGGCACACATGTAGCTAAATACTTAAGCTAAAAACTGTCTTACAGATTTTTGATATCTTTTTTCGTTTTAAAGACATTAGTAAAAGAACATCAAGGTTTCAAAGTTTTTTAAAATTTTTGAAACTTTTAACTTTAAGTGATCACTCAGAACAATCTAAGATGAATTTTAAAAATCTGTTGGACTATTTTTTTTTAGTTTAGACAGTAAATTATCCACTTGAGCAAGAAAAAATTGAAAAGTTTGAAAATTAGCCAAGAATAGCAATTTAAAAAAAATAGCTTTAAGTTTTTTAAAACCGTCTCTTTATTTTGAATAATAATGAAGTTAGGTAAATTTTAAAAGATTTTTTTGAAATTAACAGCTGTCTAGCTTTCAGAATATATATATACATATGGCTATATTTGATCAATAATTTGGGCTACTCTAGGCAAAATGTGAAATTTTGCCCGCGAGGGTATCCTTATCCAGGTATCCCTAAGCCATAAATTTGATTGTCGGCTTAGAAGCCTAAATACTGGAATACAAACTAAGACTCTGACACTATGATTAAATACTTAATAAACCTGACTGTTTCGTAGTTGGAACAAAACCTGAAGAGTCTCTCTCTCTCTTGACTTTCCACAGTTATCCCGGCGGGTATTTTGCGGGAGCCATTTTTCGGCCTGGAGTATCCCGAGTGAGTGGAAGGATGGTTTGTGTTGTGTGGACATGGAGCATAGAAGAGTTTTGTGAATGTGAATGTTTTATATGAAAAGTGAAGGCTGTGTGTATGGAATTACACGGTTGCGTTTTTTAGCATTAATTTTGTATACTTGATTGGCGATATCTTGATTGGCCTTGGTTGGTCATTGGTTGCTATAGAATTGTGAATAATCGAATAACTAGACAATTCTAAATAAAAACACACAACATTTTTTTTTTTGCTTGGAGAGGGGGGCTTTGTGGCTACGTGGCTTAGCGCGCTACCGCAGCGTTTTGACTCAGAAGCCTTCGACCAATGCGGTCGCTGAGTTCAAGTCATGCTGGCTTCCTCTCAGGCAGTACGTGGGAAGATCTGCCAGCAATCCGCGGATGGTCGTGGGTTAACCCGTTCTCTGCCCGATTTCCACTCACCATAATGCTGGCTGCCGTCGTATACGTGAAATATTCTTGAGAACGGCGTAAAACACGAATGAAATACATGAAATTCTTTCTGCTGGAGGATGTATTTTATATGTTGAAAAATGAATCTATGAAGTGTAATTATAGAGGCGAGAACAGACAAATGTTTCCTCATACATACCACACTCGTATGACGATGTGCGCAGTCGAACATTCGTTGAACTTCGTTGTCTTCCATCCCTCATGTGTCAAAAAGCCCATCAGTAAGTTGCCAAAAGTCGGTAGGAAACTGAGCGGAGCCCGGGGGAACCTCACGACAATCCCCAGGTTGCTGGAGGACCTTACCACTTACCACCGGAAAGGAAGCCAGCCAGCCAGAGCTGGGCTCGAACTCACAGCAACCACACTGGTGAGATACTCCTGGGTTACTGCCGCCTACGAGCATGCTCACCCATCGGTAATGGAGCCCCCTAAATATAACTGATATCTACACGGTGTATAAATGAAGATATATTGAGATCTCTTCCTTACAGGCCTGTGATTTACTCCAGTCTGGGCTTTATTGTGGCTCACCAAATGGCCCACGGCTTTGATAACACAGGTGAGTCGTGTCAGATGACACAGGTGGGTCTTATCAGATAACATAGGTGAGTCGTACGAGTTAATGCAAGGGAGTCATATCAGAAAAGACGGGAGTCATATGATAAAACAGGGGAGTTATATCAGACAACACTGGTGAGTCGTGTCAGACAACACAGGTGAGTCATGTCAGATGACACACTTGAGTCGTGTCAGATAACACAGGTGAGACTTGTCAGATAACACAGGAAGTCATACGAGGGAACACAGGTGAGTCGTGTCAGATAACACAGGTGAGTCTTGTCAGATAACACAGGAAGTCATACGAGGGGACACAGGGGAGTTATATCAGATAAGACAGGGGAGTCATATCAGATAAGACAGGGGAGTCATATCAGATAAGACAGGGGAGTTATATCAGGTAAGACAGGGGAATCATATGAGAGAAGACAGGGGAGTCATATCAGATAACACAGATGATTCGTATTAGAGAACATAGATGGTTTGTGTCAGGTAACACAGGTAAGTTGTATAAAGTAACTCAGGTGGGTTGTATCAGATAACACAAGTAGTGTTAAGGGAGTCATATCAGGTATCACGTTTGTGTCGAATGAGATAACAAAAATGAGCCATATCAGGTGTCACGGGTGTGTCGTATCATGATTCTCTCGAGTTATGAACTAAATTGTGCTTGTTGTGATTCAAAGTAATTTAGGGCCAAAATTTGTCAAAATATTAAATGTTTCGTAATGACAACGGTTCACTAATCTGCTCAAAAATGAATATTTTTAAGACTGGCTTTACTTTCCAGAGGCATGTTTGAGCTCCTCAGTGTCTTACATGTGAGCTGCTCTTGTACTGGGCGGTTCCAGCTTCCCCCGCTTCCTGTCTCCGCGGGGATACAATGGTGAAAATAAGTGATCGATGGTGGCATCGATGTGTTATAGCGTGTCTGTTTGCAGGGTCTAGTATTCATTGAACACCACATGTCTTCCAACAGTAATTCTGTGGTGTGCATTTCTGTACGTCGCAGGCTTGTCCATAACTTGCCACAACGCGGGTGGTTTTAAATTTGGGCTCTAAATTTGGCCTTCACTGAATTCAAGTGAATTGTTCTTCTCTGCAGCGTTAAACAACAGCCAGATTAATAAATAAATATGATCTCATCCTTTTGTTTGTGTTAACAGGCAGGAAGTACGACAAAGGCGGAAATTTGAATGACTGGTGGTCGGAAACCGCCCTGAAGAATTACAGGCAGAAGGAGAAATGTTACAAGACCCAGTACTCGTTGTATACAAAAACCCACCCGCAAAAAGATACTATCGCAAGGTTAAATCCTATCTACTGAAGAATTCCACAACTGAAATCAAATTAAATTAAAATTACATAATACATATACACGGTGTGAAATGTCTTGGCTGAAGAATTGCTCCAGTCGCTCTCCACGAACAGGATTTATCTATTTATTTGATTGGTGTTTTACGCCTTACTAAAGAATATTCCGCTTATACGACGGCGGCCAGTATTATGGTGAGAGGAAACCAGGCAGAGCGCGGGGAAACCGACGACCAGCATGAAGAAGGGCCTCAAACATCACACAAATATACGGTAATGCGATACTATTTGGTATTTTTGTTGTAAGGTGATATACGTCCTATATGTTTGTAATGAATTCGTACTTTAGACATAGCATGGACGTAATGGCAATCTTGATGTTGAAGTGGATTAATGGGCTGATGGCTGTCAGAACTAGCAAGAAGACCATACGAATGCTGTAGGCAGCTTATGTAGGACATACGGATCATAAAAACAGTTCACTTACCAGCGTAAATCACCAGGTACCAGAAAAACTCTTAATTTAAAACAGGGGTAAAATCCAGCAGGAGCGAGATTCGAACTCTCGACCACAGTGATCACAGGCTGATCGTCGTCCAGGACTAACTATTAGAGGGCTGGACAGAACAACAATCAAACACTCCACGTATTTATCTTTCATTCCATCTTGGTTCTCTTTATTGCAGTTAAATGTCAAGAAAACCCTAGAAGAAAGCATTGCGGACAATGGCGGCCTGCGTGACGCTTTTGAGGTAAGATATTTGTCCCTTTACGTAAAGGTCGCCTAAGGCGACCTTTAGTCTTCCCCCTATTTCATAAACAGCTTTACGACATGCACAGTTCAAATTCTGGATCAAATGATATAAAGACACCATTTTTTGAAACTTTTCTACAAATGCATGGGGAATTTGGACACAGGTTTTCAGTTTTTGTGACTTCAGTATTAAAATCTAACGCATCGTTCTCATAAAAACAACCACCATTACGGTAGGTGGCCATTTTTTGTCTTGCAAAACTATTGCTATACCCCAATAGCGAGCATTTTGTTCTAAAAATGCACGTTCCTACTCGAATCTTGATTAGAAGTGTTGTCAAAACTGCCTCTAATATAGCACATTATTCCCGTGTAAACCACATGTAAAGATTAACGGGTCATCTATGTTATTACAAAGATATAATGTTTACACTTTCATACAAAACAGATATATACAGCTATATATATATATATATACAGCTTGTAAACTTACTCTGAAAATGAAATATTCTTCGTAACGACATAAAACACGAATCAAATAAATAGAGAAATACGCTCACAAATGTCTGTAGCTAGTTTGCCAGTAGTTTTTGCTGTACAAAATGCATCATCGTCGTTGATAGTGCAATTTTGGGGTCACTTGCTGCATGTAAGTCTAGGGAGCCTGGTGTGGTATAGCGACCTCCCGGTCTGCCAGCAATCTGCGGATGGTCGTGTGTTTCCCCCACTCTCTGCCCGGTTTCCTGCCACCACAATGCTGACCGCCGTCGTATAAGTGAAATATTCTTGAATACGGCGTAAAACACCAATGAAATAACTGAACAAATAAATAAAGTGACATCCCAATGAGTAGGACACACGAAGTGTAGGTTCATAGCCTGTCTTGGTCATGAATTTGTAGATTCTCTTGCTGCCAGTGCTTGAGGGGTCTTTGTGGCAAAAAATCGCTCGTTGACGCTCGTACGGCCGTTTGCGTAGTCTAACGTCTATCGAAGGCCACTCGTCTTCCATCTACACGGTATGCATATCTGTGCTTGACAAGTGGAAAAATGTGCCACGAGACACAAATCCATCAACTAAATGATGTGTATATTTATAGGCATACACAGAATGGATTAGTCGTCAGACAAACGTCTCGACTGTGCCCTATCTCGGACTCACCAACAACCAGGTGTTTTACCTTGCGTTTGCACAGGTAAGGTGTAACAAATGCGCTTCTTTGGTTTTGAATTTCTATGTATTTTTGCTGTGAATCTGCATTTGACGGCCGATCACTAGAGTGCCGATCTCGGGTAAAAGGTCTGAGCCTTAAATCTCTTATCGCAGGGCCAAACTTTATGTTACAGCGGATTTGACAAATTCATCATTCTTGACTAATTAGGTATTATCATTGAAAAACGCTACTAACCCCTTTATGAGCAATCAGACTCGTATCGTTTCCCTTACCAATCCTCTGAGAACTCGGACCAGTAACATTTACTTTAGCAATCCTCTGAGACCCCAGACCAGTATCCTTTGCCTTAATAATCTTCTGAGAACTCACCCCAATATGTTTTGCCTTACCAATCCTCTGAGAACTCAGACCAGTATCCTTTGTCTTAATGGTCTTCTGAGAACTCAAACCGGTATCTTTTGCCTTACCAATCCTCTGACCACTCAGACCAGTAACCGTAGCTTTAACAATCCTCTGAGAACTCAGACCAGTAATCTTTGCCTTACTAATCTTATGAGAACTCAAACCAGTATCTTTTGCCTTAACAATCCTATGAGAACTCAGACCAGTAACCTTCGCTTTAACAATCCTCTGAGAACTCAGACCAGTATCCTTTGCCTTACTAATCTTCTGAGAACTCAAACCAGTATCTTTTGCCGTAATAATCCTCTGAGAAGTCAGATCAGTATGCTTTGCCCTATCAATCCTCAGAGAAATCAGACCAGTAACCTTTGCCTTACCAATCCCCTGAAGAATCAGAACAGTAACCCTTACCTTACAAACCCCATGGTCCAGCTCATGCTGGTTTCCTCTCAACAACCTACGGATGTTCGTGGGGTTCCCCAGGGCTGTGCCCGGTTGCGGCCCAACATAATGCTGGCCGCCGTCGTATAAGTGAAATATTCTTGAGTACGGCATACAACACAAATCAGATAAATAAATAAATACAAACCCCATGAGAAACTGTTTCTGTTGTATTAAATGCAATAAATTTTGCCATGAATCCTAAGGTGTGTTTTACCAATCACATTGCTGGTGTTAAACTTGATACTAAATATTATTCTTGTTATGTATTCTTGCGAAGAAAACAGCTACGAACATGTACGGACATAAAATAAGGTAATGAAAATTTTCTTATAGTGACGAACTCTTCCGGGGTGGTGCTGAAATAGCTGTCCGGGAGCCCAGCATAGGTCTAACCTTTGACCCCAAATTTAGATTTGAGTGCATTTATTTTAGGTGAAAGAATTTATGAATAAAAAGATGTCAGATTCAGTGGTCCGTTTTAAATTTCATCCTTTAGCAAAATACGTTTAATGCTTGACAGAAATTTTTAAATAGTTTTTGTTATATTTAAGTAAGTTGTTATCTGTGCTCCACACTGGTTTGTAAAAGATGGCGTCTGTATAACATGTTTCACGGTGCTGTATGTCCACAGCGCTGGTGCGAGACTCGTGGTGACAGAGTGGCGCCGCATGATGCCGGGACAAACGTTCACAGTCCAGGCGAACGTCGGTAGGTCAAAAAACAAATAAGATGAAAGATTTATACAAACATCTCTTAATAGCGTGTTAACATTCTGTGCTGGCCTACAGTCCATGCATTTAGTTTGCTCTGAAGCGTCAGAAACATCGCCATTATTGACCCTCGTGCATAAATCCCACGTTGTAAAGATCTGTCAGGTATCTTGTGAAGGTATGGTGGTACAATTCCAGCGAAGTTTTAAGGAACGTGTTCCACATATTCTGGTTTGTAAAGACGACTGAAGTTTTGAGATTAAACGTTCTTTGTGGGAAGAGTTGCACTGGGCTCTACAGCCCACATACACTGTCACAGGCGTTGTTGAAATTCATTTTCATGAAGTTTCGCCCGTCAAGTTTAATGTGTACCCTTTGCGGACAGGAAAACTCTACAAATACTCTTGCATTCATTCACCTTACCGTAAATTTCTCACGCGAATTGACAAGGCTTTAAGAAAGTGCGACATGTACATCGGAATGGCGTGGCTAGCTCAGTAAGCGAGGTGAGGGACTACTACATGTGGGCAAGACGTACCCCAGATGCGGGTTCAATCCCGCTTGCACGTGAGCGAGTGACCTTACCGATTGACCTCTGACAGGAGACCAGCAGAACAAAATATCTCGTGTGTATCTTAGAGCTGATATCTTGACGTAGGCCTGATGAAGCACGAGGGTTGATCCAATCGCGCCGCTCCGGTTTCCTGGACGTCCTATGAGTGGACATTCTTCCACGTTAAGCATCAATCAGCCAATCCATGAGTCAACCACAAGATAGAGACGTATAGCATGCTATGTCGAATTACATTTCTTTAGCGTCCTATAAAAATATAGCTCAAGTTCATACATTCATTATAAATATGGTGCAGTAGCTATCATTGCTACACTGACAAAAATCGATACAAGCTAATATAATGCCTGCAGTGTGACTCGATCTCACGACAGTCTAGCCCCAATAGTTTTACCACTGAGTTATCCACTACTTTTACTCTAATCTGTATGTTATCGTTGGTTTCTATTTATCACTTTAGACTTTCACATCTCATTACTGCATTCCCTGACCTTTACAATATGCGATGCCATTGTTTCACGCTAATATTCTATTTTGATACTTTTGCAGTGTTAAATGGGCTTTGCAGAACTCCGATCACTTTGCTCAAACGTTCAACTGTAAGCGTGGAACATCTATGAATCCCCGAGCCCAAAAGTGTCGTATTTGGTGAATCCTGTCAAGATAATAAGTGTCGCTTATGATAAATATCATGTCGTCAAAAGTATCTCATTTTGTAGACCTCAAAAGTGTTATATTTCATAAATTTTTGGCGTCAAAGGGGTAGTTTTTGACAAGCCCCTGTTGTCAAAATTGTTTTGTTGGTAATTATCTGCAGTTAAAACTATTTTCTTTGGTAAATCTGTGTTATTAGAAGTGTACTTTTTGATAAAACTGTTCTTGTCAAAAGTGTCGCGAAAGCACATACTTTCTCTGGATGGAAGTGTTATATACCATAATGTAATATGATGTGTATGAAAATGCTGTATAAGGTGTTTTTCCCGCGGCCAAAGTGATGCCAAGTCTAATTTCTCGGCGTTAAAAGTTCTGTATATGTTTTTTGGTTTTTTTTTAAAGAACAAATCTTTCTTGCATGTTGATTTCTAAGGGACAAAATTGTCTTGTATGGTGATTTCCAAGGAACAAATGTGCTGTGTATCCATGTTGATATGTGGGAAACGAACTATCTGTATAGGGAGATTCGAAATGAAAAAAAAATTGTGGCATATGTTGATGTCTTGACAAACAGTACTGGTGTAAAAGATTATGTTTTTAGAGCTAAGAGTGCTGTATATGACGATATTTCATGGCCGTAAGTGATGTATTTATAATTCCACGAGACCACAATGCTGTAAATGTGTAAGACAGTGTAATTTCCCTGGACTACAAAGCTGTATAGGATATTTTCCCTGGAAAGAAATACTGTACACATGTATGATAATTCTCGCGATCGGAGTGTATATATGATCATTTGTGTGAGATCAAAACGCTGTATATGGTATTTTCCGGGGTCCAAGCGCTATATTTTTTTATTGTTTTGTTATCATTTTTATTTTTCTATCCTGCTTTCCGACTCATGTTACCAAAAATAGCCTGACATCTTTTTTATTCCAAGCAAATAGATGAAAAGGTTTGGTTTTTTGTAGCACACCAGCAACTGTTGTTTCATGTTATGAAAACAGCTGTAAAACTGAATAAACACTCTTGTGTTTCGTGTTACTGAAAAATAACCAAGCAATACTTTTTGTTACGATGTAACTAAAATAGTTGAAATAAAAATAGTTGATATTTGAAAATGGTCCAGGCTGAATGTCCTGTGACATTTTTAAGATGGCCATCGAAAGTTATTTTCACCACACAACCGTCTCAATAATGGAAAGAGAGAAAAGGACCACAATGTCTCGGGGGGTATTATGCGTGACAAAATTCTTTTGCAAATTAATTTTAATCTAAAATTGTGGGGGCCTCCGTGGATCAGTCGGTTAGCGCGCTAACGCAGCGCAATGACCGAAGCCTCCCACCAATGCGGTCGTTGTAAGTTCAAGCCCAGCTCATGCCGGCTTCCTTTCCGGCCGTACATGGGAAGGTCTGCCAGCAACCTGAGGGTGGTCGTGGGTTTCCCCCGGGCTGTGCCCGGTTTTCTCCCACCATAATGCTGTCCGCCGTCGTATAAATGAAATATTCTTGAGTACGGCGTAAAACACCAATCAAGTAAAGAAAGAAATAAATATTGAAATGTAGATTTATCAACCAACTGATGTTAAATTTCAAAACTTATGATGTTCCATGAAAGCGTTAAATTGGTATTTTGTCTTCACAGTTCTGAGCAAAATGTTTTCATACCCCCCCCTCAATGGCACCCCAGTGGGGTGATTAAGGCTGATGTTTTGGTTAATAGGCCTGCTTTCTGCTTAAGTAGTCTACACATGCAGCCATCCACAGTTTATAGCAAATGGGAATGCCAATTTACTAAAGGCGTGTCTATTCACAGCAAGTAACCCCCCAATTAGTGAGCTAATCCCTCTAATCAGGGGGAACTAAGAAGACACATAATGGCTGAAAGCAAGTGACGTGAAGAAGGCACACTCCTTAACGACAACCGGAACATTGTGCTTTGTACGAAACAGAAGTAGTCCGCACAACATCACGCGAGTAGCACGTGAATTCCGTTAAGCCTAGCTGAGATAAGCCACGTGTGTGAATGTATCTGGGGTGAGGGAACAATCAATCACAATGAAGTCAAATATTCATAAAGGCGGAATGTTTTCTGCTTGCAATTAAAACCAGGTCCCTTGGGCTGAGTTAAGCTTCTTGTCTAGCTTGTGGCTGTGTCCTTCACTTCATTGAAGACGATTTTATAAAATATTTAATAAAAAGTTAGGAAAATCCCAACCACGATATGCTTTCCACCTGACGATCTCTACCTTAGCATCGGTAAACGGAACAGCAGAAGGCTGTGCCAGCCACCAGTTGTGATTCATATGTAAACCTAACTGTAGTCTCCCATAATTATAGGCGTCAAACAATCTCAGCTGAACTTTGAGTGCAACTGTTCATGTGCTCAACGTGACGATCTTATTCACCACGATAAACAATCAGCCCTATGCCCGGAGCTATGTGCTATTTAGACACAATTGTGAAGCGTGACTCAAGAAGTCTGGGATAATCCGTCCATAAAAACTAATATGATAGGTGTACTCCTTGTAGAACTTGAGAAACTTAAAATAAAGGCGTTAGACATTCTAGTTTGTAGAAATATCTCGATTTTGAAAATCGCAAATAGACTTGCAGGATGTGGGTCTACACGCCATATGCCACCCTTCGGCCCAAAGGATGTCTAAACAGATACTCAACAGAACAACCTGTATAGTTTGACTGCCCTGAGCTGTTGTTAGGATTAGCTCTGTATATACACACATACATAAATTAGTTTACGATTTCCGCCAAGGCAGTAAGATGTTTCGGAGATTCAGGTTGTCCTAATCACAAATGGTGAGTCCATAGAGAACAATGATTAAAATCTGTGGACCCTACATAAATAATTCCTCACAGCTTTGAAAACTAAACATGCATTTTTCGGTGGACAAAGCCCGGCTCTCAGAGTTGGGCTAAAAGGTCAGAAAACAATATTCGTCTTTGCCAAGTGTACCGGGGACTTGCGATTAACAGTCGGACAGTGCCAACGTCAGTATCTACAACCTTGGACAGTTGCAAGTCCGTCCAGAAGGAAAATTTCACTTACACTGTTAAAAGGATTGGGCCCGTTCAACCCCCCCCCCAAAACCTGGTCAGTTTCGACCCAAACATTGTGGGTAGGCCGTATAGTCGTGACATACCTAAAAAAAAACCAAGACGGATTTTAAGCCAAATATTTAGTGTGGCCCGAAACCAAAGTAATATCCCCGATCAAAACTATTTGGTTCGCCACGACCCAAAACATTAGAGTAGCCCTGATCTAAACTAGGATTGCCCTGACCCCAGTAATCTGAGTCACCACTACATTAATTTATTTCATTGGTTATTTATTTATTTATTACATTGGTGTTTTACGCCGTACTCAAGAATATTTCATTTATACGACGGCGGTCAGCATTATTGTGGGAGAAAACCGGGCACAGCCCGGGGGAAACCCACGACCACCCTCAGGTTGCTGGCAGACCTTCCCACGTACTGCCGGAGAGGAAGCCAGCATGAGCTGACATACTTCACAAGAGCAGGAAAATCAAGGGGAATCCCCTGTAAAATACATGCCCACTGAACCCTGCCAACTATGACAGAACCCCATTGGCCACTTAGGTTTTTTTTTTTGCTTCGATTTCATACATAAGCTGGCTTTTCACCCATGTGTGATTAACATTTTAAGCGACATGTGAAGCAGAAATATCCAGGCCCGATGTTTGAAGTTCAAATTACTAAGGAAATTTACAACGATACACGTCAAGCATTCGTCACAACTGTTTCTCATCTGCACACATTACTGTCTAAACTATCGTATACAGACTGGATGTGCTCAGAGGCGAAAAAAAATTAGGTAGACATATAGTGCTCTAGGATCAAAATCTTATACGTAGCCTAATTAGCGAGGCATCAAAGAAGAAAGAAGACAGAAGAAAAACAAGTTAGACTCGGCAGTTGCAATAGGAACTTCTCTCGCTTCTGTCTTGTTTCAGTCACTAGGGACTTGCGCGTGTAAGGTAGGTCTGGTCACAAAAACGCTGTCTTCAATTATAGAAAATTTTCAAAGAAAAGCTCGACAAATGAGCCCTCTTCTGTGGACACTTTAACTGTAGATGGACTAAGGAATTTATGACTAGGTGTTCATCACTTTGTATGCTGTGGATGGTTTTAACGTCTTTGTTATAGATTAAAGTGTGTGTATTTTCATTGAATAACAAGGTAGCATCAGATATGTAGTTTGGCCAATTTTAACGAAATATCATGAGAGAAGGTGTCCATGTCATCGCACAAGACATTGCCATCAGATGTATAGTTTAGGTGGCATTTTCTTAGACTGGATATAAAGCAGGCATCAAAATCTAATGATATGTGGATATCCTTTCACTAACAAGTCATTAGCCATCAATCCTAAGTAGGTAGTTTTAAGGCTTAAGTTTTACCAGCCGGAGTAATCCTTCGTATGACGTAAGCAAGGACATGGTTTGTGACTTACGACCATAAATTAAAGTAACACGTTCTTGCTCCTTGTATATATCCTTTTGTGCTGTCGGGGAGCACAACTATGCTGTTATTCCAGTCAATGTACCCTAAAATTGTTGTCGTCATTCATTTCACAGTACATGTGTGTCATTCAAAAAGATGGCGGACCTTTCTTCGATTTCTCAGAATTCAAGAATTCAGGAAAACTGACGCACACATCAGCTTGCTGAAACGCTCAGATGATTAAAGCACGGATAGTTTGTGCCACTCGGCTTGCTAAAATATAGTTATGACTTCACGCGAAGTCCTGAAAAACACGCTTATAGAAAGAGCTTGAAACAGTATGAATTAGAAAAGAGTACTCTGACCATGTTTTCTTTGCAATAACATGGACATCCTACGTATAGATATGTAGATCTTGTGATGATAGGTGTTCAGGATAAAGGCAATTCTGACAGTTTAATTATTTATTTATTTGATTGGCGTTTTAGGCAGAACTCAAGAATATTTCAATTACACGACGGTGGCCTGCATTATGGTGGGAGGATACCCGGGGGAAGCCTACGGTTACTGACAGACCTTCCCACATACGACCGGAGAGGGACAGTTTAATAGCCTAAGTGATTTTACAGGTAGCTGAAGAACTAAGAGTAACAGACTAAACAAGATCTACTCTCAGTGTATCCTATCACTTCTCTTTGGTCGGAGGGATCACACTTTTGCGCACTGAAGGGAAGGTATTCATTTATGCTAGTGGGTGGAAGAACCAGTGAATTCGATTGACACAACAATGTAGGGGCTGAGGATAGATATTACAGTCAGTTTGATACGAGCCGCTGGTAGATCTCACTTAGGTGAGATTCTGACCCCTCCTCCCCCCCCGCCCCTCCACAAACACATTCCCGCATACATCTCTCCTCCACATTCCCCCACATCATCCCCTCACACTTTACCCCCACACATCTCCGACCACACATGCCCCCATCACTCCCCCCCCGACACGCATACCCCCCTTCTCTGTAGAAGGACCCCACTAAAACTGAGGACGTCAGTTATTCATCAGTATATTAATTCGCCTTATATCTAATGTTACATATGACACCGTTCTACTTCAGTCCACTT
>JABBOT010000021.1:5619901-5890965 GCA_016165875.1 Acanthopleura granulata | reverse complement strand
TTCAGTGCTATCTCGAGTTAAATATTGTTTTGTTTCAGTATTATCTCGACTTCACTCGTGTTTCGTGTCAGTGCTATTTTGACTTACATATTGTTTCGCGTCGGTGTTATCTCGACTTGGGCGTTCATTGCGTTTTGTTTCAGTGCTATTTAGATTTTCCTTACATCTTGTTTTGTTTTAGTGCTATTTCGACTTATATAATGTTTTGTTTCAGTGCTATCTGCAGTTCTTTACATCGTGTTTTTAGTGCACGGCTACAGCTATGGGGCTTATAAATGGCAATCGCGGCACGAGCACCGAGTCTACAGTGACCTACAGTCAATTGAACCCACCCAGGTAAGATCACCTATCCATTTAAATATCAACAGACCGTTCGACGGCTACGCTTCCCAATTTATCTCTAGTTAATTGGAAATCACAATAAAAATACCTCAGTCGAGAGCATGATTAGAGCAGTGAACCTGTCTGACATATGCTACTTCTCCCCTTAGGTATCATTGTTATGCTAATTCTTCAGTTAGACGTCGATCCCGAGCTAGTTCCCCACACAGACGTCGATCTCGAGCTGGTTCCCCACACAGACATCGATCCCGAATTAGTTCCTCACACAGACGTCGATCCCGAGCTAGCTCCTCACACAGACATCGATCCCGAGCTAGTTCCCCACACAGACATTGATCCCGAGCTAGTTCCTCACACAGACGTCGATCCCGAGCTAGCTCCTCACACAGACATCGATCCCGAGCTAGTTCCCCACACAGACATCGATCCCGAGCTAGTTCCCCACACAGAAACATGAACAGTTTATGCAAGACGTGTCAAGAAACTGAATCACTTCCACATGACCTGTTTACGCAGACTGATGCATTTCAAGTGGCATGACAAAGTACCTGACACCGAAGTGTTCACACGGGCTAAACTACCCTCGATCACCAACGTCCTACAACGTTCACAAGTTCGCAGGTCACATCAGACACATGCCAGACACCAGAATCCCCAGGCAACTGCTGTTTGTTGAACATTCATCAAGAGCCAGGCAAGCGGGTGGTCAACGTAAGCCGTACAAAGGCTGTCTGAAGGTATCACTCCAAAACTTCGACATATGCACGGATACATGGCAAGAACTGGCTCAAGATTGCTCTGCCTGGAAAGCAGCCACAGCAACAGGGTCAAAACATGCAGAAGCGGCCAGGATTGAGGAGTGCGTGAGGAAACGTATGCTTCGCAAGGCAAGCGCAGTGGGTACCTCTACAACAACAACAGATCACATCTGCCCTACAAGTGGGAAGTACTTCGGTGCCCGAATTGGTTTAACATGTCATTTACGGACGCACACGCCACAAACGAGATCAACGACAACGATGTGATGAAATGGTCCTCATCTATCAACGATGGAAATGAAAGCCAATGATCGTCACATGAACGTCAGATCTTTACTTTTCACTCAAGGCATCATTTCTGCACTTCTGTGATCTCCTGGATATTGCCTCTCCACTTGTTTGTTCTTTATCTACTCATTCTCTACCTTCTTGTACTCCGCATTGGCATTACTTCTCCACTGGTTTGTTCTTCTCTTAAAAAGTCCGTGCACTAGTTTTTTTCCCTAAATCGACATTGTTTTTACACATATGAGGACGTAATGTCTGGACTTGATTGTTCTTGTGACTAACATCCTTTCCTCAGTTGTTTACAGCCTGTTTCTTCCTCACTGAAACATTGTTTCTTACCTTGTTTCTCCTTCCCTTGTACATTGTCACTCCATTTGTGTGTGTTTCATTTAAACATTGTTTCTGTACTTGTTTGATCTCGCCACCGACTTTATTTCTTCTTTCTTTCTGCTTCACCATGGCATCGTTTATTCACCAGTCTGTTCTTCAGCTCACCAGTGTCCTTACAGGTAAAACGTGGCTTTTCTCCTTATTTGTTATTCACTTATGCATTCCTTCTCCCCCTGTTTTTCTCGCCTGACACATTGATTTCCCACTTACTTCTTCTTCACTAATGTATTGTCTTTCGACTGCGGCTTCAGGTCATGAGATTTGGCTACTAGCACACTCCAGATTGTCTTGCTTACTCTGTCCACACACATGACCGCCGCGTATTAGTGAAACAACCTGGATAAGGGCGTTAAACGCCATTCGAAGAATTACACATCGCTATACATATGTATTAAGTGAAGCCTTACCTTTTGGTTTCTATTTAAGGAGGAAAGCTCTGAAATGTGGACTGGTATTGTTCTTCTTGGTCGTCGCCTTCGCCCTGGCCGCCGTTGTTTACATTGTCAATAACCGTAATTTTACCGGTAGGTATTCAAAAATACAGCAAATAAGATGGCGTAGTTGAAGGTGAAGGAACTGGTTCCCCAGTTAGCTGTTTGTTTTTCAAGTAACATGGTCTTAAAGATGTAAGTCTACATGTCATACACTAGCTTCAGCCCTTGCCAGGGATTAGTGAAAGAGCTCCATTTCTGTTTACTCGTTCAAATCGCATGCCTCACGCAGATCACTGAAGTGCTACCTCGCTGCTTCGATCAACCTCTGGATCAACGAGGTCGCGTGTTCGAATCCAGCTCTGTCTTTTTCGGCTTTGGCCTTGGCAGAAATGTTTGTCGGATTCCTAGAGGCAGAGATTGGTTTACTCCTTGTACTTCGATTTGCTCAACACCGTAAACTCACCACTTTGAAATAGGGGAAAAATTCTTAAATTCTCGCTAATGAACCTAATATGGGGAAGGCCGCAATGACGTACAGGTAATACGAGTAACACCGTAATGATGTACAAGTAATAAGACTAGACCCTAATGGGGTAGAGGTAAGACGAGTAAGGCAGCAGTCTTGTACAGGTAATACGAGAAAGTCCATAATAATGTACAGGGGACATGATCCAGACCGTAATGACGTACGTGTAACACGGACTAGACAGTGATGACATACATGTAATATGAGTAAGATCGTAATATGAGGTAATATGAGTAAGACCGTAATGACGTACAGGCACATATGTACCAGTACTTTATATATATTGTCAAGAACATCACGAACTACAGCTTGAATATATAGCATTTGCATTACCGATCTTACTGCTCGGTGAGAATTAGCAATGGCCGACGCTCGCACGACCGTTTACGTACATGTATCATGTGGGGAAGTTCGCCAGTAACTGGGTTGGTGGTTTACAACCAGGTTGCTTCCACCTAGAAAACTCACCGCCATCCTATAAGTGAAACATTCTTGAGTATCGCATGAAACAAAATCAAATAAATACAATATATATATATATATAGCCTGTTATTGATAACCTTTTCATGTTTACATTTGCGTTTACATTTGTACAGGTGATTGTAAATTATATGTTTAGAAGCTTAATTACTAGACCTGTGTGACAATATTTTCGCTATGTTGTGTTTTAGAATCCCCTTCGGACCCAAACAATCCTGCCTTTTATATGTCAGGTAAGAGAAAGGGGTCCTACAGGCCATAAAAGGTTGAAAGAAAGAGAGCAACTGTGCTCATGTATTAGCGAGTGGCATTCCGTACTAATATGGTTGCCGCATGGTTCTCTGAGTACGGAGCTGGATCCGAAAATTGGTATGAAACCTGCACTGTGAGGAGTATGGAAGGGTATGGCAAAACCACAGTTGAAGTCTGGAATCTGGACATTCGTTGAAGATATTTATTTGTTTGGAGTTTTGCGCCGTACTCAAGAATACTTCAATTAGACTACGGCTGTCAACATTATGGTGAGAAGAAACCGGCAAAGCCCTGCGGAAACCCATGACCATCCGCAGGTTGCTGGCAAACCTTCCCACGCACGGCCGGAGAGGAAGCCAGATGAGCTGGGCTTGAACTCACAGTATGTCCGCGTGTTTTAGAGGCTCCTGGGTTATTTTATTACAATAACACGCTTACCCCTTGGCGGCCACTCGTTGAAACATGCACTGTCAGGAGTACGAAAGCAAATCGCAAAATTGCTAAAACCTGAAATCAAAGGGGGATAGAGAATATGGGAAAAGGAAGCACTAACACAAAAAACGGACCACCTCGGTGACCTAGTAGTTAGAGCGGGCGAGTTCGGGTGATCCGATATCAATACCAGGTCGGGTCAGGCCAAACACTTTCATAATGGTACTTGTTGATGTCTCGCTTGGCGCTGAGCACTGAGAAGTTAGAGCAAGGAAACAGTGTCAGTATAATATGACTGGGTAGGTTGTCATGTCTGGTGTCGGCAGCACTTTGGTGGCTCGCCCTGCCATAAGAAGACACGGAAGATGTATGTATGTAAATTCTAAGTACTCCTCGTTATCATATAACTGAAAAATTGTTGAGTACAACGTTAAACCCAAGCATGCATACATGTACACACACACACACACAAATGGGATTATCATGGACGCCATGCAAAAGCGATCTACAAAGGGGTAACATTTATGTTCTCAGATCTATTTAAATAGATTTAAATATGTTGACACTTTTGAGTGCATTTTGAACAATAAAACAGTGTATGATGAGGAATCTCTGTGGTGAATAAGGTTCTCCTATAGATACTCAAGCTCAGCGGGCTGTCCATCCGCCGGTACGCGCACTTCAACGACCGCTGATAAACAACGTGTACTTTTGGAGGTTCCTCTGTTATTCATTGCCTTCGCATTCATCTTTACCATTCAAATTCCCGTTGCTCGTCAGCTACTCAGCCAACCACAAGTCCTCCCCATGATCCGTCTAGGCCGCCTGGGATACCGAACTACGGTAAGTTCTACACTTCCTGTGTAATCATTCCTTAAAGTGCACAAATCACAACTTTCATAGAAAAGTTAAATTGCAGGGTTAAGCAACTATATACGTTGTGTGGCTTTTGCAGTTGAATTATTTATATTGTGAAAATAAGGTATTGCTGCTTGATTTACGGTTTTGACCAGGATGATGGGACTTTTTTTTCAGTGAAGCATGCTCACATCTTATCGTTTCAGTTTGGAACATGTCGAGGATGATGTCGGACAGCCATCCGTGTGACGACTTTTACAGGTACGCCTGTGGTCAGTGGATGGACACCCGAGCAAGAGGTTCGGACATCATAGTCCTCTTGAAACTATGCAGCGAGACATACAACGCACTCTACAGGGTAAGAGCGCACTAAAGCAAATGTTTCAGGGAGAAGAATTTAATTTCTGTTAATTAATAACGTCAATCCTTCCTGACATATGCTGTTGGACTACTACGTGGATTCAGCGTTCAGATTTTAAATATGAATCTAAACATAGGTTTGTCTGTAAAATTTTTATTTACCCTTTGTTTTACCCCCTTCACCCGTTGCCAGTCGGTAAGGCTGCATTTAACTAAATTTTTTATGGCAACGCACGGCATTTCTTATCAAGTTGGTCTCATGATGCTTGGAATTTTCTGCTTCGCTTTTTCTGGTAATTCTTCGAATATTGTATCAGTTGGCCTGGGTGAAGACAAATGTTTATTTGGCTGTTGGCCTAGGGCTCTTGGATCGTTCATCGAGCACACATGCGTCCCAAGCCGTGCAGAAGGCGAATAGGCTGTACAAATCCTGTAAGGATGAGAGTAAGTACGAAACAGCTGTTCTGGAAGCCAATTCAACAAGAATTTAACAATTATTATATTTTGAGATAAATGGCCCAAATTTGGCAATAGCCGTGGCTAATGTATAAGAATTTCTATTGTCCGATGTTAAATGAAAAGTCCCAAGCAAAGCGTGTAAGATAGGATGTCGAGGTTAAAATATAAGCAAAACTTTGAGGACCGATCGGCCGAAAGACTGACAGACACAAAGATATAATTACAAAGTTGCTTCATCGCAACTTATGAAACAGCTAAATCTGCTATGTATCAATTTCAGTGTACACTTGGGAAAAACATGATGATAACAATGACGTGTGGACTAAGATTAAGATGGCAATGGCGCCTGGAAAGACATGATAACAACAATGACTTGATCTGACCGCTGAGGTGAAGGATAACAATGATTATAACAATGACGTCTGGAAGGACGTGACATCAACAGTCTCTACATAGGCCTTGATGGTGACAATGCCGCCTGGGATGACATTATGATAACAATGACACCTTAATAGTCAGTCTGAGCAATCCCGCTAGAAGTCTGGTAGCCCCATTGAGCTATTGGTAAGGACCCTTTCTTTTCCTTTCAGCGTCAATCAAGGTAGAAGCTTCCGGACCGTTGTCAGTCATCCTGGCTGAGGTCAGTAATCACACTGATGTGGTAGACATGTTGGTGGCGATGGCGAAATACGACTCATTTCCGCTTGGTGTTGTTACTGTCACCAAGGACGCGAAAAACACGACTAGGAATGTTATACTGGTAAGTGACACGACTAGCAATGTTATACTGGTAAGTGAAACGACTAGCAATGTTATACTGGTAAGTGACATGACGAGGTGTGCTATATTGGTGAATGACATGACTAGCAATGCTACACTGGTGAATGACATGACTAGCAATGCTACACTGGTGAATGACATGAAGAGGTGTGTTATACTGGTGAATGACATGACGAGGTGTGTTATACTGGTGAATGACATGAAGAGGTGTGTTATACTGGTGAATGACGTGACGAGGTGTGTTATACTGGTGAATGACATGAAGAGGTGTGTTATACTGGTGAATGACATGAAGAGGTGTGTTATACTGGCGAATGACATGAAGAGGTGTGTTATACTGGTGAATGACATGAAGAGGTGTGTTATACTGGTGAATGACATGAAGAGGTGTGTTTAGAACTGACCAAGCTGAAGACTGAGGATATTACTCGAAAATCTCACGATCGTTGTTTAACAGCCGGGGAGTGTTGATATAACCTGAAGCTGTCATGACGTTTGCTTTTGCAGCTGGACCAGCCGAATCTTTCGTTGCGAAACCTTTACCCAGGGAATTATGAGTATGATGGTTATAAAGGCTTCATCGACGAGGTAGTCTCTCAGCTGAACTCGGACAAGTCTCCTCGTGATGATCACGTAGTCCATGACGCCACCAGCCTGATCAGCTTTCAGCAAGGCCTCACACAGGTGGGTAAAGTACAGGTTGCAATCTCTGGTAATGCATGTTGTCCATATTGGTTTATTTTTCTTTACTTGAATTATATTTTCGGTGACACAAAACTGTGATTGATATTACTGAATTTATTCCCCGGGAGTCAGTTCCTTTCTTGCTGAGGAAGATTGATTCATTGATAAACTTCATTCACAGAGTGTTGATAAACAAAGGTCAACACTCACTTCACTCCACTCACTTCACTCACACGTTCAGATTTGCAGAGTGTTTTGAAATGCCATTACAGATCTCCAACTCCAATAGCTTGGTAAAGTTGACGCAAGATTCCAACACAACATTCAAAGAAAGTTTTCGCTTAGACGATAAAGGGATCATCAAGGTCAATACAGACATCACCATGAGAATTAGGAATTTCGTGAATTTGATGAAATATCTATTGGACAGTTGCTGACGACAGCTCAATATACTGAGTTCATTCCCGGTGTACACATGTCACACAGTCTGCTTCACGATCGCTAATCCTGGAGAAGAGGATTGTCTCTCAAGAGGTCTTGAAATTGTGATTCTTGAGTCTGTTGAGAGCGTCACCATAAATCGGTGTGCCAATGGAGCCTAAAATGAATAAATCTCCCCTATTTACTTAAATGATTTACGATGACCAACGTATAATATACTAGTCTTAGCCATTTAGGCGTTTGAAAAGGAGGTTTAATTAGTTTGTTTACCTTTCATATTTGTTGATGGGACACAATCCTACTTTTTCTTGGAATTTAGGGTAAACATTTACGTTTATCACTTTTCCAGCTAACAACAAACAGGGAAGAGCGGCCAGGGATTGATGAGCGGTATCACATGTATACATTCGGCTCTCTCAATGACAATTTCCCCAAGGTATTTCTCTTGGTTGTTGTATTGGCAGATGCAACGTTTTGCCGAGATAACATTTTCGCCTGCATCCCTGGTTATTTAATTTTATCAGTGGTTTTAATGTCACGTGATTATCAATAAGCGTCGAATTTCGGAAAACACGATTTGGCGTAGATTTAATATAAGTATTGCTGTGTGTCAATCGTGTCAGCTGTCTTTAATGTTACGTGCCAGGGAAGTGTCACATCAAGTATCATGTGAGGTATAATGTGAGATGTTATCTCGGGATATATGGCAGGGGTCACGCCAGAAGCAATGTTAGGAGTTATGTTGGGTGTTGAGTTAAGTGTCATACCAAGTGTCATGTTACTTCTTATTTTAATTATCATTTCAGGTGTCATGTTAGGGGTAATGTTAGATGTCACATCAGGTGTCATTTTGGGCTCAATGATAGGTGTCATATCAGTTGTTATCATGTCCAAGTGTTATATTTATTTCTCTAACTGTTGTTTATCGCCATGCTCATGACTTTTTCACTTCAGGTATGTGATGCCAGGTGTCATGTGTGCGGTAGGTCTTGTTTTAGGGACAATGTTAGGTGTCATGGCAGGAGTAATGTTAGCTGTCACATTAAGTGTCGTGTAAGGTATCATGTGTAGGTGTTGCTTTAGGCGTCACTGCAATTTACATCACCTCATCCTTTTAATCCTAACTCTACCAAATCCATGGTGGAAGGGTATGCAGGAGTTATTGAGTTTTGAACGTTTACATGAACAGTTGGAACTAAGGTAACTAGACAGGAGACCTGGTCTTACCGGTTACGTGTGAGCGTTTACCAACCGTGACGTTGCTTATCTCAGCGCTGGTTTTACTCTCTGTAAGGCTGTATCCTTCCTTATCATATTAGGTATCATGTCCGTATTTTATTTTTCATTTCGTCAGTTGGATTGGAAACGTTACATAGAGGGGGTATTCTCCCACCCCCAGGTGAACATCAGTTTAACAGAGGACCAACCTGTGCTGGTATACGCCCACAAGTACTTTAAGGAAGTGGGTCAATACCTGCATACGTCCAACCAGCGGTAAGTAGCATACTTACAACTGTCCTAACATGGCGTAATTTCATATTCCTCAGCCTATGTCAATTCATTCAGTACACCATTTAGAGTGTCAGGGACCTTTCTTTTTTAACCCACAACAAAGCCTTCATCTCACTTTGTCCGTCAAGGAGTACTGTTTGTTGGTCTCTAACTATCCCTCTGTAATTCATTGGGTCATTTTCATCTGCCCTATGTTCTTCCAACATTCCTGGATTTGCTAAATGTGGTGACTCCAGCCATGGAAAATCCACGGTTCTAATTGATTGCTATTACATTACTAATAACCTAATACATCGTGTAATACATTGAAATTAACAACGATGTGGAGAGGTGTTAAAACAGGCAATGCGGAGAGGTGTTAAAACAGGCAATGTGGACAGGTGTTAATACAGGCAATGCGCCAGTTCATCAATCCAAATATGGGAAATCAATAATATTCAAGACAATTTAACATCAGTGTATTTGGTTTACGTAATTCTGCTGAAACTATGCTGCCTGAGGGAGTGTAAGTTGCCATTTTTTGAATACGTACATGAACATTAAGAATAAAACCCTACTTGGGTTGAACTTACAGGAGGTAAGGGGTCCGTCGTACGAACAGGGTATAAGTTATGTTAAACGTAACTGTCATAGCGACACATGCCGTGGGGATACGTTGACATGGTCGCATGACGACACCTTACGCAATCTTCATATAGCTGGCCCAGGTTTCGCGGATGATCTCCCACCACTTGTCTTCACTGCTTTACTTTTACTCTCCAGCCTTCTTTATATTGAGACTGCATGCTCTCATGTCTTAGTATTAAGAATGCCATTCTCACCATAATGCTGGACACCGTCGTATAATTGAAACATTCTCGAGTACGGCGTAAAACTCCAAATAAATAAATAAGAATGCCGTGTCATATTGACAAGGTTGTTTAAACCAACGGAAATTTCCTAAAGCTTTACCAAAGTCCAAAACATCACAATCATGAAAATTGGAACGCGAACGTTATATTTCTTCCTGGGAGAAAAATCATCGCCATACACCTTGATCAATTATTATATGGCAATGTGTACCGTTATGTTTGCTTTTATTGCTTATCATTTGTGCAAAGCGGCAAACTTTCCTCATTGTAACTGTCAGAGTCTACTATTGCAACATGGTAAATGTTTGAGAGACCACGACTGCAACATAACAAATAATCACTCTTTGTTCGTCTTCCATTTCAGCGCTGCCAAGGATTACATGCTATGGCAACTTGTTCAGGGTTATCTCCCTTACCTGTCCGAGCGTTTTAGTTCAGCACGCCGGATTCTTCTGAAGGTATAAGGCTTAATTTACTTCTTTCTAGATTTATTCGTGCAGATTCTGTTTTCATCGTAGTTTCTGATTGCTGACCACGGAGGTAGTTGCTGGCTAGCATGGCGGTTACTGACCAGCGTTGTAATTGGTGACCACTATGGCACTTACTGCACAGCAAGGATCAAGTAGTAACGTGGTAGTTACTGGCTACCATTGTGGTTACTGGCAAGTAAGATAGTTGCTGGCTACCATGATATTAACATGTGCTAACCACCATTGTATTTACTGGTTACCATTGTAGTTACTGGTCACCATGGACATATTTATTTATTTGACTGGTGTTCTGCGCCGTACTCAAGATTACGGGCACCATGGTAGTAACTGGCGGCCATGTTAGGTACTGTCCGCTATAGAAGTTAGTAATTGTAGGTCGCCAAGTTGGTAACTGGATATTATGTTGGCCACCAAGGTAGTTACTTGCCACTGTGGTAATTAGTCATTGTAGGCGGCCATGATAGTCCCGGACCAAAATGGTTGTAACTGGCCTTCGTGATTGTTACTGGACTTCAGGGTAGTTTCTCACCATACTTTTTTTTACTCGCGGCCATGGCCATTACTGGCCGCCACAGTAGTTACTGGATAACCCACAGCCAATTGGCCTCTTAGGGATCTCCTCTGACATACAAAATAATGAATTATACATTTAAAACTATGGGTATACACTGAGGTAATGCTGTATATTTTACATCCACGTTAAGTCTAAGCTTGACTCTGTCCATACTGCTAATTCTTTACCAGAGTGAACATGGGTTCGAATCCAGTTGTAGGTGGTTCGATTGCGGCCACAGGTGAGAAAGATCGTCAGGTATCCTGCTATGGGCAGATTTCGAAATTTCAGATTTTGCCTAGTTTTCTGTGTCAAAAAATATATAAGTATATCCCCCCCCCAAACCCCCAGTACAAAAAATAAATGAAAAGTAACATTTGCCTGCTTTTTATTCCACGGAAGGCGAAAAACCCACTATAAAGTCAATGTATTTTCAACTGCAGTTTTCAATGATCTTGTGCAGATTTTTTTGTTTCTCATTTGCTGCGAGAAGACTGTGGTCTGTCATAGTATCACGTTTAGGGTGAAATGTCAGATAATCCTTCCACAGGGTCTCGGTCACAGGATGAAACCTGAAGCACGAGGCGAGATATGTGTCCAGATCATGGATACTCTCCTGCCCAACATCACTGGCCGGCTGTACGTTGAAGAGGAGTTTGACCCTGAGGCTATGGCAGTGGTGAGTACAGAGGGGGTAGTGTGGTGTGGAGGGGTGGAGTGGCGTGGAGTTTGGGGGGGAAGGGGGCAGGGGTTAGTTCTGATGGTTAAGCAGCATGCGTTCATATACCATAACCGTGTGAGTTGGAGAGATATGAAAATAACATGCTATAATCAATCTTACACGTTATGGCTGAGTTACGTTAAGAAGCATACCATGTTTGTACATTAAAAAAACATACCATCAAATGTACACCTCATATTCAATCCCCAAACGTGTGCGTTATAACTCAAGTCACCAAACGTTCAATTGCCTTCACATGATGTGAGTTTGAGAATCGACGCCTCAGTTTGGACAAGTCGAATGAATGTAAAACATGCGATGCCATTCGACGAATTTTACATATTGCATTAAATAGGTTTATCCTATTTTCATTGCTCTAGTGGAATAAGACGACTTTATGAAGAAACATCAAACGTGACATTGAACCGCTACTGTGACACGTGCACATTGTAAATGTCTCATTCACCGTGGCCCAATTTTACTGCCGGTAATATGTACGAGTTATGGCGAAAACTACAAGCTTAAAAGCTGTCTGTAACTGTGTTATTGAGAGATTTTGGGTTACATCCGATTTCACCACGGACATCTTGATTTCTTTGCACGTTATAGGCAGAAGCAATGGTGCGTGACATACGCCAGGTGTTCAAGAAGAAAATGCAGGCGGACAGCTGGATGGACAATAGAACACAGGAGACGGCCATCGGAAAGGTAAGGATGCCGTCCAAAGCTAAGCCGTGGATATAACACAGGCTGTTTCACAAATGCCATGTACAGTGCCGATGTACTGGCTGGATTGGGGTCGATTTACAGGACCACGGTCAGGCGAGGTGAAACATGAGTGTCTGGGGGACACCGGTGGCCTGGTAAACCTGCTGACTTCATGCCACAGCCAATCCACAGCTAGCCGCCATCCAGCCAACTCTTCGGCTCGTTCTTCGTTTTCATAAAGTCACTTATTCTTGGTGACTTGACGCTGTCTGCTAACTAACCATTATGGTTGATAATAAAGTTGCTTATCTCTTCTTACTTGACTCCATTCTTAATTTGATGGGACATTTTCGTGATTCCATCATTCGTGTTCATTAACTTGCTTGTTCCCTGCTTCTTGACGCCATTCTCAATCTGATGGAACATTCCCCTTGATTCCATTATTCATGTTCATTAATCCCTATCCTTTCCAATTTTACCCTATAAGCAAACTGATCATCTCTCGTGATTCTGTTATCCACGCTAATAAACCTGTTCATTATTTACAGCTTGACGCTGTCCACGCGCTGATTGGATATCCCCCGGATATCATGAACGACACTTTACTGGATCAACAGTTCGAAGATGTGAGTATTATTGTTGTGATATGTTGGTTTTTCATAAAGATGTGCGCCGAATACATAATGTAAACAATAGGACTCGCTCTTGTGAGTCGGGGCTCTAAGTAGGGCTGTATTTTGGGGAAATTTCTTTGGTGTTATACCCTTGAGATTATCGTGAAATTGTATTCTGAGTAAATGCATGGGGTTATAACTTTCTGAGTAATGTTGGGTAATACTGAGTAATACCGTGGTGCTGTATTCTGAGAAATATGGCGGTGTTAACTTGTAACTTAATGGGCCTGTGTTCTAGGAAATATCTTGATTTTGCCTTTGATTTATTTATTTATTTATTTGATTGGCGTTTTACGCCGTATTCACGAATATTTCACTAATACGACGCCGGCCAGTGTTATGGTGGGAGGAAACCGGGCAGAGCCCGGGGTGAACCCACGGCCATCAGCAGTTTGTTGGCGGACCTTCCCACGAACGGCCGCAGAGGAAGTTGTATTCTGAGTATTATCGTGCTGCTGTATTCTGAGTAATATTGTGGTGTTGTATTCTGATTAAGACAGTGATGTTGTAGTCTGCGTAATACCGTGGTGTTATTTTCTGAGTAAAGCCGTGGTGTTGTATTCTGAAAAAGATCATGATGTTGCATTCTGAGTAACGTCGGGGTGTTGTATTCTAAGACCTTGGTGTTGCATTCTAAGTAAGATAGCGGTGTTGTATTCTGAGTAATATATTAGTGTTGTGTTCTGAGTAAAACCGTGGTGTAGTATTGTGAGAAATATCTTGGTGTTGTATTCTGAGTAAGGCCGTGTTGTATTCTGAGTAATATCGTGCTGTTATATTCTGAGTAAAATTGTGGTGTTGTATTCTGAGGAAGACAATGGTGTTGTATTCTGAGGAAGACAGTGGTGTTGCATTCTGAGGAATATCGTGGTGTTGTTTTCTGAGTAATATCGTGGGATGGTAATCTGAGTGAGACCATGGTGTTGTTTTCTGAGTGATATCGTAGTGGTGTATTCTGAGTAATACAGTGGTGTTGTATTCTGAGTAAAACCGTGGTGTTGTATTCTGACGAAGACCGTGGTGTTGTATTCTGAGTAAGACGGTTCTGTTGTAATCTGAGTCATATAATGATGTTCAAATTTCAGTTATCGATCACAGACCAGTTCTTTGAGAACGTAATAGCCGTTATAAAAAGACGACATTGGTCGACTTTGCGAAGCCTTCATCAGCCTGCATTTCGGGACGAGTGAGTATATTCATGTGTGGTTTATGGTTGTACGGCAGAGCCGTTATATTTGAGAAATTTAACATGTTATATGTACGAACTCATACAACAGTTTAGTTGTACATGCAGTTAGAACGCAGTGGCCAACGTGAGAACAAAAGCGCATTTTATCTCTTAGTATCTCACACACAACCAAACAACTTTCACTCTGATTACTTGTGTGTATATATGCTATATATCTGTAGGTCCCACGTGCGTCAGTAACTTGCCGAGACTGCTGGTTTCCGGTTTCTACCATTCCATAACATGAACCATTATCGGACAGGAAAAAATGTATTGAGAATTGATTGAAACAGCGGTCAAGTAAATAAAATAAAACAAATAAACGCAGATCTAGTACAGCTACTATTTTGTTTTGTGATACAGTCCTTCAAGTTGGCAGAGCGGGCCTCACAGGGTGTATTTTGAGCTCTGGTCGTTTTCATGTTTATTAAAGACCCCATTTAAGTGAAATATATATGTCAAATCAAAGATCAACAAACATTGTCCAAGACAATAGCTCGATTTTATCCCAACTGTGTAAAGGGTTTATAAAACAGCGCGTTTTACAGTGCTCTGTTTTAAGCCAGTGGCTACCACATCACTGATTTGAAATATTGTCGCTCTTTCCCAGGTTAATTCGGGGGATGGATTCTGTGTATTTTGAATGCAGAATTCTAACAGTCCGCCTGTGTCGGATCACATTCAGTATGGATAGAAAAGGCCATGGTAGAATCCGATTTTTCAAACGCAGTTTAATTAGTTAAAAATTTCTGAAAATTTTAACCGGACTGTTTTCTTGGACTGTGCTTAACAGGCTTTCATCTACATACCCCAGTTAAGAACACAAAAATCCTCAGGGGTGAAATTTGGATAATTTGCCCCCTGCTAATCCCCCTAATAAGGGGAAACTAAGAAAACACATCGGCCTTGGTTTACAACGTGTTATACTTTTTGTCCAATTTAAGGTATTTACAATTCGAAATTGGTTTTCATCTTTAAGTGGGAGGTAAGATAACAGAATGGAGATTAAGAAATATTATTAAATAAAAAAAGTTGATCAAGTTTATCCCTGAGTGGTTCTAGTATGCTTAAAAACTATGAAACTTTTTTCCAGTGGTTTTCGCCAAGAGCTGTATTTAATAGTAATGAGGACAAAACAATAGAGCATCGCCCAGCGGCCCATCATTAAGGATAAACCACACTAAGGATAATAGAAGCCCTCAGGGGTGAAATGTGATTTTTTTTTCACATTCTTAATTTCCATTCCCTTATCTTTCATCTCACTTAAAGATGCAAACCATTTTCGATTTGTAACTACCTTAAATTTGATACAAAGTATAACCTGTGAACCAAGGCAGTTGTGTTTTCTTAGTCCAACCTCATTAGGGGGATTAGCTCGGTGAAGTGGGATTATTTGCTGTGAATAGACATGCCTCTGGTAAATGTTTGTTAAACTGTGCATAGCTGCTTGTGCAGACTACCCCAGCAGACCTATTAACTAAAACAACATCATTAATCACTCAACTGGGCGAAGGGTTTGTAAACACATTCTAGCAGGCTCTGCCCAGAAATATCAAGATAAAACACCAATTTACGCCTTTATGGAGCATTACAAGTTTTTAAATTTAGCATAAATATGTTGATATGTTCACATTTTAACTGAAGGAAGTTCTTGATTAAAATTAATTTGCAAACGAATTAATAACGAATTTTGTCCCACATAATGCCGCTCCAGACATTTTGGTCTTTTTCTCCCTTTCCATTTTGGACACGGTTGTGTGGTGAAATACTTCTATGTCTCGCTTATTTTTCAACATATTGCTATGAAACTTGGCACACATGTAGCTAAATACCTAAGCTGAAAACAGTATCACAATTTTTTGATATCTTTTTTAGTTCTAAAGATAATAGTAAAAGAACATCAAAGATTCCAATTTTATCAAAATTTTAGAAAGTTTTAACTTTAAATGATCATCCAGAGCAATCTGAGATGAATATTAAAAATCTGTGTGACTGTCTTTTAGTTTAAATAATAAATTATCCACTTGGGAGGAAAAATTGAAAAATTTTGAAAATTGGCCAAAGAAATAGCTTTTTGAAAAACAGCTCGGATTTTTTCAAGCTTTCTCTTTATTTTGATTTTTATTAAAGTAGGGTATATTTTAAAAGCCTTTTTGAAATCAACAGTCATTTAGCTTTCAGAATATGTGTACATATGGCCATATTTGATCAAATATTTTGGGCTACAGAAGGCAAAATGTAAAATTTTACCTATGACGGGTTCTAGTTACCTTTGCCTTTAAGAATATTCTGGGATTTAAATACCGGCACTGACTATTCAGGGTAGGAAACGTGCCCCCACCCCCTCCGGTCAACCACCAAAGCACCCATTCCCCACCTCACTCTCCTCCCTAACATGTGTAGCGGCAGATGCTAATTGTACTGGAGATTCTTTCATTTCAGATGGGACGTTGGTCCGACGGCAGTGAACGCCTATTACAAGCCGGGGAGTAACATCATAGGTAGGCTAAAACGAACATCTACGGGTTTCTGTTCATAAATATAAAACAGCAATGAAATACATGGTGTATATCATGTATAACCACAATTCGACCCACATTCTACAGAGTATGAGTTGGTATTAAAATCAAACTCACCAATGACCATTCTCTCACAACTTTTTGTAAATCCGTTGTCTCTTGATTGTTTTTCTCACCTGAGGTTGAGTACATTGTAAATATCGACGTTTATCTTTTGAATACTGTTATTCATCATGTAGTAAAGACTAGTGGGCCTATAGCATTATACTACAGGCCCATGTATACATGTTTTAGACATTAACATGTAATACTTAAATGTATGTGTGGATTTATTAAACATGCTTGTTTCAAGTTTCATCACCCATTAAGCCCAATGAGCATTGGTCATTTTACAGTGTAGGTTATAACGCCATTATTGTAATCAGTGACGTGATTTATGGAAGAAAAGTTACGACAAGAAATTAATTAAAACAATTTGAACAGACAAATGCACAGGAGTAGCGTAGAGGTTCCTTTGTCTTCTAGCGTCAATCTGAACATCTTAATTGAAATAAGAGTCCCGAAGAGTCGATGCACGAAGTTTAATTTATGAAATTTGGAAGCGGAGAGTTTCCAGAGAGGGTGTGTGATACAAACGGCCGTGCTTTTACGCCAGGTCTTTGTTAGGTACATAGACAAAGACAGACATAGACATATAGCAGTGCATGATTTCAGCTGGCCTCTCACACTACTAGATTACCTTAAGGATATTAGAACCTCCCAAGGGTGAAATTTGGCCAATTTTTATTATAGCATATTTTTATTCTGTATTCTCCCATCTTTCCTCTCACTTGAAGATGAGAAACAAATTCGAATTTGCAAATACCTAAAATTTGACAAAAACTACAACATGTTATGAACTAAGGCAGTTGTGTTTTCTTAGTGCCCCCTTATTAGGGGGATTAGCTCACTCAAGGGGGGTTACCTGCGGTAAACTGTGCATTACTGTTCATGCACGGGTTACCTAGCAGGCCTATTAACCAAAACAACAGCCCTGACCACCCGAACGGGGTGCCATTGAGGTTTACAAACACATTCTAGCAGGTTTTGTTCTAAAATGTCAAGATAAAACACCAATTTGCGCTGTGATGGAACAGACGATAAGTAGGTGCGTATGCTCACATTTTAACTGGGGCCAGGGCAATTTGTGATTAAAAGTAATTGGCATACTAATTAAACACGAATTTTGTCACACATAATGCTCCTCCAGACATTTTGGTTATTTTTCTCCCTTTCTATTTTTGAGACGATTCTGTGGCGAAATATTTCTATTTCTCACTTAGTTTTAAACACAGTCCTTTGAAACTTGGCACACATGTAGCTAAATACTTAAGCTAAAAACTGTCTTACAGATTTTTGATATCTTTTTTCGTTTTAAAGACATTAGTAAAAGAACATCAAGGTTTCAAAGTTTTTAAAAAATTTTGAAACTTTTAACTTTAAGTGATCACTCAGAACAATCTAAGATGAATTTTAAAAATCTGTTGGACTATTTTTTTAGTTTAGACAGTAAATTATCCACTTGAGCAAGAAAAAATTGAAAAGTTTGAAAATTAGCCAAGAATAGCAATTTAAAAAAAATAGCTTTAAGTTTTTTAAAACCGTCTCTTTATTTTGAATAATAATGAAGTTAGGTAAATTTTAAAAGATTTTTTGGAAATTAACAGCTGTCTAGCTTTCAGAATATATATACATATGGCTATATTTGATCAATAATTTGGGCTACTCTAGGCAAAATGTGAAATTTTGCCCGCGAGGGTATCCTTATCCAGGTATCCCTAAGCCATAAATTTGATTGTCGGCTTAGAAGCCTAAATGCTGGAATACAAACTAAGACTCTGACACTATGATTAAATACTTAATAAACCTGAGGGTTTCGTAGTTGGAACAAAACCTGAAGAGTCTGCCTCTCTCTTGACTTTCCACAGTTATCCCGGCGGGTATTTTGCGGGAGCCATTTTTCAGCCTGGAGTATCCCGAGTGAGTGGAAGGATGGTTTGTGTTGTGTGGACATGGAGCATAGAAGAGTTTTGTGAATGTGAATGTTTTATGTGAAAAGTGAAGGCTGTGTGTATGGAATTACACGGTTGCGTTTTTTAGCATTAATTTTGTATACTTGATTGGCGATATCTTGATTGACCTTGGTTGGTCATTGGTTGCTATAGAATTGTGAATAATCGAATAACTAGACAATTCTAAATAAAAACACACAACATTTTTGTTTTTGCTTGGAGAGGGGGGCTTTGTGGCTCCGTGGCTTAGCGCGCTACCGCAGCGTTTTGACTCAGAAGCCTTCCACCAATGCGGTCGATGAGTTCAAGTCAAGCTCATGCTGGCTTCCTCTCCGGCAGTACGTGGGAAGATCTGCCAGCAATCCGCGGATGGTCGTGGGTTAACCCGGGCTCTGCCCGATTTCCACCCACCATAATGCTGGCTGCCGTCGTATACGTGAAATATTCTTGAGTACGGCGTAAAACACGAATGAAATACATGAAATTCTTTCTGCTGGAGGATGTATTTTATATGTTGAAAAATGAATCTATGAAGTGTAATTATAGAGGCGAGAACAGACAAATGTTTCCTCATACATACCACACTCGTATGACGATGTGCGCAGTCTAACATTCGTTGAACTTCGTTGTCTTCCATCCCCCATGTGTCAGAAAGCCCATCAGTAAGTTGCCAAAAGTCGGTAGGAAACTGAGCGGAGCCCGGGGGAACCTCACGACAATCCCCAGGTTGCTGGAGGACCTTACCACTTACCACCGGAAAGGAAGCCAGCCAGCCAGAGCTGGGTTCGAACTCACAGCAACCACACTGGTGAGATACTCCTGGGTTACTGCCGCCTACGAGCATGCTCACCCATCGGTAATGGAGCCCCCTAAATATAACTGATATCTACACGGTGTATAAATGAAGATATATTGAGATCTCTTCCTTACAGGTCTGTGATTTACTCCAGTCTGGGCTTTATTGTGGCTCACCAAATGGCCCACGGCTTTGATAACACAGGTGAGTCGTGTCAGATAACACAGGTGGGTCTTATCAGATAACATAGGTGAGTCGAGTCTTGTCAAATAACACAGGTGAGTCGTACGAGTTAATGCAAGGGAGTCATATCAGAAAAGACGGGAGTCATATGATAAAACAGGGGAGTTATATCAGACAACACAGGTGAGTCATGTCAGATAACACAGGTGAGTCGTGTCAGATAACACAGGTGAGTCGTGTCAGATAACACAGGAAGTCATACGAGGGAACACAGGTGATTCGTGTCAGATAACACAGGAAGTCATACGAGGGGACACAGTGGAGTCATATCAGATAAGACAGGGGAGTTATATCAGATAAGACAGGGGAGTCATATCAGATAAGACAGGGGAGTTATATCAGGTAAGACAGGGGAATCATATGAGAGAAGACAGGGGAGTCATATCAGATAACACAGATGATTCGTATTAGAGAACATAGATGGTTTGCGTCAGGTAACACAGGTAAGTTGTATAAAGTAACTCAGGTGGGTTGTATCAGATAACACAGGTAGGTTTTATCAGATGTCTCAAGGGAGTCATATCAGGTATCACGTTTGTGTCGAATGAGATAACAAAAATGAGCCATATCAGGTGTCACGGGTGTGTCGTATCATGATTCTCTCGAGTTATGAACTAAATTGTGCTTGTTGTGATTCAAAGTAATTTAGGGCCAAAATTTGTCAAAATATTAAATGTTTCGTAATGACAACGGTTCACTAATCTGCTCAAAAATGAATATTTTTAAGACTGGCTTTACTTTTCAGAGGCATGTTTGAGCTCCTCAGTGTCTTACATGTGAGCTGCTCTTGTACTGGGCGGTTCCAGCTTCCCCCGCTTCCTGTCTCCGCGGGGATACAATGGTGAAAATAAGTGATCGATGGTGGCATCGATGTGTTATAGCGTGTCTGTTTGCAGGGTCTAGTATTCATTGAACACCACATGTCTTCCAACAGTAATTCTGTGGTGTGCATTTCTGTACGTCGCAGGCTTGTCCATAACTTGCCACAACGCGGGTGGTTTTATCCTGGCAACTTTGGGTTCCTCCGGCTCTAAAGTTGGCCTTCACTGAATTCAAGTGAATTGTTCTTCTCTGCAGCGTTAAACAACAGCCAGATTAAAAAATAAATATGATCTCATCCTTTTGTTTGTGTTAACAGGCAGGAAGTACGACAAAGGCGGAAATTTGAATGACTGGTGGTCGGAAACCGCCCTGAAGAATTACAGGCAGAAGGAGAAATGTTACAAGACCCAGTACTCGTTGTATACAAAAACCCACCCGCAAAAAGATACTCTCGTAAGGTTAAATCCTATCTACTGAAGAATTCCACAACTGAAATCAAATTAAATTAAAATTACATAATACATATACACGGTGTGAAATGTCTTGGCTGAAGAATTGCTCCAGTCGCTCTCCACGAACAGGATTTATCTATTTATTTGATTGGTGTTTTACGCCTTACTAAAGAATATTCCGCTTATACGACGGCGGCCAGTATTATGGTGACAGGAAACCAGGCAGAGCGCGGGGAAACCGACGACCAGCATGAAGAAGGTTCTCAAACATCACACAAATATACGGTAATGCGATACTATTTGGTATTTTTGTTGTAAGGTGATATACGTCCGATATGTTTGTAATGAATTCGTACTTTAGACATAGCATGGACGTAATGGCAATCTTGATGTTGAAGTGGATTAATGGGCTGATGGCTGTCAGAACTAGCAAGAAGACCATACGAATGCTGTAGGCAGCTTATGTAGGACATACGGATCATAAAAACAGTTTACTTACCAGCGTAAATCACCAGGTACCAGAAAAACTCTTAATTTAAAACAGGGGTAAAATCCAGCCGGAGCGAGATTCGAACTCTCGACCACAGTGATCACAGGCTGATCGTCGTCCAGGACTAACTATTAGAGGGCTGGACAGAACAACAATCAAACACTCCACGTATTTATCTTTCATTCCATCTTGGTTCTCTTTATTGCAGTTAAATGTCAAGAAAACCCTAGAAGAAAGCATTGCGGACAATGGCGGCATGCGTGACGCTTTTGAGGTAAGATATTTGTCCCTTTACGTAAAGGTCGCCTAAGGCGACCTTTAGTCTTCCCCCTATTTCATAAACAGCTTTACGACATGCACAGTTCAAATTCTGGATCAAATGATATAAAGACACCATTTTTTGAAACTTTTCTACAAATGCATGGGGAATTAGGACACAGGTTTTCAGTTTTTGTGACTTCAGTATTAAAAACTAACGCATCGTTCTCATAAAAACATCCACCATTATGGTAGGTGGCCATTTTTTGTCTTGCAAAACTATTGCTATACCCCAATAGCGAGCATTTTGTTCTAAAAATGCACGTTCCTACTGGAATCTTGATTAGAAGTGTTGTCAAAACTGCCTCTAATATAGCACATTATTCCCGTGTAAACCACATGTAAAGATTAACGGGTCATCTATGTTATTACAAAGATATAGTGTTTACACTTTCATACAAAACAGATATATACAGCTATATATATATATACAGCTTGTAAACTTACTCTGAAAATGAAATATTCTTCGTAACCACATAAAACACGAATCAAATAAATAGAGAAATACGCTCACAAATGTTGGTAGCTAGTTTGCCAGTAGTTTTTGCTGTACAAAATGCATCATCGTCGTGGATAGTGCAATTTTGCGGTCACTTGCCGCATGTAAGTCTAGGGAGCCTGGTGTGGTATAGCGACCTCCCGGTCTGCCAGCAATCTGCGGATGGTCGTGTGTTTCCCCCACTCTCTGCCCGGTTTCCTGCCACCACAATGCTGACCGCCGTCGTATAAGTGAAATATTCTTGAGTGCGGCGTAAAACACCAATGAAATAACTGAACAAATAAATAAAGTGACATCCCAATGAGTAGGACACACGAAGTGTAGGTTCATAGCCTGTCTTGGTCATGAATTTGTAGATTCTCCTGCTGCCAGTGCTTGTGGGGTCTTTGTGGCAAAAAATCGCTCGTTGACGCTCGTACGGCCGTTTGCGTAGTCTAACGTCCATCGAAGGCCACTCGTCTTCCATCTACATGGTATGCATATCTGTGCTTGACAAGTGGAAAAATGTGCCACGAGACACAAATCCATCAACTAAATGATGTGTATATTTACAGGCATACACAGAATGGATTAGTCGTCAGACAAACGTCTCGACTGTGCCCTATCTCGGACTCACCAACAACCAGGTGTTTTACCTTGCGTTTGCACAGGTAAGGTGTAACAAATGCGCTTCTTTGGTTTTGAATTTCTATGTATTTTTGCTGTGAAACTGCATTTGACGGCCGATCACTAGAGTGCCGATCTCGGGTAAAAGGCCTGAGCCTTAAATGATTTGACAAATTCATCATTCTTGACTAATTAGGTATTATCATTGAAAAACGCTACTAACCCCTTTATGAGCAATCAGACTCGTATCGTTTCCCTTACCAATCCTCTGAGAACTCAGACCAGTAACATTTACTTTGACAACCCTCTGAGAACTTACACCAGTAACCTTCGCTTTAGCAATCCTCTGAGAACAGAGACCAGTAACCTTCGCTTTAGCAATCCTCTGAGACCCCAGACCAGTATCCTTTGCCTTAATAATCTTCTGAGAACTCACCCCAATATGTTTTGCCTTACCAATCCTCTGAGAACTCAGACCAGTATCCTTTGTCTTAATGGTCTTCTGAGAACTCAAACCGGTATCTTTTGCCTTACCAATCCTCTGAGAACTCAGACCAGTAACCGTAGCTTTAACAATCCTCTGAGAACTCAGACCAGTAATCTTTGCCTTACTAATCTTATGAGAACTCAAACCAGTATCTTTTGCCTTAACAATCCTCTGAGAACTCAGACCAGTATCCGTAGCTTTAACAATCCTCTGAGAACAGGGACCAGTAACCTTCGCTTCAACAATCCTCTGAGAACTCAGACCAGTATCCTTTGCCTTATTAATCTTCTGAGAACTCAAACCAGTATCTTTTGCCTTAACAATCCTCTGAGAAGTCAGATCAGTATGCTTTGCCCTATCAATCCTCCGAGAAATCAGACCAGTAACCTTTGCGTAACCAAATTTCTGAGAAATAAGACCAGAAACCTTTGCCTTACCAATCCCCTGAAGAATCAGAACAGTAACCCTTACCTTACAAACTCCATGGTCCAGCTCATGCTGGCTTCCTCTCAGCAACCTGCGGATGTTCGTGGGGTTCCCCAGGGCTGTGCCCGGTTGCGGCCCAACATAATGCTGGCCGCCGTCGTATAAAATATTCTTGAGTACGGCATACAACACAAATCAGATAAATAAATAAATACAAACCCCATGAGAAACTGTTTCTGTTGTATTAAATGCAATAAATTTTGCCATGAATCCTATGGTGTGTTTTACCAACCACATTGTTGGTGTTAAACTTGTTACTAAATATTATTCTTGTTATGTATCCATGCGAAGAAAACAGCTACGAACATGTACGGACATAAAATAAAGTAATGAAAATGTTCTTATAGTGACGAACTCTTCCGGGGTGGTGCTGAAATAGCTGTCCGGGAGCCCAGCATAGGTCTGACCTTTGACCCCAAATTTAGATTTGAGTGCATTTATTTTAGATGAAAGAATTTATGAATAAAAAGATGTCAGATTCAGTGGTCCGTTTTAAATTTCATCCTTTAGCAAAATACGTTTAATGCTTGACAGAAATTTTTAAATAGTTTTTGTTATATTTAAGTAACCACACTGGTTTGTAAAAGGTGGCGTCTGTATAACATGTTTCACGGTGCTGTATGTCCACAGCGCTGGTGCGAGACTCGTGGTGACAGAGTGGCGCTGCATGATGCCGGGACAAACGTTCACAGTCCAGGCGAACGTCGGTAGGTCAAAAAACAAATAAGATGAAAGATTTATACAAACATCTCTTAATAGCGTGTTAACATTCTGTGCTGGCCTACAGTCCATGCATTTAGTTTGCTCTGAAGCGTCAGAAACATCGCCATTATTGACCCTCGTGCATAAATCCCACGTTGTAAAGATCTGTCAGGTATCTTGTGAAGGTACGGTGGTACAATTCCAGCGAAGTTTGAAGGAACGTGCTCCACATATTCTGGTTTGTAAAGACGACTGAAGTTTTGAGATTAAACGTTCTTTGTGGGAAGAGTTGCACTGGGCTCTACAGCCCACATACACTGTCACAGGCGTTGTTGAAATTCATTTTCATGAAGTTTCGCCCGTCAAGTTTAATGTGTACCCTTTGCGGACAGGAAAACTCTACAAATACTCTTGCATTCATTCACCTTACCGTAAATTTCTCACACGAATTGACAAGGCTTTAAGAAAGTGCGACATGTACATCGGAATGGGGTGGCTAGCTCAGTAAGCGAGGTGAGGGACTACTACATGTGGGCAAGACGTACACCAGATGCGGGTTCAATCCCGCTTGCACGTGAGCGAGTGACCTTACCGATTGACCTCTGACAGGAGACCAGCAGAACAAAATATCTCGTGTGTATCTTAGAGCTGATATCTTGACGTAGGCCTGATGAAGCACGATCCAATCGCGCCGCTCCGGTTTCCTGGACGTCCTATGAGTGGACATTCTTCCACCTTAAACATCAATCAGCCAATCCATGAGTCAACCACAAGATAGAGACGTATAGCATGCTATGTCGAATTACATTTCTTTAGCGTCCTATAAAAATATAGCTCAAGCTCATACATTCATTATAAATATGGTGCAGTAGCTATCATTGCTACACTGACAGAAATCGATACAAGCTAATATAATGCCTGCAGTGTGACTCGATCTCACGACAATCTAGCCCCAATAGTTTTACCACTGAGTTATCCACTACTTTTACTCTAGTCTGTATGTTATCGTTGGTTTCTATTTATCACTTTAGACTTTCACATCTCATTACTGCATTCCCTGACCTTTACAATATGCGATGCCATTGTTTCACGCTAATATTCTATTTTGATACTTTTGCAGTGTTAAATCCACTTTGCAGAACTCCGATCACTTTGCTCAGACGTTCAACTGTAAGCGTGGAACATGTATGAATCCTCGAGCCCAAAAGTGTCGTATTTGGTGAATCCTGTCAAGATAATAAGTGTCGCTTATGATAAATATCATGTCGTCAAAAGTATCTCATTTTATAGACCTCAAAAGTGTTATATTTCATAAATTTTTGGCGTCAAAGGGGTCGTTTTTGACAAGCCCCTGTTGTCAAAATTGTTTTGTTGGTAATTATCTGCAGTTAAAACTATTTTCTTTGGTAAATCTGTGTTATTAGAAGTGTACTTTTTGATAAAACTGTTCTTGTCAAAAGTGTCGCGAAAGCACATACTTTCTCTGGATGGAAGTGTTATATACGATAATGTAATATGATGTGTATGAAAATGCTGTATAAGGTGTTTTTCCCGGGGCCAAAGTGATGCCAAGTCTAATTTCTCGGCGTTAAAAGTTCTGTATATGTTTTTTGTTTTTTTTTTAAAGAACAAATCTTTCTTGCATGTTGATTTCTAAGGGACAAAATTGTCTTGTATGGTGATTTCCAAGGAACAAATGTGCTGTGTACCCATGTTGATATGTGGGAAACGAACTATCTGTATAGGGAGATTCGAAATGAAAAAAAAATTGTGGCATATGTTGATGTCTTGACAAACAGTACTGGTGTAAAAGATTATGTTTTTAGAGCTAAGAGTCCTGTATATGACGATATTTCATGGCCGTAAGTGATATATTTATAATTCCACGAGACCACAATGCTGTAAATGTGTAAGACAGTGTAATTTCCCTGGACTACAAAGCTGTATAGGATATTTTCCCTGGAAAGAAATACTGTACACATGTATGATAATTCTCGCGATCGGAGTGTATATATGATCATTTGTGTGAGATCAAAACGCTGTATATGGTATTTTCCGGGGTCCAAGCGCTATATTTTTTTTATTGTTTTGTTATCATTTTTATTTTGCTACCCTGCTTTCCGACTCATGTTACCAAAAATAGCCTGACATCGTTTTTATTCCAAGCAAATAGATGAAAAGGTTTGGTTTTTTGTAGCACACCAGCAACTGTTGTTTCATGTTATCAAAACAGCTGTAAAACTGAATAAACACTCTTGTGTTTCGTGTTATTGAAAAATAACCAAGCAATATGTTTTTGTTACGATGTAACTAAAATAGTTGAAATAAAAATAGTTGATATTTGAAAATGGTCCAGGCTGAATGTCCTGTGACATTTTTAAGATGGCCATCGAAAGTTATTTTCACCACACAACCGTCTCAATAATGGAAAGAGAGAAAAAGACCACAATGTCTCGGGGGGCATTATGCGTGACAAAATTCTTTTGTAAATTAATTTTAATCTAAAATTGTGGGGGCCTCCGTGGATCAGTCGGTTAGCGCGCTAACGCAGCGCAATGACCGAAGCCTCCCACCAATGCGGTCGTTGTAAGTTCAAGCCCAGCTCATGCCGGCTTCCTTTCCGGCCGTACATGGGAAGGTCTGCCAGCAACCTGAGGGTGGTCGTGGGTTTCCCCCGGGCTGTGCCCGGTTTTCTCCCACCATAATGCTGTCTGCCGTCGTATAAATGAAATGTTCTTGAGTACGGCGTAAAACACCAATCAAGTAAATAAAGAAATAAAGATTGAAATGTAGATTTATCAACCAACTGATGTTAAATTTCAAAACTTATGATGTTCCATGAAAGCGTTAAATTGGTATTTTGTCTTCACAGTTCTGAGCAAAATGTTTTCATACCCCCCCCAATGGCACCCCAGTGGGGTGATTAAGGCTGATGTTTTAGTTAATAGGCCTGCTTTCTGCTTAAGTAGTCTACACATGCAGCCATGCACAGTTTATAGCAAATGGGAATGCCCATTTAGTAAAGGCGTGTCTATTCACAGCAAGTAACCCCCCAATTAGTGAGCTAATCCCTCTAATCAGGGGGAACTAAGAAGACACATCTGCCTTGGTTTACAACATGTTATACTTTTTGTCAAATTTAAGGTAGTTACAATTCAGAATTGATTTTCATCTTTAAGTGAGAGGCAAGATAACAGAATGGAGATTAAGTAATATTGTGAACTGAAAATGAAATTGACGAAATTTCACCCCTGAGGGGTTCTAGTGTCGTTAAAGACTGCGAAACTTTGGTACAGTGGTTTTCGTCATGAACTGTGGTTAACAGTCAGGGGTACAAAACAATAGGGCATCGCCCAGAGGCCCATCCCCTGAATAAACCACATTAATTACAATTCGTCCTCCTCTAATGCTACTTCTAAAAACTTGAATATAATGGAGAATACATTAAATCTGTGTTGTGTTCACACATACTCCAGCACAGTATCTAGGAGAGTTTTGCGGTTGAAGGTTAAGGCTATGTATCGTGGCCAAAAAACCCATTCAAATGTTCCTGACTGTTTGCGGAAGGCCACAACACAAGAAGATATGGTTTGTGCGAGACTATTTTGAGATGGGTAATTACATAGGTTGTTTTAGGGGAAGCCTCTGATTTTTTTTTTTTTTTTGACCTGCACTATCTAGCAGTAGCAATGAATATGTTAATTCATAATGGCTGAAAGCAAGTGACGTGAAGAAGGCACACTCCTTAACGACAACCGGAACATTCTGCTTTGTACGAAACAGAAGTAGTCCGCACAACATCATGTGAGTAGCACGTGAATTCCGTTAAGCCTAGCTGAGATAAGCCACGTGTGTGAATATATCTGGGGTGAGGGAACAATCAATCACAATGAAGTAAAATATTCATAAAGGTGGAATGTTTTCTGCTTGCAATTAAAACCAGGTCCCTTGGGCTGAGTTAAGCTTCTTGTCTAGCTTGTGGCTGTGTCCTTCAGTTCATTGAAGACGATTTTATAAAATATTTAATAAAAAGTTAGGAAAATCCCAACTACGATATGCTTTCCCCCTGACGATCTCTACCTTAGCATCGGTAAACGGAACAGCAGAAAGCTGTGCCAGCCATCAGTTGTGATTCATATGTAAACCTAACTGTAGTCTCCCATAATTATAGGCGTCAAACAATCTCAGCTGAACTTTGAGTGCAACTGTTCATGTGCTCAACGTGACGATCTTATTCACCACGATAAACAATCCGCCCTATGCCAGGAGCTATGTGCTATTTAGACACAATTATGAAGCGTGACTCAAGAAGTCTGGCACAATCCGTCCATAAGAACTAATATGATAGGTGTACTCCTTGTAGAACTTGAGAAACTTAAAATAAAGGCGTTAGACATTCTAGTTTGTAGAAATATCTCGATTTTGAAAATCGCAAATAGACATGCAGGATGTGGGCCTACACGCCATATGCCACCCTTCGGCCTTAAGGATGTCTAAATAGATACTCATCAGAACAACCTGTATAGTTTGACTGCCCTGAGCTGTTGTTAGGATTAGCTCTGTATATACACACATACATAAATTAGTTTACGATTTCCGCCAAGGCAGTAAGATGTTTCGGAGATTCAGGTTGTCCTAATCACAAATGGTGAGTCCATAGAGAACAATGATTAAAATCTGTGGACCCTACATAAATAATTCCTCACAGCTTTGAAAACTAAACTTACATTTTTCGGTGGACAAAGCACGGCTCTCAGAGTTGGGCTAAAAGATCAGAAAACAATATTCGTCTTTGCCAAGTGTACCGGGGACTTGCGATTAACAGTCGGACAGTGCCAACGTCAGTATCTACAACCTTGGACAGTTGCAAGTCCGTCCAGAAGGAAAATTTCACTTACACTGTTAAAAGGATTGGGCCCGTTCAACCCCCCAAAACCTGGTCAGTTTCGACCCAAACATTGTGGGTAGGCCGTATAGTAGTGACATACCTAAAAAAACCAAGACGGATTTTAAGCCAAATATTTAGTGTGGCCCGAAACCAAAGTAATATCCCCGATCAAAACTATTTGGTTAGCCACGACCCAAAACATTAGAGTAGCCCTGATCTAAACTAGGATTGCCCTGACCCCAGTAATCTGAGTCACCACTACATTAATTTATTTCATTGGTTATTTATTTATTTATTACATTGGTGTTTTACGCCGTACTCAAGAATATTTCATTTATACGACTGCGGTCAGCATTATTGTGGGAGAAAACCGGGCAGAGTCCGGGGGAAATCCACGACCACCCGCAGGTTGCTGGCAGACCTTCCCACGTACTGCCGGAGAGGAAGCCAGCATTAGCTGACATACTTCACAAGGGCAGGAAAATCAAGGGGAATCCCCTGTAAAATACATGCCCACTGAACCTTGCCAACTATGACAGAACCCCATTGGCCACTTAGGTTTTTTTTTTGCTTTGATTTCATACATAAGCTGGCTTTTCACCCATGTGTGATTAACATTTTAAGCGACATGTGAAGCAGAAATATCCAGGCCCGATGTTTGAAGTTCAAATTACTAAGGAAATTTACAACGATACACGTCAAGCATTCGTCACAACTGTTTGTCATCTGCACACATTACTGTCTAAACTATCGTATACAGACTGGATGTGCTCAGAGGCGAAAAAAAAATTAGGTAGACATATAGTGCTCTAGGATCAAAATCTTATACGTAGCCTAATTAGCGAGGCATCAAAGAAGAAAGAAGACAGAAGAAAAACAAGTTAGACTCGGCAGTTGCAATAGGAACTTCTCTCGCTTCTGTCTTGTTTCAGTCACTACGGTCTTGCGCGTGTAAGGTAGGTCTGGTCACAAAAACGCTGTCTTCAATTATAGAAAATTTTCAAAGAAAAGCTCGACAAATGAGCCCTCTTCTGTGGATATTTTAACTGTAGATGGACTAAGGAATATATGACTAGGTGTTCATCACTTTGTATGCTGTGGATGGTTGAATAATATGACAGATATGACTTCTTTTAAATGAATATACAGTCTGTGCTTTAACGGGTTGGACGAAATGTGCATGGCTTTAGCGAGATGTTTGAATGCTCACACCTGTAACAAAAACCTTTAGATTTTGAAGTTATTCGTTTTTACATAAAAATGCCTTTGTATGGAAGAAATTTCGTACAGGTGCAGCATGATAACTTTCATTTATATAGTTTTAACGGCTTTGTTGTAGATTAAAGTGTGTGTATTTTCATTGAATAACAAGGTAGCATCAGATATGTAGTTTGGCCAATTTTAACGAAATATCTTGAGAGAAGGTGTCCATGTCATCGCATAAGACGTTGCCATCAGATGTATAGTTTAGGTGGCATTTTCTTAGACTGGATATATTTTCTGCCTGTGAGATTATACTTCGCAAAAATACAGGTACAACCTTTCTCGGGCATTGTACAGCTCGCATAAAAACAGGCATCAAAATCTAATGATATGTGGATATCCTTTCACTAACAAGTCATTAGCCATCAATCCTAAGTAGATAGTTTTAAGTCTTAAGTTTTACCACCCGGGGTAATCCTTCGTATGACGTAAGTAAATTAGGACATGGTTTGTGACTTACGACCATAAATTAAAGTAACACGTTCTTGCTCCTTGTATATAACCTTTTGTGCTGTCGGGGAGCACAACTATGCTGTTATTCCAGTCAATGTACCCTAAAATTGTTGTCGTCATTCATTTCACAGTACATGTGTGTCATTCAAAAAGATGGCGGACCTTTCTTCGATTTCTCAGAATTCAAGAATCCAGGAAAACTGACGCACACATCAGCTTGCTGAAACCCTCAGATGATTAAAGCACGGATAGTTTGTGCCACTCGGCTTGCTAAAATATAATTATGACTTCACGCGAAGTCCTGAAAAACACGCTTATAGAAAGAGCTTGAAACAGAATGAATTAGAAAAGAGTACTCTGACCATGTTTTCTTTGCAATAACATGGACATCCTACGTATAGATATGTAGATCCTGTGATGATAGGTGTTCAGGATAAAGGCAATTCTGACAGTTTAATTATTTATTTATTTGATTGGCGTTTTAGGCCGTACTCAAGAATATTTCACTTACACGACGGTGGCCTGCATTATGGTGGGAGGATACCCGGGGGAAGCCTACGGTTACTGACAGACCTTCCCACATACGACCGGAGAGGGACAGTTTAATAGCCTAAGTGATTTTACAGGTAGCTGAAGAACTAAGAGTAACAGACTAAACAAGATCTACTCTCAGTGTATCCTATCACTTCTCTTTGGTCGGAGGGATCATACTTTTGCGCACTGAAGGGAAGGTATTCATTTATGCTAGTGGGTGGAAGAACCAGTGAATTCGATTGACACAACAATGTAGGGGCTGAGGATAGATATTACAGTCAGTTTGATACGAGCCGCTGGTAGATCTCACTTAGGTGAGATTCTGACCCCTCCTCCCCCCGCCCCTCCACAAACACATTCCCGCATACATCTCTCCTCCACATTCCCCCACATCATCCCCTCACACTTTACCCCCACACATCTCCGACCACACATGTCCCCATCACTCCCCCCCCGACACGCATACCCCCCTTCTCTGTAGAAGGACCCCACTAAAACTGAGGACGTCAGTTATTCATCAGTATATTAATTCGCCTTATATCTAATGTTACATATGACACCGTTCTACTTCAGTCCACTTTACAAAGTAAAGAAAAGGAGTTCCAAAATTGCCTCAAGGTGTATTCTGTTCTGTGTAGCTGGGCGAACATTGCACATTGCACCTGGCCTGTGAAAATTTCAGGCCTTTGTTTTGCCAAATTGCCTAGGTATAAATATTGTAATGTGCATTCACAAAAAGAGCAGAGGCTGAGTTGACAAGTGCAAGGCGACAAATCTGAGAGTACAAAGTATACACGTAAATACATACATGTGCACAAAGGTTTTTGAATTCCATTTTGTTGTCTTTTCAGACAATTTCTTAATTCGGAAACTACATTTTTCTTCCTTCAAATCAGAGATGGGCCTCCCTGGCTGAGTGGAGGGCTTACTATTTCCACACACTGATCATGCTGACTTCCTCAACTGTCGTACGTGGGAAGTCTGCCATCAACCTGCTCAGTTGTCTTTCACTATCGTTGTATAACTGAAATATTCTTGAGTACGACGCGAATCAAATAAATGAATAAATCAGATCGGAGAAAGAGTTATTGTCGTGTGAAGTCAAACATGGAAGTGTGGGTATTTTTTTAAATTTAAAATTTTTTCAATTAAGAGATTATCAGGAATTCGTTTTAGTTTTCTCTCAAAAAATAATTTTTGAAAATTCCTAAGAGTTTTTAATACATTTGTTCTTTGGAGGAAGACAAATTCCAGAGAACTGAAACTTTTAAAATTTTTTCTTAAGTCAGAAGAAATCTACTTGTTTGCAATTTCAGAAAGAAAGTAAAGTAAGTCCCAAACACGTAACTGCCACTACTGGTACTTAACAATACATTGACCTTCCCTGATTTTCGAATAGTCATTTGTGTTTTCTCAGTGAAGAAATCTTCAGAAAATTCAAGGAAATATCAAAAAAAAATTCTTCTTTTACTGTGTACCGGTATATCTAGGTCATACCTATTCTCTATCGTATAAATCCATGACCGCTGAAAATTCCAGTTGCTTTGAAAATCTTAATGCGCACATAGACCAGACATCTGTTGATGGACTGCGAGTCCCTGAGGCCTTGTACCTGTCCATTGTAGTCATCTAACACAACATTTCATTGACTTTATGTCGTTTCAATCATTTTTGAGTGGGTTGAAGCAAGTTTTGAGGCTGTGTGAAATGAACATTCCACCTCACTGTCACGAGAGCCAGTGATTCCGTGAGAGAACGCATGCCCATCTAGCATCATTGTACACAGCTTGTAGCACAGACGACTGTGCGAAACTTGAGCAGACCGGAAAAACTGGCTATCATCGTAGTAATCTCTTATTTTATTTCAATAATAGCGTGAAATCACGCTTAGGACTGTTACCTTGCGTAGTGTGTTCTGTTATTGAAGTTTGTATGCTGAAATCGGCGTCATACAGTAGAAACCATGAGCCAAAAAAATACACGGCCAAAAATTGGCAATAAAAGCCGTGTGAAGGACATGAGCTGGAAGCCCAAGTCCAGTGGTTTGGGAGATTCACTTGGACAAATTCTAGACGTAATGGATACTTCTCATAACTAGAAGTCTGGGGAAGTTCTGACCGATCCATGGATCGAAATTCTAATCATAATGCCACAATGACGGCAGCTGAAATTTCCGTCGGGGTAAACGGGAACATAGTCCTACAGCGGGCCAGTGGAGTCACGAAACTGTGAAATTTGACTTTAATGGTTTCATGAAAATGCAGGGGGAACAAATAGCAAATTTGAATTCACTGGTGATGGTGATCGATGGCAAAAATCATAACCATGGCTATGAATGCCAATGCAAAAATGAAGTCAAAAATCGTAACCATGGCTATGAATGCCAATGAAGTAAGGCGAAGACAGCCAACAAGATGGCGCCCCGCATGGAAAGTGTGCTCGCTATGAATCGGACGACTAGTCACATGAATGCGACGCTTTTCACAAACTGTACCAGCAAGCTGCTGTAAATGAGGTAACTGGTGATGGGATCATGGGCGCGGATGTCGATCCTCAAGAGTTCGCAAGTTTTTTCAAGTTGAGAGGACAATTTTCGAGATAACGGACGAATTTGCTTACACAGGCCTGCTCTCCTCTGTGCCGGGGAAAAAAAATTAGGGCCGTAGCGGCCAAGTAAGAACCTCAAGAAAACTGTCCCAAACCTCTGACCCTCATGATCAATGAGGAAATATGACCTTTGTTACTACCTAGGGCCTGATCTATTAAATTACAGAGGACCACCAACTTCTTAGTAACTGACCCCCATAATATCAGTAATTTATAACTTATTCTTGGGTATGAAGTGCAAGAAAAAGTTTGATCCTTGGGCGAACTTCACTTAAGTGGCTGACCCACCAAGAGCTTGGTTAGCGAAGGAAGCCCATGTGCAATGGAAACGAAAAGGTGACATAGTATCTACTAGGGAATAACACGACAAAACAGGATCTGGAGGAAACCAGAAGACGAGTTGGACAGGTCTTCAATACCAGTACTTGTGGCTCTGTCAATACAATTAACATCAGTGCCATGGAAGAACACCAGTCAGCCATTTTACGAAGAGAGGCTACGGCAGGCGCAACGGCAGACCCCACAGCAAAAGCAAGAGCCAGTGAAAAGTCCTGAGCTGAAAACGAACCTATGACAGGTAAGGTGAGTAACTCTACCTCACAGCTTCTACATACTCTGAAACATACCCCAACTAACTCTGTAGCAGGAAAAAAATGCACACTGTTTTCACGCGTGGAGAGAGTTCACATCAGGTTCATGGATTCTGGCTGGTATGAAGGGTGTAGAAATAATATTTGACGACAAGCCAGGAATTTATTCCTAAACTCATACAGTTCAATGATGTTGAAAAAGGTTCAGTTGATTTCGCCATAAATGAACTCACAGAAACAATGGCAAATGAACAAACAGAACATGATGTGGATGAATTTGTAACAAATATTTTCATAACATCGAAGAAGAATTGGTCATATAGAATTATACTGAACCTTAGATCTGTGAATAAGTTTGTTGAATACCATCAATTTAAGATGGATGTACATTACAATATGCAGCGTCACTCATTTCACCTGGTTGCTTCTTTGCTTCTGTAGACCTTAAACATGCATACTATTCAATACCTTTGAAAACTGAGTTCGGAAAATGTTTATGGTTTACCTGGAAAGGTAAATTGTATCAGTTTATTTGTTTACCAAATGGCCTATCTTCAGTTCCTCGAATCTTCACAAAAATGTTAAAAGTGGTGTTTTCTTGCTTACGAAAGACAGGATATACAAAATGTGGCTTATTTTGATGATTCCTTATTGATAGCCAGTACTGAAGAAGATCTTGTAGACAATGTCAGTGATACAGTTAAGCTTCTTGACAAGACAGGTCTACAGTTTACCCGGATAAATCTGTTCTTAAACCAACAGGGGTTCTTGAATTCCTAGGATTTCTGTAGACTCAACTACTATGACTGTGTTATTATCCGCCAGGATAAGGTGTCAATGTTATATTTCCCTCCTTTCAGGTTGCTTGGACGAGTGTGTCAGAAAATCCAGCATGATGTTGCCACAGCTATTGTGGTGGCCCCATTGTGGACCACGCAACCCTGGTCCAGTCGTCTGCTTGACCTGTGTGTAGATGACCCGAGGCTTCTTCCACCAGGGGTACGACTCCTGTATCCACCACAATATCCCGACAAATCTACCCTCTGCGAGTCAAGATGAAGATGTGGGCGTTCAAACTCTCAGTGTTGTGTAGTTTTCTGAACAGATTACCTCTGTTATCCTCAGAGGGAGGAGAAGACCTACAAAAAGACAGTATAGGGTGTATATCCAAGTGGAGGCAGTTTTGTGGTCAAATGAAGATTAATTCAGTTTCTACCACTTTAGCAAATGTATTGGATTTTTTTAACGGAGTTATATAATTCTGATGTGCAGAGGAATTATAACTGTAAATATTGTTTTGAAATACCTTCTCAGTTTTAAGATATTAACAAGTTGAGTATGTTGTTTGCGCTGTTATCACGAGAGATAATTCAGATAATACATTTCTTGAACATTAGAAATATGACACTGACAAAGAAACGTGTAACTTTCAGGATTGGTGATTTGCTTATACAAACTTAAACCAAGGAAAGCTAACCCGGAGATAATTTTACCTGCTTACACACCTGATCACAGGTTATATGTTATCACTGTTTTAAATGAATATGTTTCAAATACTAAAACTCAGTGACAGAGGCCAGTTACAAAATCGTTTTTTGTGTCATTCCAAAATCCTTTCCATGCTTTTAATAAGGACACAATATCCAGGTGGATAAAAGTTGTTATGACAAAAGGTGGGATTGACACGAATATATTCAAATCACATTCAACCAGATTTGCATCAACCAGTGCAGCATTAAAATCACACGTGTCAATGCCTATTACTGAGTCAACAGCTGGCTGGAGTGATGCTGTCTACTGCTGGCTGGAGTGATGCTGTCTACTGCTGGCTGGAGTGATGTTGTCAACTGCTGGGTGGAGTGATGTTGTCAACTGCTGGCTAGAGTGATGTTGTCAACAGCTGGGTGGAGTGATGTTGTCAACAGCTGGCTGGAGTGATGTTGTCAACAGCTGGCTGGAGTGATGCTGTCAACAGCTGGCTGGACTGATGCTGTCAAAAGCTGGCTGGAGTGATGTTGTCAACAGCTTGCTGGAGTGAAGTTGTCAACAGCTTGCTGGAGTGATGTTGTCAACAGCTGGCTGGAGTGATGCTGTCTACTGCTGGCTGGAGTGATGTTGTCAACAGCTGGGTGGAGTGATGTTGTCTACTGCTGGCTGGAGTGATGTTGTCAACAGCTTGTTGGAGTGATGTTGTCAACAGCTGGCTGGACTGGTGTTGTCTACTGCTGGCTGGAGTGTTGCTGTCTACTGCTGGCTGGACTGATGCTGTCTACTGCTGGTTGGAGTGATGCTGTCAACAGCTGGCTGGAGTGATGTTGTCAACAGCTGGCTGGACTGATGTCAACAGCTGGCTGGAGTGATGTTGTCAACTGCTGGCTGGAGTGATGTTGTCAACAGCTGGCTGGAGTGATGCTGTCTACTGCTGGCTGGAGTGATGTTGTCAACAGCTGGGTGGAGTGATGTTGTCTACTGCTGGCTGGAGTGATGTTGTCAACAGCTTGTTGGAGTGATGTTGTCAACAGCTGGCTGGACTGGTGTTGTCTACTGCTGGCTGGAGTGTTGCTGTCTACTGCTGGCTGGACTGATGCTGTCTACTGCTGGTTGGAGTGATGCTGTCAACAGCTGGCTGGAGTGATGTTGTCAACAGCTGGCTGGACTGATGTCAACAGCTGGCTGGAGTGATGTTGTCAACTGCTGGCTGGAGTGATGTTGTCAACAGCTGGCTGGAGTGATGTTGTCAACTGCTGGTTGGAGTAATGTTGTCAACAGCTGGCTGGAGTGATGTTGTCAACTGCTGGCTGGAGTGATGTTGTCAACTGCTGGCTGGAGTGATGTTGTCAACAGCTGGCTGGACTGATGCTGTCTACTGCTGGCTGGAGTGATGTTGTCAACAGCTGGCTGGAGAAATGTTGTCAACAGCTGGGTGGAGTGATGTTGTCAACAGCTGGGTGGAGTGATGTTATCAACAGCTGGCTGGAGTGATGCTGTCAACAGCTGGTTGGAGTAACGTTGTCAACAGCTGGCTGGAGTGATGTTGTCAACTGCTGGCTGGAGTGATGTTGTCAACTGCTGGCTGGAGTGATGTTGTCGACAGCTGGCTGGAGTGATGCTGTCTACTGCTGGCTCTAGTGATGTTGTCAACAGCTGGCTGGAGTGATGTTGATATGAAAGTATTACAACAAACCAGTTAAACCTGATGGTGCAAATTTGCAAATGCTGTACGTAATTCACAATGACATACAAGTATTTCGCTAAAGTATTGTGCATGACAGAAGGTTTTGTGACATCTGGTTATAGTTCTGGTTAATAAAACTTGAAATGAATTTATTGGTTTTTAACAATTCTGTTTTATCACTGTGGTGCCAACCGCATGCGAACCCTAAATTCTCACGGAATCGCGGGTATTTGTGACAGTGAGGTAAAAGTAACAAATCAAACGAGCTTTACCTGGGATCTCTATCGACTCAAACCTCAAAAATCTTTTCCTTGAGAAATGGGACTTTTTAAAAATAAGAATGACTAGGACTGATTAAGTAAAAATGAATAATTTTGAGGACGACAAGAGACACGGAATATGGAAATAAATAGGTGAAATCTGTATAATGGGTATTCCATAATCTGGAGTTATCGATGGCAGCTGTTTAAAGAGGATGGAAATTATTTAGCTAATTTTGTGCCATTTAAAATGGAACCATATCAACCCTAAGGTCTAGGCTTGATCAGTCTCCATTATGCATAACATAATTACGATGGAAAGGTAATTTTTCTCAAAAATAATATGATTCCTTAGGGCTTTAAATATGTGACCATTGCAATCTGTTGACCCCCACTATTTGACTGTTACCCACCGATGTAGTTCAGAATAGTTCTAACCATTACCGCTGAGAGTCATTTGGACGCCTTCGTCCGCATGGCCCAACGGTGAAACCGCACAATTCCTGTGTGTATGGGCGAGCAACCCATAAACTATGCGTCTGACAAAATTAAACTGTGAAGGAAAACATCTCAGCTAACGACATTCAATTAAAATTTTGTTGGTGATCATTTGATCAGTCACTTTGTCAAATTACTCAGACATCTTTTTTCCTTTCAGTTTTATCTATACTTGCTTGTGTGCTGATTGTGAGATCATTATGGCTGATCGGTATCGGTCACTGATGACATCGGTTCAGGTCGGGAATAGGGGCCCATCCACACAGACCACCGTGCCATATCGACGCATGAATCCCTGCAAGTAAGGCCTCATCAACTACGTCTTACCTTACTTGAAACAAGTCAGTGTTTTACAAAACATTACCAGAACGAGGATTACTAAATCAAATATCCTAGAGAGTACTCAAACACTATTTCTAATATCTAGCCTCAAAGTGTTATTGTTATTTGGGATTACACTTTCACAGATTTTAAAGCTCAAAATCCGCTGATTTTTGGTCCGTCGATTGAGAGGTCTAGACGGTTGACATGTATTGCTGGCCATTTGGTGTCTGACTCCAACCCGGAATTGTCTCAGCCGATTTTCAGCACTGGAATCTGCGTAATATCTAGAAAGTGTAATCGTAATACCGGTATCACTGTTGCTTAAATCCGCTTTCTGAATGGCATCCACACATCAAATTAGCACAAGTTGTCTTCAACGTGTTGTATTTCTCTAGTGTTTGGGACTTTCTGTATATCATGTCACTTTTCAGATGTATGCCTGATATCACTGGGCATTCAGTATTGAACTTACAAATCTCTTTATATGTATTCCGTCTCTAGGCTTACGTTAAAAGTCAGTCGGACATAAGTTTGGAAAAGTTTATCAAAGATTATGTTGACCAATTCTTACTTATCTTTATTAAAGTCACTTATACCTGAATTCTTATCTGATTCAATGGCATTGTTTAATCCAATAACAGTTTTGTCCTTCATCTTACACGTGCTGTGGGACTGCCTCGGTAGCCTAGTGGTTAAAGCGGCCTCCTCGAGGTCCAGTTCCAGTTTCACCAAATATTCCTGCCTGATAACTCTACACACAAAGACTGGCTTAGTGATATTAGCGTGCTAGAGCAGAGCAATTAACCCGGTAATGTGATCGTTGTGAGTTCAAGTCTCTCCGGCCGTACGTGGGAAGGTCTGCCAGCAACCTGCGGAGGGTTGTGGGTTTCCCCCAGCTCTGCCTATTTCCGCCTCACCATAATACTGGCCGCCGTCGTTTAAGTAAATTATTCTCGAGTAGGGGGCGAAGTACCAAATACATAAATAAATAAATACATATAGAGACTAATAGATGAGATATCAATAAAACATTCCTGTGATAGTTCCGAAGACTGTTTACACTTCAGCTATTAAAAAGAGTTTATTTTGAAGTAAATTGGGTTGAATTACTCTCATGTATTCATTAATGAATTTATCGTAGGATATCCTTATGTGGGCTGTTTACTTACAGTAGAAAAGTCACGGTTTTGCTACAAAAAATGGCGTCGATCATGGGTTTCTTTGTTAAAATGAAGTTCAAACTAACACCAGATGCGGATTCCAAGTGGTCGAAAAAGGGAATTTGCACACAAGTCTCACTTTTAAGATGTTTGTTTTTAGGATAGTTTTGATTTAGGCCTGGGAATAAAAAATGCCTTGATACTTTGGTTGGAGGGATGGGAGCTAAAGAGCCCCATAGAGGTCAAACCAGTCGTCAAACAAATGACACAGGACTCATCATGCTATGATGTTATATTTATTTATTTACTTTATTAGTGTTTTACGCCGTGTTCAGGAGTATTTCACTTATACGACGGTGTAGATATGATATGATATTAAACATATGATAATATGTCTACTAAGAGAACTGATAAATACTATGTCATTAATCAAATGGAAAATTGTGGAATAACTCCAAAAGTTTTATCGCTTTGTTTATCAAAAAGGATTATGTTGAAAGACAAATTAATTCAGCCTAGAAAGTCTGAGTAGAGCTATTTTGTCTCGTAGTAAGCAGGGCTGTTTATTTTGCAGTCTGGTTTCTTACGGGTCTTAAGATCTAGAGTATGTCGAGGTTAAGATACGAAGATTTTGATTCCTGTGTTTATTTCTTTAAGAATAACACGTGCTATAATATGTACAGCACTGCTGCTGGGCCTGGTCATTGCCCTCATCGTGATCTTTGTTGGAGTAGGTCATCGCCTGATACCGGGTAAGTTGAAATTGTCATATAGAGCTCTTTATCCATTCGTTTTTATTTATTTATTTATTTGATTGGTGTTTATGGTGGGAGGAAACAGGGCAGAACCCGGCAGCCCTTCCCACGTGCGGCCAGCATGCAATTCGTTTTTGAAATCACAGGCTAGCATATTATTAATCCCAATTACTATCACCCATTAACGATTAAATCGGCAATATTTCAAACATATTTAATATGGCTATTAACAATCGCATCTGAGCTGTTATTTGTACAGTTCTCCGTACAAAACATGAAAAATACCTAAAGTTCAGATGAAAGAGTGCGAAAAGCTAAAAGCTTGAAAATAATTTTTACATGGTGGGTATGTTACCTGTTGGTATGTATAGTCTTTGTGTAATGATGGTATAAATGAGGATGTAACACATCCATGTTTAATAAATATTTTTTGCACTAGTATTTGTCATTTTCAGCTAACAAAAGTGTTCAACCGGGATTTGGATCATATTTATATTTTTAATATGTTCATAAATTTTATCAAAATTCAGGTTAAATGCGTCTTTTTGGACAAAAACAACAAATTTTGCGTTCAAATAAATTTATTAGACATGCATCACATCCTTAATGAGAACATTGTTATGCCGCGACAATAAATTACAAATACACACCGTACAAAAATATTTTAAAATACCCTTTGCTCCTGAAAAAAAAGAAATACAAAAAATATTAAAGATCATATTTGGAAATAACTTTTGATGCTCTGTCCGCTAGGAAATCATATCTTAAAATGTTGGATCCGGTCCATCACCAAGGTCTGAGGCTCAGTCTTGGTGCCTATAGGACCTCACCAGTGGAGAGTTTATACGAAAGGCTAATGAGCCTTCTTTATATCACAGGCGTATAAAATTCAGCCTTCAATACGTTGCTAAACTTAAAGCTCACCCAACAAATCCTGCCTACGATTGTGTTTTTAATCCATCATACGAAGATAAATATAATAAATGTCCCAACATCTTCCTTTGGTCTTCGTGTTCGGGACAATGTTGTGGAAGCTAACATCAAACTGGAGGACATAGCTCCGGTTTCTTTTCCAGAGTCTCCTCCCTGGCTTCTTCCACAAGCTAAATTAATATTTGATCTACGTCAACATAAGAAATCCGATACAAACCCTCTTATAATTCATCAAAGTTTCGCTGAAGTAAAAGCTAATTATCCGGATTATAAATTTATATATACTGACGGGTCAAAGGATGGGGACAGGGTGGCGGCTGCGGTTGTCTTGGAACAGCGAGTCACCTCTCTTCGCCATCCATCCTCGTCTTCAATATTTTCTGCCGAGGGTAGAGCTATACTTCTGGCTTTGTCATATGTTTCACCCGGCTCTGCCCAGAGAGCAGTGATATGCAGTGACTCGTTGTCCTGCCTTTTGGCAATAGAGCAAAATAAATTTCAAAACCTGTTAATACTAGAAATATTAGCCATCCATAGAAGGTTAATTAAAAGAGGTGAAGGTATTGTATTCTGTTGGATACCAAGTCATACTGGTATTCACGGAAACACAGTCGCAGGCAGGGAAGCGAAAGATGCTCTTAGTATACACATATTTAAGATTAAAATTCCTTATACTGATTTTAAATCTAATATTCTTAAATACATTTGTCGCCTTTGACAGGATGAATGGGACCTGCAGGTCGATAACAAACTGCATGCCACTCACCCTGTCGTAGGCTATGACTCTTATACTTTTGGTATGTCTCGTAGAGACCAAGTGGTTTTAACAAGATGCCACGTTGGGCATTCTCGTGTAACACACAATTTTATCCTGGATGGGAGCAGTGCTCCCGAGTGTGTTGGATGTGATGCGCAATACGGCATCAAGCATATCCTTGTTGACTCTGTGCACTTTGCTCATATTGGCTAAAGATTCTACACAGTCAACTCTATATTTGGCCTATTTAACAGCGTCGCTGGCGATGCTGTGATTAATTTCTTGAAGGTTGTTGGCCTGTATAATAGAATATAGTTTATATATATGTATATATTTTTTCATTGTAGAAATAATAGAATATAGTTTATATTTATATGTATATATTTTTTATTGTATAACATAACAATTTCCACTTTTAACTAACATTTACTTTTTTGACTGGTTTTTAAAAGAAACGTTCGTCTGTTTTTTCCCTAACTTTTGAATGTTCATCCATAATGTCGAATACTATTCAAGGCTTCCTGATTTGAACATGTTCTCGACACGATATGGCTGAGATATTGCCAATGTGGCGTTAAGCCAAAATTATTCATTCATTCATTCTTTCATCTGATTTTGGCATCATTGTTATGTTTTCTTATCCTTGAATATAAACAAGAGACTGATGTACACAATCCGCACACAACTATATACAGCAGTGTCAGAGCCTAAAAAACCAAATGTCCAGGGCTTGAACGCATTCTTTGCACAACTACACCGGATTTACGACTAGGTTTACGACCTAGCTGCGGTCGAGAAATGTTGAAATGAGAAACGTTACAAAAAGTGTACGACTGGTCAGAGAAATTTTTATTATTATACCCTTCCCCAGTAACACTGCATCTCGGTGGTAGGAAAACGGCTGGTGATAACGCCCCATCTTTGTACCCTACCCCAGTTATACTGTCTCTCGGTGGCAGGAAAACTGCTGGTCGGAACGCCCCCTCTTTGTACCCTTTCCCATTACTCTTTGCTTATTTTTTCAGTTATTTTTGCACCACTTACACTTCGTACATACATAGTATCATAGTAATATTTTCGAATGACCTTGTGATTCAATTCAATTGAGTAGCATTTTCAAGCTCACCGGGCTAACACGCAGCTCTCAACTGCTTACTGTGTCTATGCTGTCTTTATTTCCTCTATCAGATGTACTGTATACATGGCAATTATCGATGACAATTATTTTTTGTTTTGACTGACAATATTTTTGCTGTTATCCAAACAGATCCACCTCCTGACTACCCCATTCCTACTAAAAGTAAGTGTGCCAGAAAGCAAAAAGACAAAATCCAGCACAGGATTACAACTCAGTGAATGCAACACTGGAGTACAACAGACATAATAGAAAACTGGAATACAACACAGCAAATACAACACTGAAATACACCACAGTGAATGCAACACTGGAAAACAAGGCTGAGAATGCAATTACACAGGGAGTACAATACAGGGGATGCGTCACGGGGAATACAACTCAGGGAATACCACAACGGGGAATATAACACACGAATACACCAAAGTGAATACGACAGTGGAATAAAACACAGTGAATACAACATCGAAATAAAACTTAGTTAATACAACATGGGAATACAACACAATGAATAGAGCATTGGGAATAGAATTACACAGGGAATACAACACTGGGAATAAAATTACACAGGGAATACATGTACAACCCAGGAAACACGTGGCGGGGAATACAACACAGGGGTTACACGTGTATGCTTCGTAAACGGTGCAGTATTACAAGAAAGCTGCCAGCAGTCATTCACATTACACAGAATATTATTCAGGGATCGTCATAATGTTTAAATAACAGCATTTGGAACTTACTTAGCGTATACATATAAACCACTGACTGGAAACTTTCCAAAGTAACCATATAATACATGTACCATGCAGTGTAGTAAACGATCAGTTGGCAGCATCTGTGTTTAGAAGTGCCTCTCACTCTCCCACAATAGCTGATTTACTTCAGTTGTTTGATTAGTCATTTACGCCGTACTAAAAATAGATGCGAACATCTTTTGGATAAACATGATGAACATGACGTCATGGTATCTTTGCCATTCACTGAAACCCTCTAATTTCTCTTTTGTCTTCTTTTTGCCCCCCACCGCCACCCTTCGCAGCCCCTTATCCAGGCACAGTCCGCCCTCCTGTACACACAAGACCGCCCGGCATTCCAGATTACGGTAAGTTAAGCAACATATCTTTAGTCATGCTTCAAGACGGGCCAGAGACAGCTTCTCAGAGAAAAGCAATGAAATTGCACGTTACAACCTCAGTTTCGTCGGGCAAAGTCGTATTAGATGTACCTTCACTCAAAACCTTATGCCTGCATAGCCTTTCCGCAGAGGCCTATACATCCATGTAGGGGGCATCCGTCTCCCAGGGCTTTAGTACATGTAGAGCAGCGTAATTCGGCAAATTGAAGTGCCGAAATATCCGGTAAAATGAGTCTCTTTCGTGTCTCACAGAACTTCACGTCAGTCGTGTATTCAGTAGATCTACATTTTCTGTCATGGGTTTTCTCCCAATTCTTATCAGTACACATGCACAGGTGTTGGCAACTGTGGCTTTTTCTTCCAGTCTGGGACATGGTGAAGATGATGTCTGACAGTCATCCGTGTGACGACTTTTACCAGTACGCCTGCGGACAGTGGATGGACAGACATCCGGCCAAGGGGTTCGAACACCATAGTCCTTTTGACAACATGGTGAAGGATATACGAAAAATCCTGGCCGGTAAGCATTGGGTACAGTAAATGTTTCGATGAGAGAAATTCAGCTTTTTGTTGAAATAATTTTACTGTTAGTCTTATTTATATTTATTGTTTAATGCCATATCAGTGCAAGAATTGTTCACGTACATGTATGACATGAGACAGTTATATGAGTGAAAGAAAGTTTTGTGAGTGGAGGACACCGAAGTGCCCAGGGTAAACCACCAACATTTGGCACGTTATTCACGAACTTTCCCACATGTGATGTACATATATGCACACCATATTGGTGGAAGACAAGTGGCCGCCAACGAATGTTAGACAGTACAAACGTCCATACGAGCGTCGCTTATTGCCACCAGGACCCCACGAACAATACATACTGACACATTTTTAGGAATCTACAAATCCATTGTCGAAGGCCGGGTTTGAACCCTTACCTCGTGTGTCTCACAATCTGAAACGGGGAGTGGCTTTACCCCTCGAACATGGCCAGTTCCCACACGCTGATAGCTAATAATGTTTAACTTCTTGGATATGTTTAATGTAACTTGAATGTGAAGGCAATATATAGGTGAAGAATGAAAAGTTAATTATAGCGCAGGGTCAGTTTGTAAAGACCTTGGTAAGCTTTGTGCCTTTACGACACCGTTCAACATAATTTTTGTTCTGCAAATATTTGGAATATTAATTAATACTTGAAATTGTGAATCGATTGGTCTTATTTATTGGTATATTTGGTTGTTGATCTAGACCTCTTGGGTCGTCCATCGAGTCCACAGGGGTCCAAAGCAGTGCAGAAGGTAAAGAGGCTGTACAAATCCTGTATGGATATGTGTAAGTGAAAAGACTGTACAAATCTTGTATGAATATATGTAAGTAAAGAGATTGTACAAAACCTGTATGAGCCTGTGGATGCTCGTGAATTTCCTCCCACCATAATGCTGGTTGCCATCGTATAAGTGAAATATTCTTGAGAACGACGTAAAACACCAATGAAATAAATAATTCAAATAAATAGTAGAGGCTGTTCAAATCCTATATGAATATGTGTCAGTAAAGAGGCTGTACAAATCCTGTATGAATATGTGCATTAAAGTGAAGAGGCTGTACAAATCCTGTATGAGTCTCTCTTAGGGAAGAGGCTGTGCAAATTCTGTATGAATATGTGTCAGTAAAGAGGCTGTACAAATCCTGTAGGGATATGTGTGAGTAAAGAGTCAGTACAATTCCTGTATGAATATGAATAAGTGAAAAGGCTGTGCAAATCCTGTATGAATATGTGTAAGTAAAGAGGATGTACAAATCTTGTATGAATATGTGTGAGTAAAGAGGATGTACAAATCTTGTATGAATATGTGTAAGGGAAGAGGCTGTACAAATCCTGTATGAATATGTGTGAGTAAAGAGGATGTACAAACCCTGTATGAATATGTGTAAGTGAAGAGACTGTACAAATCCTGTATGAGTATATGTGAATAAAAAGGCTGTACAAATCCTGTATGAATATGTGCATTAAAGTGAAGAGGATGTACAAATCCTGTATGAATACGATGACATGAGCGGCGTCTATCGCTTATTGTCACCAAGGCCCCACGGACAAGACATACTGACCTATTTGTGGGAATCTACAAATACTCTGCCGGTGTTTGAACCATTACCTCATGTGTTAATCATAGCGCTGGCCAGTTTGTAAACACCTTGGTAAGTGTAATTGAAGAGGATGTACAAATCCTATATGAATATGTGTAAGCGAGTGAGTGTTTGGAGTTAACGTCGTACTTAACAATGCTTCAGTCATATGACAGCGAGGAGACCTTCTGGTGTGTGCATATAGTGTGTCTTCCAGTGGAAGGGCAATTCCATGCCGGCAAAGTGTTGGCGCCACTGGAACATCATCAACACCGAAGGCAATAGACATGACACCACATCCGGTAACGTTATACTAACCCAGGGCCGATCTGCCCTGTTTCCTTGCTCTAACCTCTCAGTATGAGCGCCAGACGAGACAGTACAAAGTACTATTTTTAAAGTCTTTGGTATGGCCCGATCCCGGGCTTGAACCTGGATTTCCCGACCTCCAGACGGACGCTCTAACAAGTAGACCACCGGGGCGGTTATGTGTAAGTAAAGAGGCTGTACAGATCGTGTATGAATATGTGTGAGCAAAGTGGCTGTATAGACCCTGTATGAATATGTGTGAGTAAAGAGGCCATGTACACTCTAGTATGGATATGTACGGGTGCAGATGCTGTTTAGATACTGCATGAATATGTGAGTGAAGAGGCTGTATAGACCCTGTATGAATATGTGTGAGTGAAGAGGCCATGTACACTCTAGTATGGATATGTACGGGTGCAGATGCTGTTTAGATACTGCATGAATATGTGAGTGAAAAGGCTGTATAGACCCTGTATGAATATGTGTGAGTAAAGAGCCCACGAGAATAGGTGACCAATATTTTCCTCAGTTTTCCTGAGTTTTCCGTCTGCCCTGATATTTTATTCTACGTTTTCCAAGTTTTCACTTTATTCTGAATAAACTTTCGGCAAACCTATCTGTATAAGGAATATTTTGGTAAGAATCACTTGAAATCTTTGATGAATTTGATATGGGCAATATCCATACTTGTATTACTGAAATGATGTGATAAATAAGAGCATTGTTGAGGAAGCATTTGCTATGTTTTCCGCTCAGTTCTGCAAGATTTATGTTGAATACATCCATCTTCCTTCACGAAGCTCTACCGCCACACACAAATCCAGGCATGACTTTAATTCAAGTTATCTCAGCGTAATGACCTAGCTTCTCACCAATGCGATCGCTGTTAGTTTCAGCCTAGCTCATGCTGGTTTCCTCTCCGACCATTCGTGGGGTCTTCCATCAGTCTGCGAATAGTCGTGGATTCCTCCGGGATGTGTCCGACTCCCTGGGCCATAATGCAGACCGCCGTCGTATAAGTGAAATATTTTAAGGCGTAAAATACCAAGAAAAAAATGATGAATAAATTTATAGCAAAAATGCCACAATGAGTTTTAATTTGAAATATTCAGCTGTACTTAATTGTAAGAACTACGGGTACTAAGAGAGCTCATCTATTTAACAACAATATAAATGAGTGATATTAATCAACCGGTTGTAAGAAGAATGGCTCTATTCCAGAAAAATAACAAATGTTTAGCTTCAGCATCAAAACGGAATTTCTGAAATCCCAGAAAGGTCTATGATATATTCCTAGGGGACGAAATCTCTGAAAACTGATTTCTCCGAAGTCAAGAGTTAAATCAACCAACCCTCACGGGATTTGTGCGTCAGAAATAAAATATGTGGCCTCTTGGATTTCTGAACCTAGTCCCAATAAACTGTGAACCTGTCCTGCGGTATAGGCATCGTTCCTGATGCTTTAAAACTTGGGGAAAAGATAATCAGATTTACATGTCAGGAGAAACGAACGCGGTTGAAAACTTAATTTCAGATAATTTAGATGAGAAAGAAACTATCCTAAAAATTATCATGTGTTTCAATCTAACGACTTCACTTTACACGCTACCTGCTCTTTGGATAAAGTCATCTAATATCCACGTAGGAATTAAAATAGTTCAGTGGTTTGACAATATTAGAAGTACACAGTGCTGTCTATCTCATTGGGTCCTAGATAAAGCTTCTACGGAATCTAAATATCTAGGTGTAAAGTTCAGTTGTTAACTCACCTGGGCAGACCATATTGGAAACATTTGTAACAAAAATATTCTCAAAACATCGGTATGTTGGAAGAATTAAAAAAGACAATTCTGAAACATGAAACAGATTTATTCAGTCTTTTATTTTGTCCCATCTTTCTTGTGCAAGTGGCTTTAACACGGTGAAATACTTATTCATCTAACCGTAAGCCTGTCATTTAAAAAAAGAAGAGTTGTCCACATTATATAGTTTCGTGATAGGTCACTCTGTATAAGCAACCTCTGCATGAATCACGTACTGTACCTTTAGTAAATCCCCACAGATGCTTGCATCATGCCCACCTCTTACCTGTTAAATTTCTTAACTATTTTCACAAAACAGTCTGCAGAACACGCCGATACAAGTCAAACTCAAAACCCATCTAGTCTGTCAAACCTCTGTTTTTACTTTTCATCATACAGTCTTGGGAATAGGAACAAAATAAAATAATTTGTGTCTATCTATCATTTTAAATCCACTCTGAAAGATTTTCTCCGCAATGAAGTCATTTCCAATTGACTGCTTTTTTCACTCTGTTAACAACATAAGGCACTTTGCTGTTCGAGTTCAATCTATTTGTACATTTACATATCCACTACAACCACTATCGTATACATACTTCTTAACGGGACTGATCAAGCCCACAAAAGAGTTTTGTCAGCCAGTTTTGTTTTAGAGAAGATTTCATGTTTTTGTCACACAGGTAAAGATCTTGAATGCTATTTAGGTCTATTTGCTTGCGCATAAGTTGCGCATAAGGTTGTGTGGGTCCTGCATTAATATGTGTATATGGAAAAACTTTACTGACCCTGTATCTAAACGTTTCCCCAACTTAGATAACACATTTGCAAGGCACATTTGTACCTCACACATTTTTATAACACAAGTTATCCGAAAGGACCGAACGTTCAAACTTTTTTTGCAAATCCCATTTCACCGGCTGTAAAACCAATAGCCTCACTTGACCAGTGTTTACCATTGTCTGTCTTTCAGCATCTATCAGTGCGCAAGGTTCTGGACCACTCACTGGTATATTGAACGACATCAACGCCCGGAAAGATTTAGTCGACATGTTGGTGGCGATGGCGAAATACAACTCATATCCGCTTGGTGTTATTACCGTCACTAAGGATGCGAAAAACACGACTAGGAATGTTATTCTGGTGAGTTCCAATGTTCTTTCATAACTTCAACCGTTAATCTGTGGAATGCATAGGTGAAATTCAGAAAACCACTCCTAAACTCAGCAAAACCGCCTAGATATTATAGTAATGGTAAATGGAAGTGCAAAGTTAAACGAACACAGCTTAGATATGGCTGGAGCGCTCTGAACTATGACCGTAAAGTTGACACCAAGTTTAGCTTGTTCCCTCGGGAAGATACGACTTTTCCTTCATTGTCCACCTTACGATATTTTTGTGTTACCAGACGGCTAGCCGTAATCATCAGAAGTAACTTAAAAATCTCACGAGCGTTGTTTCTCAGCTGGACCAGCCGAAGTCAGTTTAGATAGCCTGAAAATCTTATGATCCTTGTTTTTCAGATGGACCAACCGGAGCTTCCGTTGCGAAAACTGCTTCCAGGAGATAAGGCGTTCAAAGGTTATAAAAACTTTATTAAGGAGGTTGTTTCGCAACTGAATTGGGACAAGCAAGGTCGTGGATACACCATCGTCAGCGATATCCTAGGTCTTATCAGCTTTCAACAGGGCCTCACAAAAGTGGGTATAGTATTGTTCATCTCTCGTGCAGGCTGCTGTTTTTATTTATTTGGTTTTGCTTGCAGGCCCGTGTCACTGCTGTCAGAAGTTTTGTAGAAAAACACATGTATAAAAACCCAAAATGGTGAAATTTTGTGATATTTTGGTGAAATAAATTATGCTGCTTTCAGCTCTTGCTATCCAAAACAATACTCCGTTGTTATATTTACTGACGCTCACGCAGGCTTCTTCTTCGGCCGTACGTGGGAAGGTCTGCCAACAGCCTGTGGATGGTCGTGGGCTTCCCCTGGGCTCCGTCCGGTTTCCACATACCAAAATGCTGACGTATAACATTAACCTTTATCATTTTTCCAGCTGACAACAAAGAGAGAAGACCGGCCACGAATTGATGGGCGGTATCACATGTATACACTCGGCTCTCTAAATGACAATTTCCCCGAGGTATTTCTGTATTTGTTAATGGATTCCTTTGATATGTATAGTGATGTTAGGCGTCATGTCAGTAGTTATGTTAGGCCTCATGTGAGCTGTTATGCTAGGCGTCATGTAAGTTGCTATGTTAGGCGTCATGTCAGTTTTGATGTTAGACGTCATGTCAGCTTCTTTCTTATTCTGGATGTACAATTTCTTTCTTATTCTGGAAGTATAACTTTTTTCTTATTCTGGATGATGCGTTTCTCTTTTATTCCACATGTACAACTTCTCTTTTATCCTGGATGTTGAGCTTCTCTCTTATTCTGGATGTGCAACTTCTTTCTTATTCTGGATTTACTTCTTTTTTATTTTGGATGTACAACTTCTTTTTTATTCTGGATGTACAATTTCTTTCTTATTCTGGAAGTATAACTTTTTTCTTATTCTGGATGTTGAGTTTCTCTTTATTCCACATGTACAACTTCCCTTTTATCCCGGATGTTGAGCTTCTCTCTTATTCTGGATGTACAACGTCTTTCCTATTTTGGATGTACAACTTTTTTCTTATTTTGAATGTACACTTCAAGAGATGTTAGAGAGAGAAGTAAGCAGTAACAAGTAAACAAATTTACAGAACTAGCATAAATCTTTAAATTGAATTAATTAAAGAATGGAGGCAAATTGGGAGGGTTGTACACTCATTTCCTTTTGGAAAAGAAGTGATCTGCTTTATCTCTGGCTCCAGCGGCTTGTGAGGCAAACTTCGACTTATCGCAATTTGGACGTGTTCTGGTCTACTTGGCTGCTAACGTTATCAGAAACGTGATTTTGTCATTTGTCGGAGTAACTGACCAGAAACGTTAAATTCGTAATTTTCTCGTCTGTTGGAGTAACTGTCCAGAAACGTTACATTTGTGATATTGTCATCTGTTAGCGTAACTGACCAGAAACTTGACATTCATGATTTTATCGTCTGTTGGAATAACCGACCAGAAACGTTAAAATGATGATTTAGTCTTCTGTTTGAGTAACTGTCCAGAAATATTACATTCGTGATTTTGTTATCTGCTACAGCAACTGACGAGAAACTTTAAATTTATGATTTTGTCGTCTGTTGGAGTAGCTGATTAGAAACGTTAAATTCGAGATTTTGACGTCTGTTGGAGTAACTGGCCAGAAACTGTTTTACTACGTGGTCAGAATTATTTCTACTGAATTACTGCAATCAGTTAGTACGACATTGTGTTGGCATGGATATTAGGCTTTTTGGTGGAACCTTAAATTCTTGATTTCTCAACTTCAACTGAAACTGCTTCCACACGAGATTTACTTTTGCAATTTAAGAGTTTCATATCTGATACTGACGCCTAACACAGATTGTCAGCTTTCCTTATACAACATTTCTCATTTTCCTGTTTTTCGTCATTTCAACCGGACAAGTATTGATCAATTTGTTCATTTTCTGTTCAAAATGTTACCTATAGTTTGTGACTAACTGCAATCTTACATGAAATGCAAACTTTGAGAGCCTTTGTACTTTATAATTTTATATTTCTTTTGTCTCGATTTGCTTATTCTCATCTTTGTAACAGAAGGATTAAACCGACTGAGCTGACTGACAGTTGTGATCCAAAATGGCAAAATGACAAGGTATTTATGAAATGTAACCAAGCTTTGTTTTGCTTTTCGTCAGTTTGACTGGAAACGTTACATCCGAGGTGTATTCTCTCAGTCCCAAGTGAATATCAGTCTAACAGACGACCAACCTGTGCTGGTATACGCCCCGGACTACTTTAAGAAAGCGGGAGCATACATGTACTACTCTCATCTGAGGTAAATAGTTTGTTTATTACAACCTATATAATATATCGTTAGCACGCTAGTCTGGGTGCAATGAACATCTTTATGCTACATTATAAAATAGAACTAATCCTATTTACTTCGTCAAACCTACACGGAGATATCAGTTCTAAGATAAATACGAGCCATTTTGCCCTGCCGGGCTCCTTGCAAAGGTCAACCGGTAAGGTCACTCGATCAAGTGTAAGCATCATGTGATTTAGAATTATGTAACGATTAGGTATGTTGTAGTTGTCAAACTACAGGGCGCCGTGTTGTTGGAGCTACTTCGTGTAAATCACATTCGTTTTCCTTCGCTGATATATCGTTTTCTTTTATTCAACATACGCTTCTAAGTGTACTTTGAAGCCAGGATTGTGAAGCTTTTATTGACAGCTTTCAAACATCCTGCCCCATTTTTGTAGCGATTATCAATCCGCCAACGGCTCGTGAGGGCTGTCTTAGTCTCGTCTATAGGATCTCGCGCCACTACGATTGCTGCGAGTGCGGTCCTGCATGTTCAACTACGTGTACGAGGTCAGCGCCATCTATCCCATGATGTTCACGACTCGAATCGCCGCATTGTTGAGACATGGCAGAGTCGGTCTTCGTTTGATTCCTTATCTGTATTTGCATCAGGATTCGTTACACCGTAAACATGGACAACCCTATCTGTTTGGCAAGTTTCACAGAAGCCTTGGACAACTGGATGGTGAAAATTTGATATGCTTTGATATTAATTGTATAGATGAAGATCATTGGTGGGAATACCGAGATGTTACCTTCACCTTCATCAAACCAAGTCAGGAACTCTGCGTATCGCTACGCTCGGGAAAAAAAAATACACACGCAGAAATCTTATATATATTTCTTTCCCCCTTTCTAACCTTTAAACCCCCCAAAACTCACCCTTGGACGCCTTTGCGAGGAAGCAGCTTGTCTCGTACTGAAATCTAAATGGCAGGCTTTATTTCCGTAAAGATGGTACCAGTCTGTCATGCCTTCCCGACTATCAGTTTTAGAGCTACCGTTGAGTGTGTTTCGGACGAATTGAATAGAGATACACCAGCCCCAAAAGTTGGATAAAATGACAAAACATTTTTGACCACCTCGGTGGCTTGGTGGCTAGAGCGTCCGCCTCGAGGTCGGGAGATCAGGGATCAATCCCGCGTCGAGTTGTACCAAAGACATTAAAAATAGTACTTGTTGCTTCCTCGCTTGGTGTTCATCCTGAGAGGTTAGAGCAAGGAAAAGAAGGATCTGGTCTGCCCGGTGTCAGTATAATGTGACTGGGTGGGGTGTCATGTTTGGTGTCTTCGGGTCGGTTTGCGCGCTATCGCAGCACAATGACCCGAAACCTCCCACCAATGCGGTCGCTGTGAGTTCAAGACCAGCTCATGCTGGCTTCCTCTCCGGCCGTACGTGGGAAGGTCTGCCAGCAACCTGCGAATGGTCGTTTCCTCCCACCATAATGTTGGCCGCCGTCGCATAAGTGAAATATTCTTGGGTACGGCGTAAAACACCAATCAAATAAATAAATAAATGAATTGGTGTCTTCTGCATGATGTTCACCTTGGAATAAGACTGACACAAGGAGATATAGTTTTTCTAAGGGTCCCTCGTCGTCATATGACTGAAAAATTAAATACGACTTAAAACCTCATGCATCCATGCAAAATCCCATACATCCACACACACAGACAGACAAACAGACACGAGTTTCTCAGGATCTGTGATTACACAAAAATTTGCCCGTCTTGTGGATTCATTGAAATGATGATGTAAAATCGTTATTGGGACGAACACTTCACAACTCGGGTATTTGACTTAACAAATGTTGTCTTCACCTTATATCAATTATTAACCTTGACAATGCGTTAAAATTGTGATTTCAAATGTCGTTCTTTGTCATTTGATTAAAAAAGTTGTTCTTTGGTCTAGCAGAGAAAAGAAAGTTATAGTATATCCATGTAAAAATAAGAAAAGGTACGTTACTCGATATTCACGGACGTGCAGTTTTTGTGTAGAATTAGTGCACAATATACCAAATAATCACTTTTCGCTTTCGACTCTAGCGCTCAGAAAGACTACATACGGTGGAAACTTGTCGAGAGTTATCTCCCTTTTCTAAGTGAGAGATACCGTACTGCACGGAACAAACTTTTGGAGGTAAGGCATATTTATTCATCTGAGTACATTTGTATATCTAAATTACATATCTATGCTCTGTTTTAACTGATTCTAATGTGGAGGTTGACATAAACTGATTAACTGATTTCCCCGTTTCAGCCAGGAGTTTTCATCGTTCAGCCTGTGTTTCTGAAATCATCACTTGTTATTTAGGTTCATACTGTACATATGTTTTAAGGCAATTTAGGCAAACTAAGACTAAACTAGCCATAATACTATTGTTGTTAAACTGGCACGAAATAGGTCCGGGGTTCATCGGATGATATAACTGAACCAGTTTATCACGGATAACTGAATCAACCCAAGTTTACATTTGGCATGAAATGAACCTTGTATACATTCTGGGTTTCCAGAGTTTTCAGTATTAGGGTTTCAAGCCATTCAGGCTTTCCTTCGTTTTATTGCCATTATTATTCTCCACAATTTTGTACCTTGTTTCTAGAGAAAATGGCAATTCGCACTGTTGTGAAACTTCAGTATGTTTTAGTTACAGACCTGAAGTCAAGCCTTATGTTGAATCTGCTAGATACGATGTTAATCTCTGGCTCCACATTACTTAATGGTGATTACTGCCTTCTATGGAAACTACTGGCCGTCGTGGTAGTTACTGGTTATCATTATAGTTACTTTCCCCATGATATAACATAATAGCTAATTTCTCCCATGCATAAGCCCCATAGCCCCGTGAATGCCTACCATTATAATTTATTAATGGGGGCCTGCGGTCTAGACTTATTGAGTTTTCATGTGACGGTTATTAGTGATGCGGTTTATCAAGATGAATAACTTTTTTTTAGGTTTTTTCTTTCTAACTACTCATCAGTAAACACTACCGTTTAGGCTACGATGCCAATGTGTTATCTATCGGCAGGGCACGGGGTACGAGATGGCAGACAAAGAGAGGTGGGAGATCTGTACCCCACTCATGGATCAACTCCTGTCCAATATCACAGGCCGTTTGTATGTGGAGGAAGCGTTTGACCATGATGCTATGGTCGTGGTGAGTGCGGCAAGGGTGAACAGTAAACCAAATGTACATTTTGTAAATATTTATTATTGCTTGAACTTCAAGCCTACTTGTGATAACCATATAATTGCACGTAAATTGTAAGTAACTCATTAAACTTATTTATCTATTTATTTGATTAATGTTTGACGCTGCACTCAAGATTATTTTAGTTATACGAAGGTGGGCAGCATTATCGTGGGAGGAAGCCGGGCACAGTCTGGGGGAAATCCACGACCATCGGCAGATTGCTGGCAAACCTTTCCAAGAACGATCGGAGAGAACCCAAGTAACTCACTGAATGCTTTTGTCACATTAATTCCGATATATCCATGCGGTTGAAGCATAATTTCCGCGGGCTACTAACTAGTGGCCTAGAATTTTGTTTACATACGGTTTTACCCTACTCCTGTTTCTTTGTACGTTGTAGACCAAAGCATTGGTACAGGACATACGCAAGGTGTTCAAAGAAAGGATGCAGGCCGACAGCTGGATGGACAGTTCAACAAAGAAGACGGCCATCGAAAAGGTAACGATATTGAATTTGTAAGAGTTTTACTTCACAGATATAACGCTGTTTACGTACGAATTTTTCGTTTATGCGACAGCGGTCAGGTTAATGAAAGGAGGAGACTGAGATGCCCGGAGAAAAGCACTCCACTTCAAGTGGAGCCAGTCAGAGCTGGATTCAAACCCGCGTCCTCACGGGTCTGGTCGCGATCGTTCTGACGAGACTGACGGTTTCCTGAATGCATACTGGTTATGCGTCATTTGATGTTTGGACAGCATAAACTCTGTCCGAGGGACAGGTGAACCTTAATTACATGAAGCTTCTCGATGCTGGTCTTAATATTGAACTTTTCCCAATTTGAATATTCATAGTATTTAAAGTGTTCTTTCGCAAGATACTATATGGACCTACTATTAAGGTCGATATTGTCTTGTTTTTCTTTTTTTTCCTGAATAATTTGATGAGATGATCCTGCCAGTCCTTATAATGATAATCTAGGCGTCAAAATCAACATTCGTATATCAGCCGTCAACCAAAATGGGCGTTCCTGGTCAGTATTAGGTTTGGAAAGTTTTGTATTGTTTAACGCAATCCACCAAAGAACAAAAAGAAAATATGAAATTGAAAAATTAGAACGGATTCATTTAAAAAGATGCAGTCAACCGTTTCCAATGATGACGGAAAGACACAAGGAATAATCTAGGCAGATGAATAAAATCAATATCCATATAGTGTACCATTTTAGTTTATGTGATGTCGTTAATCATATCTCAGCTGCTCTTTGATTACAACTCTTCATATTTCTAATGTTGCGATCATACTCAACACGATGAACATAGGGCTTGTTATTATGGACATTGTGCATAACGGTACGTTAGAACATTTAAAGCCTTCTAGAATATAAATGTGTGAATGCATGCAAATTTTTTTAATGCATTCCTTCGCTGTCATGTAGTTGAGACAACGTCTGTGTAATTGTAAGCCCGAATATGTGTTTAATGTGCATAACACTGTAAACTGTTCGCGGTATCCGGACGTGATGTCACTCCTGAGAAAGACTGTTTCGACTGATATTGGAGTCGTGGATTCTGAACGTCAAAAGCAAAATGTTAAATTAGGCCCTACATTCTGGTGCTCTTTCCTCAGGGATGTCCATTCACACTGCATAAAGCTGCTTACGTCTTGCGAGCTGATAAGATATCGCTCGTGATTCCATTACCCTTTATCCTTTATCTGCTCGTCGCTGTCAGCAAACTGGCTATATATTCCCCGTGGTTTTATTATCAACCATCATGAAGTGTCTTATCCATTGCAGCTTGACGCTATTCGCGAGCTGATTGGATATCCCTCGGATATCATGGACGACAACTTACTGGATCAGCAGTTCCAAGATGTGAGTAATATCTTTGTGATATGTTGTGAGTAATATCTTTGTGATATGTTGTAAGTGAAATTTGCTGTGATGTGCTATAATATCGTTATGATATCGTTGTGACATTCTTTTGAAAGATATCGGGGTGGTGTGTTGTGAGTAATATCATTGTGATACGTTGTGTATTGTAGTAAGTAATTTCGCTGTGGTCTGTTATAATATCGTTGTGACATTCGTGCGAGTAACACCGTTGAGGAAACCGCACAGAGCCCCGGGTAAACCCACTGTCATCCGCATGTTGCTGGCAGAACTTACCATTTACGAGAGTTATTCTGAGTAACATCGAGGGTTTTTTTCTAAATAAATATCGTGGGCTGTATTCTGAATAACATTGTGGGCTAGCCCTTTATTCTGAGTAATATCGGGAACTGTATTCTTAGTAGTACCTTAGGGTTGTACTCTGAGTATTTATCTATTTGATCGGGGTTTTACACCGTACTCAAGCATATTTCACTTATATGACGCCGGCCAGTCCGGCATGCCCCGGGGAACCATCTCGCGTTTACATTGTGGGTAATTTCGTGTTTTTGAAAATTACAGTTGACCATCACAGACCAGTTCTTTGAGAATGTAGTAGCCGTTATAAAAAGACGACATTGGTCCACCTTGCGAAGTCTTCACCAGCCTGCAATTCGGGACCAGTGAGTATATTCGACTTCTATATGATTGTGTAGTTGTAGGGTTGTACGATTGTACAGGGTTGTACAGTAATAGTTTGCACAATCGGTCAGTTTTGCCTCGTTTTCTCTCGCCAATTCTCTCGTCCAAGTGAAGATGATAAAAATTATGTTAAGAGAGACGTTACTCGGAGCAATTAGGCTAATGAGCGATGTGTTTCCACCTTCAATGTAAGCTATGCGGCTAAGGTTTTACGATGAAAACAAAGAATAGAAGTAACAATACATGTATTATGGAGATATTGATAAAATCTCTGTTTAGTTAATAAACACACTTCTTCTTGTTGTCGTTCTTTTGCATTAGCTTCAGATTTCGTGTGTTCGTGTGTTCACTAATTCGTGTGTTTAGCGTATCATCCCCTTCACAAATGTTCAATTTGAAAAGTAGATGATAAATACACAAATTTGTGACGTCATGCCCGAAGGCACCAGAAAAGAACGACTGCATCTGCTGAATGTTCGTGTGGGTTGGTGCACGGACGACGTCTCCATTTACTTAGGTATACATATACGTTAGCTTGGTTTAGACAACAGAAATTATAACGTTTGGCGGACTTGAGTAATGACTTTGTCTTCTGGAACAACCAATCAGTCGCCTGGGCTAAGGGTGAATGGATTACGGACCTTCACATACATCAATGCTGAACCGTGTTTCTTGTTATGTTTCTTCAGAATATACTATGCACATTGTGCAGGCCGCGGGATGGGATGGTAGAAATTTTGAGCTGGTGACAAGTGATGTTCGACAAGCGCGAAGCACGATTTGAATATCACTTGTCGAGAGCTGACAATTCCTGCCATCCCGCAGAATGCAGCTTGTACGTTTTCTCTAACTGTTGAAGCCATCGTCTGCTTGTTTAGCGGAAGATAGAAAGTTGATAAACGGACATAACCCTATAGGAAAAAGGGATAAAATCCTTGGTTATTAGCGCGTGATCATTGAATATTGTCTCGAGCACGTGGGATATTACGTGATGTTGCTTTACTTGAGCACATTATCGCAGTACGTCATGCTTTCCCGTATATCATGTGACCATGTATTCACCAGTGGGAACGAAAAATCACCCTAGGAGGTATAATTATCGTATTTAAGTACTGAATGTTATGTGAACATATAACATCGCAGCCATCACATTTCGTCGTCTTGTGTTTTCAGTCTGGTTTTCATTCATTTCAGATGGGACTTTGCGGCGACGACCGTGAACGCCTTTTACAAACCAGAGAATAATATCATAGGTAGGACGGTTAGACCACATACAGTTTTTTTTTTCTGGTGATGTGAATGAAATAAACTGAAACAAAAATGAAAGGGTTTATGATCAAAAATAGAGCCTTGTCATAACATTGTGTCAAGCTATTTTCTGTTAGTTTGTTTTTGCCATACTCACAACACCAGATGTCATCCCAACACAGGGATAGCTCTGGCATCTTTGGTGGGTAAATCGAGTTCAAATACATGCTTAGGCCTACCCCTCTCGCCCATTCAAGTGCCACAGCGAAGGAGCAGTTGTGAACAGTTCGTCTTAAATGTACAAGGAACAATTTAGGTTACAGGATGACACAACATCGACTTAAAGTAAAGTAGGACGTGTCGACAGATTCCATTGGATGATCCAAAAATTTGCCAGAGTTCCTTTACCCATAAACCTGATTGTAGTCAAATAACTACTTGAGAAGGACTTCAGACCATAACTACTTCATTGAATAATTAGTATACCTGACAGTTCTCTCTTCTCTCCTTATTTTTTTACAGTTATTCCAGCTGGTATTTTGAGAAAGCCAATTTTTAGCCTGGAGTATCCCAAGTAAGTGCAAAGATGGTTTGTGCGGTGGCGAGGTGGAGCGTAGAGGAAGAATCTCGTGGATGTCTGTTGTAGGACGCAATAACTGTGTCTAAGGAATAAAACGGTTTAGGACGACTGAAGGGATAATCCACTTATACGACATGGGTCTGCTTAATAGCTAGAGGAAACCAGACAGGGCCTTTAATATATACGACCTCGGTCTGGCTAATGATTACACGAAACGAGGTAGAGCCACACATTACCTTGGTGTGGTTGATAACTAGAAGAAACCAGGCAGAGTTCAAGACGACGTTGGTCTAAATTATGACTATAAGAAACCAGGCAGAACCTAACACGACATCAGTCTGGTTAATCATTGGAGGGAAACCAGGCAGAACTTGGACGACATCAGTCTGGATATATATATATGATGACTGGAGGAAACCAGACAAGGCTTAAGACGACAGTAGTTTAGATAATGACTGAAAGAAGACAGACAGAGCCTCACACGACATCGGTCTGGTTAATTATTGGAGGGAAACCCTGGCAGAACCTTGGACGACATAGGCCTGGGTATATCTATACAGAAACCGGACAAAATATAGGATGACATTGGTCTAGTTAAAGACAAAAAAAAAAGCCCTGGGCGACATGAGTGTTGCCTGGAGGAAACTAGGCAGAGCCTCAGACGACATCTGTCTAGTTGATGACTATAAGAAACCAGACACCAGGGGCTGACTACGCTCGTGGGGTTGTTATTGTTCTTTTTGGTAGCCTTTGTTCACTGAAGATCAATTGTCTTGCAACATACCCATAAGGCACAAGTTTATTTGCCGAACCAGCTTTGTGAAAAGCTTACTGGTTTAAGCATGTTAGGATTAAATATGGCTTGGGAAACAATCAAATATATCAACAATCAACAATCAAATAAATAAATAAATATATATGAAAAGTACAATAATTCTTGATGAGTAGGGTTTCAAAGAAGACTGAAGTGAATAAATAAAAATAGCTCCTATGTTTTATACCTAACCACAAAGACAGTAAAGATTTACTACTCGTGGATACAAAACAAACTGTAGGCCCCTATGCTTCCAAACGTTGTGACTATATCCCTCTATCTAACAGGTCTATGATTTACGCCAGTCTGGGGCTGGTGTTAGCTCATGAAATTACCCACGGCTTCGATAACACAGGTGAGTCGTAACACGTACCAAAAAAGGTGAGTAGTAACAGGTAGTACAGATGAGTCGTATCATATATCACAGGTGAGTCGCATCAGACAACTCGGGTGAGTCAAGGATAAAGCCGGTGAGTTGTATCGGATAACAGGCGGTTCATATCAGTAACATATGTTAGTTATAGTAGATAACACAGGTGAGTCATTTCAGTTGACACAGATGAATCGTTTCAGATATCACAGCTGAATCGTATCAGATTACACAGGTGAGTCATGTCAGATTACACAGGTGAGTCATTTCACATGACACAGGTGAGCCGTATCAAATAACAGGGGTGAGTCCTATCTGATGACACAGGTGAATGGTACCAGATGGCAAAAGCTGGTGATATCGCATTAAATACATGTCACACAGGTGAGTTTTCTCCCATAACAAAGACGAGTCACGTCACACACCCAGGTTGTGTTATCTATGTGGACAAATCTCTATCTTGTAGGTCATGCAGGTCGCCACCGAAAGTATGAAGAAACATTCACTGGTTTTGAAAATAAAATACACAAAGGTTTTATGGTGGCTATTTCATGTCGGTTGCTTTTGTGGATGCTACAGACGAGAATACGTCGACCTCATGAGAGGCTCTTATCCCATCGTCACATGCACTGCCTTGTGCAGTTAGTAAAAATAATACACGATTTATTCGACCCAAATAAGGACGGCGTCAAAATTTGTCAAAGTGTGAAATATTTCTACCCGAAAATGGTTCTCTCCTGTTTTCAAATTTCGTTGAAAATTTAGAAAGTGCTGAAGGTCTAACCTGAAATCCCTCAAAATGAGTAACTATTTTACGGAATTAGAGCCAGAATCGCAGTCCTCCTAGGTGTCATATCATCCTATGATTGTGTTCACAGGCAGGAAATTTGACAAAGAAGGGAATTTGATTGACTGGTGGTCGGACAGCGCCCTGACGAACTACAAACAGAAGGAAAGTTGTTATGTTGACCAGTATTCCTCGTATATCATAGACGAAATTACAGACTACGAACAAAACGTAATCAAAACTTCTATTTATTTTCATATCAGAACTGAGAAAAGTGCTTCCATCTTACAAGGCAATAACCAGTAAAAATGCACTGTGAGAATGGTGTTACAGAACAAGTAAGTATGCAGCAAGCCGGTAACGTTTGAGAGTGTCGTGTGAAAAGAATACAACAGAACAGACAATGTACAGCAAGGCGGTAACGCTTGAGAATATGGTTTGGGAGAGTGTCACAGCACAAACAAGTATACAGCAAGGCGGTAACGATTGAGAATGTGGTGTTGTAAGAGTGCAATTGAACAGGCAATGTACAGCAAGGCGATAATGTTTGAGAATATCGTGTGGAAGAGCGTTACAGAACAAGCAAGTATACAGCTAAGCGGTAACGATTGAGAGTGTCGTGTGAGAAGTGTATCACAGAGGAAGTAATTATACGGCAAAGCCGTCACTTATGAGAGTGTGTTCTGAGAAAAGTGTCACACAAAAAGCAAATATACAGCAAGGCGGTAGCAACTGAGAATGTGGTGTGGGAAGAGTCTCACGGATCGAGCATGTATATGGCAAGGCAGCGGCGTTAGGTAGTGCGTAGTGAGAAGAGTATCACAGAAGAAGAAAGTATACAACAAGGCCGTAAAGGATTGAGAATGTGGTATGAGAAGAATGTAATATAACAGGCAAGTTTACAAAGCGATAACATTTGAGAATGTGGTGTCAAAGAACAAACAAGTATACAGCAAGACGGTAACCTTTGGGCGTGTGTTGAGGGAAGAGTGCAATAGAACAGGCAAGTGTACAGCGAGGTGATAACGTCTTGTGGTTTGAGAAGTGTGTCACAGAAGAAACAAGTACACAGCAAGGCTATGAAGTTGAAGCGTATGTAGTGAGATAAGTGTAACTGGATAAGCAAGTATACAGTATTGCAATGTGTTTCAGAAAATCTGTTAGTATCACAACAAAAACGTACACAGAAATTTCGAGAATGTGTTTTTAGACTGCCAGACGAGAAAAAATCTAAACGACGACGCATTTATCGTGCGATTAACAATTTTTGTTTGTTTGTTTGTCTTTTTCTTTATTATAGTTAAATGGCACGAAAACCCTGGGTGAAAACATTGCGGACAATGGCGGTATACGCGACGCCTTCAAGGTAAAACCTAAGTCCCTTGACTGGAGAACCCAATTCCAATCTTTTCGGTGTTGCTTGTAAAAGCATAAATCGCTGGGAATTTAAATGGTTTTTGCTTTTCTCCTTCCTTTGTTCATTTATAAAGTTTTGCCGTGTTTTAAAGGTGAACTACAACAATAAGGCTCACGACAAATGGTCTGGTCCAACAATCCTAATGTTGGAGAGATATGAAGTGAGCTTAGCTGAGGGATACTTAACGCTACGTACACTACATGAAACCGGGGCCAAGAAAGAAGAGAAATTAGTTCAAGTATATGTTAAACTATTTCTTTTGAAAGTGTGAATGGGGTTTACCCAATAAGGGGGTGGGGGTGGGGGTCTTGATGGAATAAATCCCGGACATTGCTTATACAGCTACTCAGCTGGTCATACACGATTCTCCTTGAATGTCATTTACTCTCCGCCACTTCCGGCGTGTCACATGCGGAAGTTCGTGAGGTCGGTTGGTTTTCCAAGGTTGTGCTAAGTGACTTAGCTGTTTTACGAAAAGGGTTTACCGTTTCGTCAAACGTAACTAGCATGACGACGTATCTCTACAGTATGTGTCGTTATGCAAACTATGGTTGACATCTAACTTACACCTTGACTCTAAAACAGACCCCTGGCTAATTACAGTTGTTTCCCTTATAGCATGGGTTGGTTAGATCACTGCTATGTATATGTATAGTACATTCTTGCTTATGACAATAAGGGCCAATCAGTAAAATGACAAGTATGATACGTACACCTATGTTTACAGGCATATACGGAATGGATTAACCGTCAGACAAACGTCTCGACTGTGCCCTATCTACAACTTACCAACAACCAGGTGTTTTACCTGGCATTTGCACAGGTAACTATATTACTCTCATTTTTGTTCACCATGCATTTGTGCTTTGTACCTGATGTCTGCGTGTCGGATAGACGGTTTGTACTAGTGCTCACTTTAAGTCATTAGCCTCTAACTTATGTGCATTTCCTTGAAATATTTTGTGTTAAACACCGTCAGCAATGTTCTCCGTAAATAGTAAGCCAACGGTTGCATAACGTCTTCTGTAATATTCCCCGTCAAGGGTTAGCCACCAGTTGTATACCACCCATTTCAATGTTCACCGTAAGCGATTAGTGGCTAACTTATTTCATGCAAGCCTTTTCTGTGAAGAAGGAGAGGCAGCATATTCATTGTTGTTAATCAACCCGTTTCTTGTCTCGCTTTCCTTCTGACATTCCCGGGTGCAGTTCTCACCGATTATTGGTTTCTATGATGATTAAGGACCAATGTACGGATACCTGTGTTTGTGTTTAATTCTGCCCTCTGTTCACAGCGCTGGTGTGAGACGCGTGGCGTTGCCTATGCCATGTATATGGCCACAGTAAACCACCACAGCCCGGGAGGACTTCGGTAGGCATCTCCTGTGAAACAACACCCCACTCCCTTCACCCCCACTTCTGGTGTTAAAATACTCAAACAACCTGTACTGTTCGAGTAGGTTTGAGGACTCTGTAACTTGCATAGGGCACATGAGGAGAGAGTTCAATTTGCGTCTTGAATAGGGAAGTTATAGATGCCATCGCCGTCACTAGCCACTGCATAAATACTTAAGAAATATTTGTTTTCTTCATGTTTAACGATGTAGTCAAGGATTTTTCACGTATTCGATTTCGGTTTCACGGATTTATGGGTAAAAGAGAACCTAGGGTTCCCGCAATGACTTTAGGATTTAACGTCGGAACCAAACCAACGGCAGCTGAAACTAAAACAGCTATGTTAATGACGAGAAGTGGTTAAGCTGAAATACGATAACTGGAAATCTCGATACGGAGATTGGTTTTTTCTGTGATCAGTTATATCTAACTTTATTTCTCCTGAGGACAAATCAGTAAATTAAGTAAATCATAACATCGCAAAGCTGTCTAATAAGAACACTGTATAACCAAAGTGGGATGGAGACATCTTTGTGTCCATATCGTATGCAATGTAGAGTGGAAGTACAAGTTTCTGTACAGTTGCGAACATAAGCCCAATGGCCGACATATGCTCTGTGTCAAATGTATTGCTCTGCATCACTGCTATGTTTTGATGTTTTTTGCAGTGTTAAAGGGACTTTGCAGAACTCCAATCACTTTGCCCAGACATACAGCTGTGAGCAGCGGACAGTCATGAACCCCAAAGGCGACAAATGTCGTATTTGGTAAATCCTTATCCCAACAAGTGTGGTATTTGGTAAAAACCTTGTCGTCAAAAGTATCTTATTTGGTAGATTTTATAGATATCTTTAGTCCAAAGTGTCGTATCTTGTTACATCTGTGGTGTGAAAAGTGTCGTATTTGACAAATTTCATGAATAGTGTTGTATCTGATAAATCACTGTCGTCGAAAGTGTCGTATTTGAAGAATCTCTGTCGTCAAAAATGTCGTGTTTGATAAATCTACGATGTCAAAAGTGTCCTAGTTGATATGTTATTTCTGAGCTGCTCTGCTGGGTAAATCGCTGTTACTGTACCAAATGTGCAGTATTGGATAAATGTGCCGCCAGAAGTGAAGTGGTATAGTATATAGTCCTGCTACTTTACCAGGAGATTATATAAGCAGCTGCCACAGTCACCAGCACTGTTGTAATGGGGATTTCTTGAGGCCAAAATGCTGGCAAATCGGGACCAGTAGTGATGTAAATGGTAATTTTCATGGGTCGAAAGTTTTGTAGATGCCATGTTTTATTTAGGCTACATGATGCGGCTAAAATTGGGAAGTCCAACATGGGGTGTTTCTCGAAAATCTTAAACACAACCTAACTATAGTATTATGTTGCTTAAGAAAAGGCACTTCTTGAAGTTTAAAAAAGCTTTTCGTGAAACAGTACCCAGAATTATGGCATTAAACATCAGTCAAAAGACGTCTTGTATACTTTTCTTCATATATGCACCACCTTCATCTTCGAATTCAATAAATCGAAGGAGATTTCCATGATGGCAGAAAATTGCCAATTGCTAATTAGCCGAATTTCAAATCTTTTTTCTTCACAAATCATTTTATCAGATATAAGCATGTACTTGAAGAACATATCTTGGTACAAATTTTCTAGAGGATATATTTTAATTTCTATCTGACACCTAGCATTAACTTGTTTAGCTCTGCTCTCGTCGCGATATGGCTGCAGCATTACCAAGGTAGCTTCAAGCACTAATCATTCACTCGCTCATTCATTTAACACCCAGATGTTGACTCCCCGTTTCATTTATATGGCTGTACATTGTTTGCATAATGCAATTCACAAACCATTTTAGTTGTATGTATTTTGTACCCGCTAGGAAAGATTTTTTGCCAGCGTTTTTTTTTTTGCCAGTCCATATTTAGCTGCCAGCAGCTTTGCCGAGCAAATTACTGTGAGATTTTTTTATGAAGCCGTGTGGACAGCTTGGCCTTGGACCAGGCAACAAGCTATTCATTTTACACCGTAATCTAGATATGGATCCGATATAACATTTCTTTACCAGTCCAAGATAGTACAGAAATGCATAGTATTGTCTTTTTGGTTGTAGTAGGGGAATTTGTACAATTATCTGTGGCAATTATCTTTTTCAATCTCGAGGTGCCTGCTAGTTTGAATTACTTTTAATGACCTAAAATGTAGTCCCCCAAAAGAACATGTTAGAAGCCAATAAATGACATAAGGCATTCCTTTTGTGAGCCGAAACTTATAGTTATCCAGTAAGATATTACCTTACCTTCCAACTAAACCTCCAAACACCTTCCTAACATGAATGCAACTCTCAGAATCTGATAAAATGAGAAACGTTTATGTGATTTTATGACAGTATTGCTTCTTTTTATCTTTTTGTTTGGCAGTGTATCTTGTAGAATCATTATTTGCGATATGTGTAAAACAAATATTTCACGCGGTGATCAGTGTTCACTCTCAATCAGTAGAAGGCTCACCATATCATCGTAAGTTGAGAGAGCATGGATGGTTACTTATCATTTAATCATGCAGGTGCTGATCAAAATACATTTACTGATTGCAAAACATTGCGTCTGTTTTATATGATTTTCTTCTAATTTCATTGAACCAATAAAACATATTGCATTACTGTCACAAATCTTCCACAGTGTTCCCATCACAGGGAAGCCAATTCTGATATTCTGACACGGTTGAGAGTGGGAAACTTGCGTAAAACTTCCTTTATCTTTTTGATTAGTTATTTAGACTGTGATTATAAATATTTCACTTATAGAAACAAAGTCTGATTTTTTTATTTGTATATTTATTTTATTTGTTGGTTTGACTGTTGTTTAACGTCACACTCGAGAATTTTACCCCTTTTTTTGATTTGGGTCTGTTGTACGGCTGGAGTAAGCATGAGTACCAGGTGTAAGGTGGGGGCCAGTGGCAAATTACTCACAAAGTTTCTCACACGTAACGTTCAGGGATTTTCACTATACTGGTGGAAAACAAAAGGCCTTCAACGATCCTGACTGTCTCGGTGGTATGGTGGTCAGAGCGTCAGCCTCGAGGACGGGAGATCCGGGATCAATCTCGGGTTGGGTCATACTAAACACTTTTAAAATGGTACTTGTAGCAGGGCTGGTCGGCCGGGTGTCAGTATATAATGGAATGGGGTGGTGTCATGTCAGGTGTCTTCGGTGTGATATTCCAGTGGTGAAAGCACTGGCGGCATGGGCTCGCTCTGCCACAAGACACAGTATATGTAAACTCCTCTTTGTCATATGATTGAAAAATTTCTAAGTACGATGTAAAACCCCAAGCATGCATACATACATATTCAACGAGCCTAACACAGTGCGAAAGGCCATGAGGGCGTCGTCGACAGCTTTGTTGTCCCAAACTCCCGCAAGTATAGTGCACGAGAGCATCTATAAATTCAGTCTTCATGGTCAAGGAGGAACCTGCGCCTCGTTTGTGGTTACGCTTGAAAAGCACGTGCCTCTAATCACTGCACCACTACCCTCTCATCTGGATTTCTGTTTTGGAAGCGAAGGAAACCAAGCATCTGGGAGTGTGACAATCAAATATATACCTGTACTCACCTCCATAGTCCCGTCACGATTAAATCAACGCAGTAGAGAATTACTCACTTCATAACTTCTAGCCCCCCCCCCCCCAGAAAAAAGGTTTCAAAATCTTGTTTTAAATCTTGACATAGCACAGAACTGGCTGTTTGGGCTTTCAGATGACAGAATTCTTTGCAGAGACCATCAATTGATATTTAAAACCGTCATATTGCGTCAATCTATTATTCTTTTACTATTACTTTTTCAGAACAGGAAGGGTTCGGGCGTATGGAAACAGTCTACATATTGCTATTATAACAAATGGGTTTATACCGATACTCACTCTTCCATTTGCACGCTGTCATCTTTGGTGGAGGGTGAGAATTCAGGATCTGCTAGGGCGAAGGAACTGGGGCAAAGTGACCAATAACACTATCCCTTTTGAGCTCGCGCTGCAGATTTAGTAAAGAGAGTAAAAAGAACACTAAAAACTGTCACTGAAAATACCTTCCCTGATTGTAAGGTTTTCTGTTTCACTAAGTTAAATACAGTCAAATATTTCGACTGTGTTGTGGGTCTTATCCACCATATTGATAATGTTTGTTCATCGGTGATGTCAAAAAACTTTTGTGCACCTCTGTTTAGCTATGAATAAAGTTCTTGTGAATCGTGCTCCTGTAATGTAGGAAGTAAAAGCATTCACCATCCGTAAACAAGTCATATATATATTTCTTAAAATTCCGGTTTTTTTCCTTCTTAAAACATGAACACATCTTCCGCCCGTGGGTGGCTTTTTTTAAAATTTTTAGTGGAAAGTCGAATTTTCAGCCACTGCAAATGCAAGATTGCGGTCTTACAATCCGAACCTATCAAAATGCCTTTAAAACATTCTTACCAGGCTAACTCTATCACAACCGCCCAGCCGAAGGCGCATCGGAATTTTTGGCTGTGTCAGTGTCAGGTAAATTCGGACTGCAGTAACCATTGCTTTTAACACGTATTGGAGAGTGAGCTAAATCGTACATGTAGGGTTGTTAGTTTCAAACGCCTGTGCCCTTCCAAGTAATTAAGTGGTATATAAGATCTTTTCACAGTATAGTTGCCAGTCCAATGTACTGTATTCTCGAGCAACATGACTGATAGCAATTTTGCTATCTGATGACCGCTAGGTGGCATTGCCACAGTTTGTGTCACACGACTGGGAAGTGAAAACTCGAACAAACCCTCGGCTTCCTCTTCGCTGTATTTTTCGGGATCTAATTCATATAATGCTGTGTCCCGTTTCTCAAAGGATGGAACTGGCAGGTGACCATGAGCCTGTCTTTTATGCCACGGAGACTTGAACATCTAAACGATGAAATTGTCATACACATGTCTAAACATTCTAGAAAGAGACGGAATGTGCTGTTCATAGCGCACTCACACCTATAGGGAGCTTCATCAAAGAATTAAATTTGCAATCAGATTCAACTTTTAACACACCATTTAAATATTCAAATCAGCCAGCTCTTAAGGGGTTCTGCATCTTGCACGGCCTATAACTTGAACACCTTGTGGCTTGGACTGCCTCTAACTTGATCAACCTGTGACTTGGGCGGCTTGTGACTCCAACAGGCTGTGACGGATTTCCTACGACTCAAACGACCTGCATTCTGGGCAGTATGCAACTTGGGCGCCTGCACGTGCTACCTACCTTACTATTAATCCCATACTACTGATGTCGGACGTTAAAACAAAGTATAGGTAGCGTGTAATAAAGGTCACGTGACCTCTGATCAGCCTGGCAAAGCAGTGCGTCCGCCATGTTGGACGACAAGCTATCGCTGACAGTTAGGGTCCTGTAGGCTCGCGAAGACGCTGGGCTCAAACATAGATCTACATGTGGTGGAATTTTCACGATATTTGAGGACTTGCCTGCTGATGAGAAGAAAGAACAGATACAGGGAAACAAGAAAAAGATGAAGGAGTGACTGGACAGCGCTTAGTCCATTAAGTGAGAGTGCAGGCTAGAAAAACCGAGTGGTTTTATTATCCGGTTGTGTCTCAGATTGTTGACATCTGGCATGTAGAGGAGTGACGGAACTCTTAACATCCCCCAATCTGATACTCTTGCAGAGTGATTCAATATTCATGAAGCCAATATAAATAGGTCGATGTGTATTTAATAGCGATTGCCGCTTGAAGGCATGAAATAAAATGAAGGGCCAAATATAATTTACATTTCTTGTGACAGATCCCGTGAATACATACGTTTATAAATATCCGTAGTCCAGGCTCTTCATTTATGGTACGTGCATGTATTAAGCTTGTCCCTGGGCCAACTGTTTAATATGACTTCGGTCTATCTCAGCCTTGTCTTTAAAGTAGTGTAGGCAAAAAGAAATAAAACATGTGTAAATGTGTGTTTAGGTTTAATATTACACGTACGTGTGTGGTTTCATATGCGTCTTTGTCGTTGTTCAAGTTCAAAGGCTTTTTACATATTGAGTGTGACTGCATCTACAGCCAACCTGACGTCGGACGCCCAAACTATGGACGTCATTTTGTAGGGATTGCCAAGCTGTGTTTGTGTACCAAATATGAGGTCTCTGTGCTTATTTGTTAAGGCGTAATGATTGCCTAAATGTCCAGTTAACAGTTCGGTTAACAATTCAGTGTGACGTAATCTAATGTTGGGCGCCTAAACTTTTGACGTCGTTTTGTAAAGCTTGTCAAGTTGTGTTTGTGTACCAAGTATGAGATCGCTGAATCTGCTCGTTAAAGCGTAGTCTCTAGTTATATTTCATCGGAAAATAAGGACTAGCCCCTTTTGAATTGTGAACTGCTTACTGTGAACTGCGAGCAGACATTACACACGTATCTGAGAAGTGCTATCTACTAATTTCCACCACACCGCACAATGTTAGAAGAGATGTTAAGGAAAGCCATTCTGCACAAGTCTTATTAAAGTTTCCCGAGCGTTAAAATATATGCATGTCACCTGTAATGTTTATTCCTCTCCTTACTGAAGAACGTCTTAAAATGGCACATGAATAGGACATTCACATTAGAAAACTGAACTTCATAAAAGCATGTGTACCGCTAGGCGCCCTGGATGTCAGCCAACATGGCGGTGCCTCGTTTTGAGGGCGGTTCTACGCATACTGCACGCAACCTACACATTATTGCCACGAATACAATTATATTTACTGCAATAAAAAAACATTTCGTACGCTAAGTAATGCGCTTTATTTGGTCACAAAAGGAATACAAGAAAATAACAGCTTATTTTCAAATTGGTGAATGAGTAGATGAATATATTTAGCTAACATCAAAATAAAGGACTACAGCGGTTCATAGCAAGTGTATAAAACTATCAAGTCATATTCGCCAGGGATTACACGGACGGCTTCATTCACCGGTTTTAAAAAAATCTGGCAATGAAGGCGGTTCATGTTCAAAGACCAAACAAGAAATGACTTTTACAAATACATGTACAATGCCAAATAAAAATGTAACAACAAATAGCAATTAAACAATCCTATTTATTTACCTGTTTATTTATTTGATTGTTGTTTTACGCCGCGCTCAAGAATACGTTACTTACTTTGACGGCGGGCTAGAGGTGTGGTGAAGGAAACCGAGCACAGCCGGAAGGAAATCCGCGACCAAAAGCAGGTTACCGGCAAATCACCCCACGTGCAACCGAAGAAGTAGCCAGCATGGCATGGATTTGAGGTTATGTACGCCGCATTGGCGAGAGGCTTTAGCGTCATTACGCTGTGCTAGAGCGCTGACTCCCTCGGGCACGGTGGCCCGCAACAAATATATTGACCACAACTGTGATGGTTGGTGTGATGAATTATACAAATTATGCATTCGTCGTAGATTTGAAACGAGATTAAATAAATGTAATCTAACTTGAGGGAATTTTATGGCATATAAGCTGTTGGGTGCGTTCGGTAATTACACGTAACAACGTATTATTCCCATGAAAATCGTTTACCATTTTGGTAAATCTGTATTTCAACATACATTTATGCCAACGTCATAAAATACATGGCTCATATCAGAAAACAAACAATTTATATACTAGAACATTTTGAGCAAAGTTCACATTAGCTAAACCAGTTTGAACAGAAAACAAAAGGAAATCATGGAGAAAGTGAAAGGACCTATCAAAGCAATATTACTTCCTTCCTGGCATTTGTGCCATGGTTGAAACCAAGGAATCTGGTCTCTTTACAGAAGTGCTCATACGACTTTTTACAACTGTCAACAGGCTTACAATTTTACAGGAGGAATTATCTGTATCTTGAGAAAAAATGTTGCCATACTCAAAAAATAACGATCACTTTTCAAATGAAATAATTTATTTTTTTTCAAAAATATTCTTTACTAAACATAAATACTTTTCATTGAAAATATATTTGTATTTTCCAAAAAAAAATACTTTTGCCTTCTCGAAAACATATTTATTCGCTGTAATCCCATCTTTTTTCCTCAAAGACATTTTTCTTTCCTTTTCTTTCTTTTTTCTCATGATGTGTGAAGTACCTTTCTCTTCTCCAAAAATGTTTTGTACCACACTACTCTTACGGGTGCATTACTTTCGACAGTATTTCATCGACGCGAAAGATTTACATAATGTACAGAACAGAGACTGGATGATAAACTCACCTATCAGCGAGCTACATTAAAGCAAGGCTATACATTTGGACAAAATAACGATTTATAGAATCAAAAATCAAACTGGGACAATTTCGGATTTTGCTGTAACTCACCCAAAATGAGGCAAATCCGGATTCTGCTAAACCTAACTCCAAAGGAGACAATCCCCGACTTGTTATAAGTCACTCAAAATAAGATAAACTTGATCTCTGCCATAATTCACCCAAAACATGCAAAGTGGGCAAACTTCTATTCTGCTAACATTCACTTAACATAGGACCAACACGGATTCACCAAAACTCACTCAAAATGGGACAAACCCGGATTCGTTAAAACTCACTCAAAATGAACAAAGAAGCATTCGGCTATAACTGTCTCAAATTGGGACAAATACAGATTCGGGTATAATTCACTAAGATAACTCACTAAGATAACGCACAACTACCATCAACTTAAAAAAAGCTGAAATGAAAGGGCAATAGATTAACTGGTAACAATCGTCAGAGATTTGTTAAATATTGCACTTCTGCCGTCCCAGGTATCCCCACTTGTGATGCAGCAAATTTATCAAATACGACTGTTGTGGTGAGACATGCAGAGTTACCAAATACGACACTTTTGCCGTCCAGGATTCATGGGTGTTCCACGTTTACAGTTGAACGTTTTGGCGAAGTGATTTGAGTTCTGCAATGTCCCTTTCACACTACAAAGAAATCAAGGCAATACATTTGTGCAGTAGCACTGTGAACAGGTACGGGCCAGTATCAGACAGGACACAGAAAACTAAACTTCAGCTACAGGAAAGTAAGAACAAAGGAAAAACAAACAAATTTTGAAGTAATCCTATGCAACATCATTCTCCTGCGGTAAATCTGACTTCTTTATTAAAATAAGTTTGTATCAGCATGTTGTAGCTGTCGACAACAAAACCACTCACCATTCTGAGCACGTAATTTACATCCATTTTAGATTTTGATCTTACACGAAGGCGGTTTATGGGTAGAAAAAACTGGAGAGTCCGGATTAAACCAACAACCTTTGGCAGCTTCCTCTCTTGACTTAGACCTCTGATAGCTGAAGTGTGATAGCGTTTTTACCGCCTTAGTCTTAGTTACAGGGTAATTTAAAACTAAATAAACAGTTTATGTTCATAAGCAGCATGCGATTCCTGCATTTCTGCAAGACGTTTAACAAGCCCAATTTAATAAATCTAATATCTAATGTAGACAGTGTATGTGGTACATCAAACATAGTTAATATATTATTTATTGCACTGGTGTTTTACGCCGCAATCAAGAGTATTTCACTTATGCGACACCGGTCAGCTTTATGGTGTGAGGAAATCGGGCAGAGCCGGGGAAACCCACGACGATCCACAGGAAACTCACAACCATCCACAGACCTCTCTGCGATCGGAAGCTGCCCAGAGGCTGCACTTGAACTCACATCGAACGCATTGGAGAGACGCTCCTGGGTCATCGTGATGCACTAACAGGTTAACCATTTCGCCAGGGAACCCCCAACGTTTAACGAAAAGAAATGTTATTAAGGCAAACAGTCCTACCGTAATGCTCCCGGGCTATGACGATCAATTTTGGCCTCCCGCCTTGCCGCATGAAGACCGCGCGTCTCACACTGGCGCTGTGAAGAACAGCAACACACTCTGTTATGCGCACACTTTGTTTGGAAACTATTATGATGTCAGAGCTAGTACTAAACTTTACATTTCATATCCCAGTGTTAACGGTAGAGGGTATAAAAATTAAAGTAACTGAAAACACAGACATCTGGAAAGTATACCGGAAATTACCTCGAGCATCACTAATTCACCAATACAGTCAATATATATTTCTATATGAATACACCATAAGGTGAGGGTGGGGGGTGGGGGGCTCCGTGACTCAGGGGCTCACCTATGCGGTCGCTCTGAGTTTGTCCTCCCTGCCGTACGTGGAAACGTCCGCCAACAACCGGCGAATGTTCGTTAGTTTCCCTCAGGTTCTGCTTGGTTTCTTCCCACCATAATGCTGGTCGCCGTCGATTTAAGTGAAATATTTTTCAGTAGGGCATAAAACACCAATCAAAGAAACAAACAAACCATAATGGGGGCCGCCGTCATATAAATGAAATATTCTTAAGCATGGCGTAAAAAAGCAATCAAATAAATAAATAAATAAGTTCTGCAATAGTCTTCTCGATGAGCTTACGGTGGGCTCTGTGGTGGGATCCGTGGTGGGATCTACGACGCGGTTATGTTGTCTGCCGTACGATGGGTTTTATGGAGGGTTCTACAGTGGGCTGCATGTTCAATCTTGACAGTCTTAAGCAGTCGGAGGATGACAAATCGAATTTCACCACCACATGCGGAGAATTGAATATCAAAACACAGCTGATTTGTAAACACGTTTCCCAAGAGATTTATCAATATACGAACAGATACGTAAAACAAATGTGGACGTGACGTCCTTGCGTCTGATGCCAGCGAAACGGTAGACAAATTCTACCATATGATGTGCAAAACTGATTGCGTTTAATTGAATGAAAACAATAATAAATAAGGTGATGACGTTTTCAAATAGAGTGAACTTCATTTGTTTTCTTGTAAACAATACATCATTTTGAGAATGCCATTCTTTTGGGGGGGGGGGTGGCGTTTTCTCTTGTTTGATTTTTTTTCTACTTCTGTAAATGTGTATCTCCGTCAGTCATGAATGTAATCCGCGCCATGTTTATGATTACATGTGCTTGTGCATAATTCATTATAAGTAATTTTGCTAGAGTTTACTGTGCCAGTTTTTTGAGCACTTTTCTGATGTTCTGAAACGCTGGTTCCTGTTGCTGGGTGTTTTGTTCATCTTTTAATCGTTATTCTATAGCTTAGTTTATCCCTTAAAAGTGATGTAAAACAAATAATTTAGGGGGTGACATAAGTATAATGTACACTCTATCGTCAACAGTGTTGAAAGCTCGTTGATTGGCCTATGGCAGTTCATTGAAAAAATCAACCAATGACCATGATTCTGTCGTGGAGCAAACAAACAAAGACATCTAGACTGTAGCCATAGATATGCTGGTGAGTCTTTTCATATCTTGTTGCGTAAGAATGATATTGTCGTTGTAGTTATTGAACGTTTTCGTCAGATATGTACAAATCCGCATTTGAGGTGCGCTCTCACACAGGTTGACGTGCACACTTTACACTCGTGTGGTCGTCACTCGGTGAGTAATTTTCCTTGGAAGTCTTCCTCTGTCTGACAAACGAGTTCGTAAATTGTTTGAGAACCATTATCAATTAGTCCGACCACAGATACAGCAAAATATTTTAACCTTGTACCTCCACTCCATCTAAACCTTGTGATTTTCGTTCATTATGAAGTTTAACATCTTTTTATGCAGTTGATGTTAAATTAGAATTACGCCGAAAAGTGAAGTAAATTTTCCGACATCACTGTAGTAAATTTTCTTCCCTCAGGAACGACAAGTAGCCCAGCCATTTCCCTGGAAGACACACAGATCGCATACTCATGGGCGTAGTTCTGAGAATTCAATAAGACAAAGACTAAAACAGTTATTATATATTTAGTTAGTGGACAGATTTCTCAAAAATGGATCTGTTACGATTGTGATTTTCAGACGTCGGTGGACGTGTAGAAATCCGCGAAAGATCGAGCGGTAGGGCGATCACAGTCACAATTAAAAGTGCCCAGCACGTTGCCATGGCAGGCCTTCGTCTGAGTGGTGTATTGTCGGCGTCCGGCTGGCACCTGGCCGATATATGGATTGTTTAGGTTGTCCAAACTTTGGCCCGGTGCCCGCTACATATGTGCGATGCCCTGTCGGACGATATATTTGGCGATCAATTTGCGGTGCGAAACGCCACGCCAGGTTTTAAGTCGGAGTGAAAATGCTTAGAAATCCGTCGCAAACTGTTCGCAAACCCATCGTAAATAACTGTGACAGAGCCATTAACGTCTAAAGCTTATAAATTATTATTTATTCCTTTAATTATTTGATTGGTGCTTCACTTATACGACAGCGGGCAGCATTATGGTGGAAGGAAGGTTGCTGGCGGACCCTCCCACGAAGCTTGAACTCACAGTGGCCGCATTAGTGGGAGGCACGGTGTCATAACGCCGCGCTGGCGCGCTAACCACGGTAGCCAGGTAGGCCCCGATTATAAATTAAATTAACAACAATGAATAAGATGCATTCGTTGTGAAGCAAGGGGTGCAGCTGGTAGGTAATCATTTCAGGAGGGAACATGCCTTATTCAGTGATACACGCGAAAGGTCATATTGTCATACCTTACCTGTGCAAATGCCAGGTAAAACACCTGGTTGTTGGTAAGTCCTAGATAGGGTACATTCGAGACGTTTGTCTGACGACTAACCCACTCTGTGTATGCCTGTAAATATACGTATCACATTATTTATTTATTGTCAAAAACAGGTGCATTTTTCATCTAAGACGGTGGTGAGATTAATAAATGGAAGATATCACCGCACCTCACCAGGTACATCACAAATCCCCTGACTTAAGATTGTCACCTTCCGAAAACTGGATTGGAACATGTCTCCTCACTGGTTACGCATTCGCTGTCTGAACTGAGACAGGATTGACTTTGCCGGAGAGGACCCACTGACCTTATACCACGGGAACACGCCATTTATTAATTTCATTTATAATTCACTTATTTGATAGAAGATGAACTCCGTCTATGCGACACGTAAATTATTTATTTCTTTATCTGATAGGTGTTTTATCCCGTACTCAAGAATATTTCGCTCATATGACGGCGACCAGGGTTATGATGAGAGGAAACCGGGCAGAGCCCGGGGGAAACTTACGACCATCCGCAGGTTGCTGGTAGGCCTTCGCATGTTCGTCCAGAGAGGAAGCCACCTTCAGCTGGACTTGAACTCACAGCGGCCGCATTGGGCCATTACGTTGCATTAGCGCGCTAGCCACCTCGGCCACGGAGGCCCTCCGTATATTATTTATATAACGGAGGGTGGGACAAAGAAGGCTGCCCGACGAAAGCCACAGAACTTTAACATACAACTGTAGAACAGTTCACAAATGATGTTTATATTTTCAGGAGAATATCGAATGAGTATTAAGTGGTCGGGAGCAGCTATGCAGATAAACCATCGGCCTTTGGCAAGTTACTGACGAACCTGCCCACTTGTGATGTTCCAAGTTGTTCGCTATACTGATGGAAGACGAGTGGTCTTCCTTGTACTGTAATCTGAGCAAACCGCCATAGGAGCGTCCTCGACCGCTTGTTGCCACCGAAGCAGTGCGTTCCTTCCTCACATTCTGACCCGCAAAAATTCAGTTTAATTTCTGCACAATTTGAATAAGTAAGGTAACAGAGAAAGCTTAAAATGCAGGGTAATTTGGAGATCAAATGAGTTCAAGTAGTTACTGGCTCTGAGCCACAAAAAACTGCCTGAAGGTCTTACCTTGAAAGCGTCACGTAAACCGCCATTGTCAGCAATGTTTTCCCCAAGGGTTTTCGTACCATTGACGTATAGCTGAGAAATACAGAAACAAACATCTATAATGTTCGTTTGTTTTGTACAGACTGTTTTTAGATAAAGCCATCTGACCTTTAGTGGTGGAAGACAACTAGCCACTGGCCAATAACTGAAGGGGTCACCAGTTGAAATCTGTCTCCTTCTGGACCTAATGGGTTTTTAAATCTGGAGTTTTGTCAAGTAAATGATCAGGTGCAGATGCTTTATCCAGATTATCAAGCTCCCGCCACCTATGGAACGGTCTGAGGTCACAAAAGTGAAATATTCCACAACACAGCCTAATATATCAGTCAAAATCATAAATGGTAAAAATTATACATCATGACACCATGTCTCTCATGCCCCTAGTCTTCTAGTTAATTCGGACAAATGTCTATGTTCAGGGCAATACAACATGTTGGCTTTATCACACCCATTCAGTACATACACATATTAGCTTGTATCACGTTCTAAAACCACATCGCCATGCTGTGTATTAGCGTGTAGTATTAGCTTGTTCTGGGACATTTTTAGAGAATAGAATAAAAATGTCGAGGTTACCGATGAGGTGAAACTTTGCGAATCATCTAATCTGTAGGAGGAGTACTGGTGCAAATAGCAGGATGCCCTCCGTGTATATGTTGCCAGGGCGGTGTCCGACCACCAGTCTAGCAGATTTCCTTCTTTGTCGTACTTCCGGCCTGTTAACACAGAATAACGCTGAGCTCTTATCTGGGATGGAATCAGCCCTGATCATAATTCCTTGAAAGTAGGATAATTCATAAAATTTCCCTCATTCTAAAGGTATTGCGTATACCAATGTTGTACGTGCTAGGGAATATTTGAAAGGGGAGAGACCCATTTTCAGGTTGTAACATTTAACACTTTCCCGGACGTTGACGCCAGAGCTTTTTTCCTCAAGTTTACAATTCGTATAGCTCCAAAACACAAAAGTTGTAGAAATTTAATTTTTCTTACCGTATCCGTACCTGTGGTACACTGCCGTTTTTAGAGAGCAGGCTTCCGGTAATTTCACTCTCTGTCCAGGCCATGGAATACTCATTGGCCAATATTTACTTGGCCACACAATTGGCGTGTGATTAGTGTTCCACTTGGTTACAGTGTTCCATGTGGCTACTTTGTTCCATGCGGTTACAGTGGTCAATGTGGCTACAGTGTTCCATGCGGTTATAGTGTTTCATGTGGTTATAGTGTTCCATGTGGTTACAGTGTTCCATGTGGTTACAGTGTTCCACGTGGTTACAGTGTTCCATGTGGTTACAGTGTTCCATGTGGTTACAGTGTTCCATGTGGTTACAGTGTTCCTCGTGGTTACAGTGTTCCATGTGGTTACAGTGCTCATTGCGGTCACAGTGTTCAATGTGGTTACAGCGTTCAATGTGGTTACAGTGTTCTGTGTGGTTATAGTGTTCCATGTTATTAACTGGTATGATTCACCTGTGTCATTTCATACAACATACCTGTGTTATGTGATACGAACCACCTGTTATCTCATTCGACATACCTTTGTTACTTCCTTCACTTACCTGTGTTATCTGATTTGACTAACCTGTGTTATCTCAGACGTCATACCTGTGTTATATCCAGTGCCTCACATATGTTGTCTGATTTGAGTCACTTGTGTTACCTTCTTTTACTCACCTGTGTTATCTGATACGACTCACCTGTGTTATCGAATGCGTGGGTCAATTCATGAGCCACAATACTGCCCAGAGTGGCGTATATGACAGACCTGAAAGTCAAAGTTTACACACTCACGCTATGTACAGGTTTTTCAAATTAAAATGATACAGTTACTGTTGAAACTGATTTGTAAAAGATGGGTAACAGCTTCGTTACAGCTTTATTTTGAACACTTTGTTAAACATGGCTGTGGCCCTTCAGTTACCATTGTATTACAAACTGTTCGACATTGCTGTTGTGATGGGCAGGTCAATTTGGTAACCAATGTGTTATCGTAACGGCTTTTTGGGTGAAAAAAAAACCGGGGAACACGGGAGGAAACCAGGACACAAGGGAGGAAGCGTGAGTGCACGAGAGGAAACCAAATACACGGGGTAAACCTCCAACATTTGAAAAGTTAGTGTCAAATTTTATCGCATCTGAATTTCAATACAGCAGGTGATACTGATCAGAAATAAGGTGGCTTCGAGACAGTGAGGCAAATCTTTAATAATTCATCTCAAGCAGCCCCACCTGCACCTTCGATCGCGTGTTAGCAGCAAGATGCAAAGACCACTGAGAGCGGGGGGATAGAGAAATTCCCTACCCGAGGCCTCATGTCAAACGTAAGATCCACCTGTTAGATCCCGGAGAGCACGGGATCCAAAGAGTGATGTATAAAAATTATTTTGCAACTTAATCCCACACCAGTAACTGAAAATGATATATTTTTTGATACAACAACGGGTTCGGCCCGTTTGCCTCCCACCCTAATGTTGACCGCTGACGTATAAGTGAAATATTGTTGAGTACGGTGTAAAACCCAGGGAGCCGTAAAAGTGACATGGTGCAGAGGAAAAATATTGGTAATAATGAAAGAAGAAACAGTATTTAAATTTACACGTGTGTATCTGTGTCTGTGTGTGCGTTTTTATTAAGCCGTTCGCACAGCATAACAATTATCCCGCTCTCGACATGTATATTGGGTCGTGCGTAAAAAATCTTTACTAAGTCGTAATCACGAGATAACTGTTTCAACTCGCCAGTTATATCGAGAGCACGACTTGGTGAAGATGTCGTGTGCAAGACTTATTATAAAATACACACACATACACGGGAAAATTTAAATACTGTGTTTTTTTTATTGCTAACATTTTTCTTTTGCACCATGTCAATTTTCCGGCTCCGTAAACACCACAATCAATTAGATAAATAAATATTCCACACACACACAGTTACCACGATGTATAGAAAACGTTCCAAAATTTCTTGTCAGATGCTCCTTATCATCACAACTCAAGCCATCCGTGTACTTACTTGGGATACTCGATGCTAAACACTGGTTTCCTCACAAAACCCGCCGGAATAGCTGTGGAGAGCAAGCACAGAGTCGTCAGCTTCAGGTGCAAGCGTGAAACCGTCCGGAGCCCTATTTTTTTCAGTTATTGGAGCTTTTTGTCGTACACTTGATCATTGCAGTTATATGAGGGCAATCACGTCTTTAGGCAAAGGAAACAGAGAACAGCTCTCCTTAAACTAATGTAATGTATCTGGCCAAATTCCGTTCGTTGAAGTTAGTCGAAATTGATCTAACTCTGCTCAGTTTCATATATACGGGCAATATTTGGGTTTCATTCGGGGCTTCTCTCCAGTTTCTTCCAGATATATAATGTTGGTTACAACCATATAAGTGAAATATTTGTAGTATCAGGCGGTTTTTCGGCTCAGCTGACCAGCGATATCACTCCGCGCCCTCAAAATAAGAGCATTGGCCGCCATCTTGGGGAGACGCATCGAAGACACAAGCACGACAATGGTAGCCTTGGGGGCCTGGAGCTCTGAAGCGAGGACCGATTCCACCAGAAGGCATTCTGGTAAGGCCTATTGTTTCTCGGCTGTCGGAACAATATTGGTGCCAGAAGCATGCGAATTCCATTATTTCTCTTTTTCTTGTAACAGAGGGAGAGTGAGTGAATCGGGCTTGTAGCGTAACGGCGTCAATTCTCAGCGACCATTCGGATGAGCTGACTAGTTACTCCCGGCGCTGGGCTTATGTTTTATTTCACTCTTTGGCTTTTGTCTGTGAGTATATTTTGTTTATTTTTGTGCATAGTTTGGTTTTGTAAGTTAGCACGTTGTGGTTTCCCGCCGTGGGGCGCCCGTGGGGTTCCCGTGGCTTTCACGTTATTCCCGACCTAGCCATTATTTCTGGAGCACGTGCTGGTTGACGCTACCTTTCATATTTGGTGTGCTATATTTTCTGTTTTGCTTACTTAGCTTACGGTATATATATGTTATCTTGTTGTGTCGTTTTTTCGTGTAATTATTTTGTCGTAAGTTGTAGTTTTGAGCATTTGGAAAAGATGAAAGGTAGTAGTATTCCTGCTTGCTTGTGTTTCGACAATCAATTGTTACTTTGTTGGGACTTCTTTTGTGTGAATACTTGGTAGTTTGAAACCGGTCACGGTTACACTTAACATTGCCGAGATTTCCTATCTAATCTCCCCGGTTGCTTGCGTTGTGCTTTTGTCTGGATGTACAGTGAAGTCTCTTTTTGCGTGTTTGGCTGAAGGTGGGGGCAGTTGTGACACTGTCCTGGTGGCCTTACTCTGCAGGCATAGGGGGATATTCAGGCACTTGGGTATTTGTGTGTACCGCTACTCAGGTGTTAAAAGCTACTCAGGTGTTTACCGCTACCCAGGTGTGTACCGGTACTCAGGTGTTTACCGCTACTCGGGTGTTTACCGCTACTCAGGTGTTTCGCGAATGTTTGTGGTGTTGGGTGGCGTACACATTTGGGAAATACTTCTGTTTTGTGGGGTTGTAGTTGATTATTGATAATTCACAAAAAACAGTTGTGTGTGTATTTTTTTTTTGGGGGGGGGGGATGTTGTTACATGCTTATTGCTTCAGTTCCAATTTATACTAACCATTTTGGCGACCTAGCTTCTAGTGGAGTTGTTTGTAGTATCACCGACATTTTATGAGCCATTTTTACCGATACTGTCTTGTGTAGAGTCGCTGTGTTATGTCATAATTTGAAGCAGCCCCATTGGCATAACAAGGGGTGTCGCACACAACAACGACACGCTTCAATGAACAGAGCTGTCATCAGACGATTCAGCCCAGCTGTCATTATATAATTAAGTTTATATTTTGACTACATGGTAAAATAAATACCAAATTAAAATCAGTTCAATTAAGATACGAATCAGTTTTTAGTTTTCTAATTTCTCTCACCTTTCAATAGCCTGATTCCACAAAATATTATATCAGTATGTTCAGTAAGTTGACTGATTTTGTCGATCTCCGTTTAGGTTGGTTGATATGTGCTGCTGTGAAGGCCGTACGATTTGACAAAATGTATAAACAAGGTTCACTAAGTTGACAACAAAGTTGGAGAGGCTAGATCTAACCAAGAAGAAGAAAGACCTCATTTCCGGACTGCCCACCAGACTGGGCACCTGTTGCTCTGACAGGTAAGGCTGTGGAAAGTCTCATCATTTCGTGATACAGCACCATAATTGTTACATTTCTACTGGAAAGTGTGACATGCAAAGAAAAGCCTCACTCAGCCGTATCATATTTGGATTAAACTAGCATAAAGTATCTTCTTGACAAACTTTTGTCAGCCCTACAATGCACATGGGTTACAAAAATCAGACTGCAAATCAAGGGCTTATTCCACTAAGGCCTACGACCCCCGATGTGCTATAAGCTGGTATGATTAACTTCAATTATCGCCGCATATAGATGAATTTTGCCTCGTATAGGGGAATGCCTAGATGCCTTGAGCGGGTTTAAGTATTTTTCGTCGTTAGATTTGACCCCAGCATATTGTTAAATCTCTAATAAATCCGAAGATAGGGCCATGGCTGCTTTTATTGTTAAGTTTGGCCTGTATGGGCATGTCCGGATAGGCCACGACGTTGCAGCGTGCCATGAATAAAGTCCTGAGTGGCCTCACATGGAAAGAAATTTTAGGATATTTGGACGACGTTATGTCCGTAAGGAAGACATTTGAGGAGGCTTTCATACAGGCTCAATGAGGCTCAGGGATAATCAGCTACAACTGAAGCCTCGGAAATGTGAATTGTTACAGATGGAGGTAGTTTCGAAAGAATCACTGTGGCTGATAATAAGCTGACAGTAGTGGCTGAGTGGCCGGAAGCAGGATGGTACGATTGCCCAGCAGGTGGTGCAAGATTTGTGTAAGAGCGCATTAAACCTGGGGTCAGTTTAACCCTGACCTGGATGATGTCATGCCCTTGAGGACTAATGAGGGTCTAAGCAGCCGGTTTCTAAGTTGGTAGAGAGGGAGAAAGCCCCTCATCAGGGTAGGTTGGGAGACAGTTCAGGAATCTGGACCTGAGGATGTAGGCGACCCTGGCCAGGGAGCGGCGTGCGAAGATAGCTTAGCCAGCCCGATAGCTAATAGTTCCGATAAGAAGTAGTTTTTGCCAACATTTCGACTTATGTCATAGCCGAGGGTGACGGGTTTGAGTTGGTGCCCGGGGAGTTAGGGGATGTTAGTGCCGCTGAATGGAGAGACCCAGAGTTGGTGTCCATTTCGTGATGGGGTGGAGTCCGAGCGACTGGACTTGTGTGGTAAGGTGAGAAAGTAGCTGTGCCTGTGTAAGTCGCAACAGTCAATGAGGGACGGAGCTCTGTCTATGAGTGAGACTATGGGACTTATAGAAAATTTAAATTGGTATTACCGGCAGAATTGCAGGGGGAGGTGTTACGGCTGGTACATGACATCAAGTTAGCAGGTCATTTGGGTCAGAAGAAAACGCTAGCCCGGCTACGTGCTACCCTCGTTTTACAAGGTATGAGCGTGGATTGTGCTCGGTTTGTCACCACTTTCTGTAATAAAAATAAGAAGGGAAGATAGTTTGATGCAGAGTGCTAGCCGGCCACAGCCGGAGGTGGCCGACTGAGGGGTTGTGCGGTGGGCATGGCCAGAGGATCTCAGTAGTTGGGGGGGGGGGGGGGGGAATCATTCATTTCTCCAGGGCAGGCTATTTGTTTAGCCCTGGGTTTCATTTTCTCGGGGACAGGTCATTGCCTAGCCCCCGGCCATTTCATCTCATTTCATGTGAGGGAGTAAGGGGTTGTAATTAAATAAGACTAATGTTTCTTGGTAAGAGGGGTGGGTTTACGAACTTGCTATTCAGCCTTTCAACCCGAGAGGGTAGTCTTCGCCTTCAAAAGGGGGGAGAGTGTAGTGCAAGGTGGCATTTCGGCTGAATACTCCGCCTCCCAAAAATAAGGGTGTTGGTCGCCATCTTGAGGAGACGCATCGAAGACATTGGGATTCTACAGACCAAACACGGCAACGGCAGCCAAGGAAGCCAGGAGATCCAGAGCAACGAGCAATTCCGCCCGAAGACATTCTCGTAAGGCTTGTCCTTTCTCTGCTGTAGGCACAACATATTCTAGAGTACGGCATAAAACATCAACCAAATAAATAAATAAATGTTTGTACGGCAGGTGATTTAAACCATTCGAACAGGGCGATTGGCGTGATCAGCCAGGGTGTAATGCCGTAGGCTATGTTTGTTTCTTCTTGTTTGGCAGAAAGAGTGTAGTCTCACAAATATAATACAGGTGTCTTAATTGGCTTTGGGAGATTAGACGCGTGTACCCACGGATCAAAACACCATCCACAACGACACAACCACCGTCCTCCCATAGAATTGCCGGTGGCAATGACACAGCAAAAACTGAGCACTGCATGCCTTGGAAGTTTCAGATCCGAGGTGGGAAGGAGCTAAATTACACAAGTGGATTCCTAAAGCACTGAGTGCCTAATCCCCCTGAATAGTGTTCTACATGTTGACACTTGTATCTCTACTTGCTATATTTAAGAGTGTTGATGTCTTGATTTCACTCACTTGATAACGATGTTAGTATCTACATCGAAACGTCGTGATAATAAACCAAGAAGTTGTATATCCATAAGAAAGACATGTTCCAATGGTTTGTCATTATTACCCGAGCATTGTTGTCAGAAAACTGTTGGTGGTCTATTGTGCATACCTATTCTATTTTCCTTGGCGCTGTAATATGCATTCACTGTTGTGGCGCCAATGTTCCATCTAAAATGAATGAACCATATTAAAAATACATGTAGACATATTGAGATGAGGACAAAATGAACAGATCTAACAATGCCGGGGTTGGAGAAAGTTTTCTATCCAGCATTCAGTTTACTGATCCTTCGCCACTTGAACATTCTTAACTCCTATACAGCCGGAAACAGGATTCAGTTTACGCTTGAGCTCTCTTTAGCCAAACCGTTTTGTGGATTGTACCTATAGATAGAATTTTCTCTCCAGTCCTCAAAAGTTCACATTTTCTGTTGTCTAAATCAAACTGTCCATTTTATTCACATGGAGACGCCGCATGCTGAATAAGACTTACAATGTATTGTGGAACTGCAAGTCGCTTTGTAGTCATTGTTTTCTCGTTTAAAGTTGACTACACATAGACCTGTGAAGACAGTTCACGGTTCAGAGTTCACATTTAGGCGAGCAGTCCTTGACTTTCTATAAGAAGAAAAAAATAAGGACTGCACCCCTTTGCATACCTAAAGGCTTATAAAAATATTAAGGACTCTTCCCCTTCGAATAGCTATGCGCTAATCTCGAATCTGTCTTCAAAGGTGTACTGAGCTGGCTTTATTTCTACTTTGAGAGACTAGATATATTCGTGACATATTTGTACTTTCGTTAATCGTTTTCCATGTGTAACCTTATATTTTTATCGCATAATGCTTTATCGTGAGCACATAATACATGAGTCTTGGTAAAAAATATTTAATATAAATTTGTTTTTCCTAACATCTAGATGAACATAATGCTGCCTCACTGAGATGCCATGAGAAAGACACTGGACATGACACCCACTACGTCTCAATATACTGGCACCGGGCCAGCCAATACTTCATTTTAAACTATATGACTTGACTGCCATTCATCCCGCTTACGACGTGGACACAGTTCTGCCATTTTTGCGGTGGCAGTAGTCGACAATGAAAGACTGGGCTGGTATCAATGGTGACATGTGTCACGATTCACTGACGTTTTGGCGTAAAGCCAGAATTATTCATCCTTTACATGAGGATCAATATTTTAGGTTTAGTTCTAGTTCAAACCGCAATACAGTGCGGGGGACGTAGGTGAAATAAGCCTATCAACCACATCACCATTGCACATTCACAGAGTCACAGGAATTGCGGGCACGTTTTGTAACCAACACTGAACGTTCATACAAACTCCTAATGGACAATTATACAACAGCACAACTGTACAACCGTACAACTCCGCAAGCGAGCAACTGTACGGCGGCATAGCCGTACAACATTAGAATATACTCACGTGCCGCGATGTGTTGGCTGATGAAGGCTTCGCAAGTGGGACAATTCTCGTCTTTTTACAACAGTTATCACATTTTCAAAGAAATGATCCGTGATGGTCAACTGTAATTTGAACGGGCTGACATTGTTCAGCATGTAGCTGCACGTTATCTAACACAAAACCTTTTTGGAACACAAAATACAGTATCTTGATCTTACTATATAACAACACATGAGCATGGCATTCACCAGGATAAAATCCTGAGCACAGCAAAACGATATGCTTACGCCTTCTCCGGTCGTACGTTGGAAGGTCATCCAGCAACCTGCGGATGGCCGTGGGTTTTCACCCGGGCTCTGACCAGTTTCCTCCCACCATAATGCTGGCCGCCGTTATATAAGTAAACATTCCTGATTACGGCGTATAACACCGATGAAATAAATAAATCAAAACCATACAACAAACCGCATCACGACAATCTTGCAGAAATCACGTCATAGCAACGTCGCTCACATAACCCACAACAATACTGCCCACATCACATCATAAAAATATCAGTCACATCATATCATTGCAACATCGCTCACATCACGTTAGAGCTATATTGCCCACATCACATCGCAACAATATTGCCCACATCATAAAGATATCGATGAAATCACATCACAACAATATCGCTTGTATAATATCAGGGCAATATTGCGCACATCACCTCAGAGCACTCTTGCTATCATCACATCACAACAATATTGCCCACATAAAATATCTGTCACATCATATCAAAGCAATATCGCTGATATCACACCAAAGCTTTACTGCTCACATCGCATCAGGGCAATTTTGCCCATGTCATCTCACGAGAATATTGCCTACACTACATAACAAAAGTATCGGTCACATCACATCACAACAAAATCGCTTACTTCACATCCGAGCAATATTGCCCACATCACAATACATCGCAGTAATGCAACATATGACAATGACATATGTACAATATTACTCACATCTTTGAACTGCTGATCCAGTAAGGTGTCGTTCATGATATCCAGTGGATATCCAATCAGTTCGTGAATAGCGTCAAGCTGCAATGGATAAGCAGTTCCATTAACCTTAACAACGTTCACTTGACTAGAACTATGGAAGCCCATGGTATTCATCGTTCTGTGGCGCATTAGAGCTGCACGATATCTCAACAACAACACACCTTTTCGCCCTATCGCTCTGGACCCTGTTTCACAAAGCAATCGTAGGCTAAGCTGATTATGACTACCATGGCTACCTATCTCTTAAACATGGGTTATCATGATAGTTACAATCCACTTAGTCTACGGTTGCTTTGTGGAACAGAGGCCTGTTTTCCTTCATTTGTATAACAGGGACGCACTATTTTATAAGTAAAATATTACTGTGACGCATTGGTGGCGCATTGTCATCGTATTAACATCAGGAACGCGGCAACACGCTGTCATCGCTGTTGAGAAAACAGTCTTATTTTAATGTAAAATGTCACGTTTCGCTTCTTTTAAGGCTGATAACACGACATTTTACTTGCTACATGTCACCAATGTTTTACTCTATATATGCGAATACCGTAGACCGGAAGGTGAAATGAAGTCTAAAGCGTGATCAAGGCGCCCATGAGACAACAAAACAAACAAAACAATACTGTACATTTTCAATTATAACCTGACCTGCGAATGGCCGTTGGTTACCCTCGGGCTCTGCTCGGTTTCCCCCCACCATAGTGCTCTCCGCCGTCATATAAATGAAATATTCTTGAGTAGGGCGTAAAACACCAATCAAATAAATAAATAACCAAATTATAATCTCGTTTTGGCGTGTTGCATGGCGCAGTCAGTTGGAAAGGCATCAACACGACAAGGCAAATGCCCCTCAAGTAATTGAGCTTGCGCAGAGAATAAAAATCGTCTGTTGCTTTCAGCCAGGTTGACTTTCTTTGTATCTGATTAGCATAAATTGGTAAAATGCTCATGTGCAAAACAATAACCGGAGGGCTACACTTTTTAACAAAGATGTTGTGTTGTTACGCTTTGGCCCTATCAAAGTATGAACGAAAAGCCTGAAAACGAGTGCATTGTACATTCAAATTGGGTGGTTCACTGGTTTCCTTCGACCGCATGAAAGCCAAATTTTGACGTAAATTGCCGGTTTAGCGCGTTCGCCACTCTTGTATTTTAAAAGCAGAAAGATGAAGCAATTTGAAGGTAAAATCGAGCGTTTAAGTACAGAATAGACCACGGAGCGATGGCCATGATGGGCTTCCATACATAACAGACAACCAACGCGATACTATAATGCGATTAACACTTCCCACCAGCAGCAAGTTTCAACCTTGGCCAGGTAACATCTTCTGTCTACCTGGTAACAGATAAACCCTTACCGCTCATTCAGCAAAGTACTGTTTTCACCATAAGCAACTGGTGCGAGACCAGGGAGGACAGGTTCGGATCCAGCTTTGGCTGGCTCGGTTTTATATTTGCAGATTTGTCAGGGGCCTATTCCACCAAGCCATTTCTGACCTAGTGTCAAAATTTAAAACCTCTTCATCATGCTACATTGAAACGTTCGACACTGGAATTTGAAACTTTGACACATTTGTCTAAAGATAACACTCATCAGATCGCCAAAGTTTTAATTTATATGACTGAAAATATGGCCTAAAATGGTTTTTAGAATTTTGACTAAAGTCAGAAATAGCTCAGTGGAATCAGTGATCCTGTGTAAGAGCAGGTGGTTTCTTCGGGCAATTCCGGTATTCTACTTTCTTAAACCGTACAGCACTCGGGCAAGAGAAAAAAAGTCTTCAGTACAGCATTAAACACCAATTCAGCCAACAACTACATGAGCATCATGACACGTCCGAAATGAGCTACGTTACCCGGATTAGCTTGGTTCCTTATCCTTACCTTTTCGATGGCTGTCTCCTTTGTCTTCCTGTCCATCCAGCTGTCCGCCTGCATTCTCTCTTTGAAGACCTTGCGTATGTCTTGCACCATTTCTTTGGTCTTTAAAGTACAAAAAGTGAAAACATCTGAAGTAAAAAATGACGTTAGCTAACTTGTCGTAAAGAGACATTTAAAGCCCAGTAGTATCAATCTTAAACATTACCCTCACACGATACACTACCATCTCTGGAAATAGACTACACTGTTTTTGTCTTTTTTTAATAACAGAATTTCCGAACCTTAATATTAGAAGCATACAATATTGTCGTCAGATCAAGTAGCGAGATAAAATCGAGTTAATTTATTAAGGTTATAATATATTAAACATTGAAAGAGATTTCAAACACTGAAAAAGATTCAAAACATAGCTGTGACGTGATGATAAGCCGGTCAGAGTTTACATAACAGGGGCGTTCTCAGTGAAAACATGCTCACTTTGACGTCACCCTAGAAGGCAAGCTTAAGGAATGTAGCATTATGAATTAGTTAGTTATTGCTCTGACAACATTTTGCTTGCAATAACATGGACCTACAAAGTATCAGTATGCAGAGGTTGTGGTGTTAGGTGCCACTGACTAAAGTCAACCTCGGTAGTGGCTAAATGAGGAATTTTAGAGAGGGCAGTACAACCGACAAAAGAAAAGAAACAGATTTATATGCAGTACAATGACTCAAAAGGCTTTCAGCTATTCAGTGGCTGTGAAGCCAAGTATAGTTCTGCCTAACTGCTTCTCCTGTCATACGTTACAATGTCTGCTAGCAACCTGCGGACAGCCGTTGATGTGTATTGTCTGCATTCTTCCCACCATAATGCTGGCCACCGTCCAATAGACGTGAAAAATTCTATTGTTTTCAGTAATGGCGTACAACACATGTCTAATAAAGAAAGACATTTAATGCTAACTCTTCCCGCACTCACCACAGCCATAGCTTCGGGGTCAAACTCTTCCTCCACATACAGTCGGCCTGTGATGTTGAACAGGAGTCGATCCACGAGCGGGGTACAGATCTTCCACCTCGGTACTCGGGGCACATGGAAACCCCACATCTAGACAGGTATAATGGCATGACATTTCAACATATATGTGAACTACACGGCTCAGCAAACTCGGGGTTACGGAGGAAGAAAAATGGGAGGGTAGGCAAGTGGATAAAGTCGCCAGTGTTTCCATCGCCGGGACTCACGAGGTACACGTTCAAGCCGTCCGTGGACAGTTCAAAGCCGGCCTCACTGCTGGCGGGGCTTTGATCACGATATGGGGAATGACGTTTACGCAGTCTAGCGTTCGTTGGAGACCAGTTGCCTTTCACTGATACGGTGTGCATATTTGTACATCATTCGTGTACTTGGGGAAGTAACTTGCCCGAGGTCAGTCGTTCACAATGTGCAAGTCCCTTAAATCTGGATGCAAGTAACTTAGTACCTTGGTGGCTAGTCCTGGAGTCATTTTCACCTGTAGCGAAAGCATTGCCCTGCTATGTGGTATAGCTAAGAGCGCGTTACGCAAGGCGTGTTTTGTGCATCGAAAACTGACTCCATAAAAAGCAATATTTCATTACAATAGACAGTTTCACGCAGTGAGATTTCAAATTTCTATATTTGTTTTCATTATCAGCCTATAGCACTAAAGTTGCCCTGAAGTTAAATCTGACCATTCAAACTTAAGCGATTATACCGCATTTTAAGTCATGACTTAATTCAAACTGGCTTAATTCAAAAACTTTCCCAGGTCGGTGTATGAATTGCGTGGCAAAGGTGAACATAGACCTTTGCGAAACTCGCCCAGTGTTAAAGCTTAACACAGGAACAATTACATAAATGATGAGGGTGTCAGAAATATTTAAGAAATGTCAGTCTATGCTAAATTAAGGTTTGGTCGACAAAATTACCGTAGGATAAAACTACTTGTTAGTTCATTCTATTTTCTTGCAGATAGACAATTTCTTGAAGAAACGAACACTGACAATTTAGCTCAGCGACCGAGAGCAATACCTAACAAGGGAAAAGACCGCTCTAAGAGATGGGGGCTTCTGGAATTTTCACCAGGGGGCGTCAGGATATTTTTTTCTCCGATAAATAAGATCTAACCAAATAATAGTATTATTAAAAATAATAAAGAAGGATTAAATGGTTTTGTGTTCTTGAAACACTTTCAAGTTGTTACAGGACAGCTTTTGTGCTCAACATACGAAAGTTTTACCTCACTTCAGTCCATGTAGGACAGTTATGTTGTTGATCAAAAGTACCGACAGGAGTGGAATTTACACCGGTCATCCCCTTTCATACATATACCCGGTGCCTAATGTGATATATAATGACACAAGTTTACTCAATAAGATCAACATAGGCCCACATGTAACGGTAAGATTGCCTACTGGATATGGAAATGTACAGCAATCAAGTCCTACTTGGGTTTGTAGCAGCTGTTAATAGATGAATAAATGAACATACAAAAGTTTTTCTTACAGCCAAATATTTGCTCCATGCAGTGCGATACCTCTCTGGCAGATCGTGTAGGTAGTCCTCGACGAGTCTCATGCGGACGTAGTGCCTTACGGTGCTAGGAGGGAAATGAGTAAATGGTGATTGTCTGGTACATTGTGGTTATGGCCTTTCGGTAACTCAAAACAATGCTTAGGAAAATTTACTGTTTGGCAAAAACACATTAAATCTTCTTATGAACACAAATAACCGGAAGAATTGCTGATTTAGTGCGGCTTATCCGACAATGGCGTGCCGCAATAATCATTCATTCGTGCTTTAAGAAATTAAAAAGTCTTTTCTGAATGATTTTTAAGCATTTATCTGATCAGTGTTTAACACCGTGCTCAAAAAATCTCAGTACACTTATATTACGTATCGACGTGTCCTTTACTCATCAAAATGACCGCCATAGATTTATTTATCTGACTGGTGTTTTACGCCAAACTCATGTATATTTCACATATGGCGGTGGCCAGCATTATGTTGGGAGGAATCGCGTCAACGAAAAGGTCTTTTTACACAACAATCTCATGAGTTATTCAGAATGACGTTAGGTTGTCGGAGAAATACAAATACATTGTCCTGGCGGTTTTGTACATGTGTGTACCCCACAACTGGCTCGCCATTGTAAAACTGAAGCATTGCCGTGGTGGCGATAAGCCATAACCCATTCAACCCACAACTGGCACTCTGGTATATACCATGTTACGTCAGACTTAACCCACATACCCGGGATCAGATCTGAGCAAGTGTCCACCCACCCTCCTGAAGAACTCCGGGGCGTAGACCAAGACAGGCTGATCCTCTGAGAGAGTAATGTTCACTTGGGACTGGGAGAAGACACCCCGGACGTAGCGTTTCCAGTCAAACTGTTGAAAAACGACACGAACCTTGGTTATTTTTTCAGAAAGCTATACCACTTGGCCACTTGGCCGCCATTTGCAGAGCACTGTTATCCGTCATTTGGTTAGCTTGCTGGCGCAGCACTGTCACTCTCAAGTCTCCCACCAGTGCAGTCGCTATGAGTTCAAACTCAGTTCATGCTGTCGATGGAAGGAAGGTCTGCTAGCAACCTGCCGATAGTCGTGGGTTACCTCTCACTATAATACTCGCCGCCTTCCGTAAAATCGGAGACTCTGATGACACACGCAAAAGGGTCCAAATCGCGGTAAAAACGCACTGTTTCCTGCTGTGATACCGCAGTGCTTCTGTACTACCTAGATGTTTTGGGAGTCCACATACACCTCACGTGATGTTGGAAAGAAGAAAGGATTACACGTCTTTGGACCCTTTCGTTAAAGGCGGGAAGGAGTTTTACGAGTTCCAAACTAAAGTATTCTTGAGTGTTGCATGAAACACCAATCAGCGGGTCAACAACACGGCTTAACTGTTATGCTACAAAGACGACACAGACACCAGCTCAACAATATTGTGAACGTGTAAAAATCAGGAAACAATTGTCTTTTCGACACGAGAATAATTACATCCTAAATAAGACCAAACATGAAACGGAGGCCTTTTTGAAATAAAAAAAACCACGTAAAATAAGCACTCATCGTTAAAATTCAAAAATCGCACTAAATATACATGTAGCTCTTAAACAATAACCATAAAATATCACTAAAAATGGATCTTACGACATAGCCATTCGCCAGCACTAAACATTATGAAATAGCTGAACTACAGTCAGCAGTCACTCAAAAAAGCAGTTGGAGGCACTGCGTCCATCGGGAATAAATTATGTTTCAGACTATGTAAGCTATGCCTTTTACCGGCACTACTCTTATCAAATGGATAACCAAATTTGGATGAAAATTAGGGATATAAATAAATCTGAAACAGAAAAGATTCAAAAACTTTCAAAGTTCATTTCGCATATAAGATTACGGTCAACGTGACTAAAAAACAATAAAAAAATAAAGAAAAGCAAACAAAGTCATGACGGTAACGTTTTTGGTCAATCTGTCATATAATTCACAGAATCATGGTCAATCGTTAAAATAAACAACAAAAATAAGTAATATAACGTTTGCGGTCAAGCAGTTAAACAGACGGTAAAATTATGCATTTGTCGTTTAGGGTTAAACGGAAGATTAAGTACCAAATAAAACACTTCAGGTCAGGCTTAACATAAACAGACCAATGACGAATGCAGAACTTTTGATCAAGCAATTAATTAAACGACAAAATCCCGAATATAAATTTTCTGCTCAAGTAGTCATAGATACGAAAAAGAAAAACTCGAATGCAACCATTCTGGCCAAACATACAAATAGACAAAATTATGAATGTAACGTTTCCTGTCGAGCAGTCAAATGGACTACAAATTGTCCAAAAATACCACGTTTTCGGTCGAACAGTCAAATATCCTACAGTATCACAAATGGATATCTTTTTGGCCAAGCTGTAAACTAATCCACTATAATCAAGATTGTAAAGATTGTAACAGTCAGATCGATAACAAAGTATCAAATGCAACGTTGTCGGTCAACGCCGTCGACTAGATCAAAATATCACGGATGTAACGCTTGCAGTCAAACAATGATACAGCCGACAGAATAACAATTCTAACATTTCTGGCCAAAGAATCATACAGACAGTCTACAATCCCTCCAATATAACTGAATAACAGGCAGCCTATCAAATATTCCAAAGCAACTACGGTTGCAAATGGAAAAAACACAACCACTAAGAGAAATACCTGCGGGAAATTGTCATTTAGAGAGCCGAATGTATACATGTGATACAACCCATCAATCCCTGGCCGGTCTTCTCTCTTTCTTGTCAGCTGGAAAAGTAACATGGGTATAGGTTCAAAGCATGCAATACCGTATCCGAACAGCAAACAGTGGGAAAAAAAAGTAGCTCGACAACACATATTGTGATAAACGTTCACTTGTGTCTTACTCATTGCTCAATGAGTTTCTGCTGATTTCAAGATTACAGACCTTTCCAATTTCTTATTGTATAAGAAATTTTTGCTGTATGGCTGATAATAGCACATTATTAAAATAATAATTCTGCTTCGAACTAAAGCAGATTTACCGTGTGAAAAATTATGTATTAATTTTTTGTTTGCTCCCTATATACTATACTCACTTGTGTGAGGCCCTGTTTAAAGTCGACCAGCTTGTAAACGTTACCGAAGATACTGTGACCACGTCCGTACTGGTCGAACTCCAACTGGCCAATTATCTCGTTGAAGAAGTTTATATAGCCCGTGTACTCTTTTTCACCAGGAATGAGTCTGCGCTGCGGAAGATTCGGCTCGTCCAGCTGCAAAACAATGGTCATGAAATTGTTTAGATTTTATCTACTCAGGCAGGTCCAGCTGAAAAACAAAGATCATGAGAATTTTTAGGTTTTACCTGCCGACTTCAGCTCCTCCAGCTGCAAAACGACGACCAGGATATTTTTTTAGGTTTTATCTACTTCGGCTTGTCCAGCTGCAAAACAACAGCCATGAGAATTTTTAGGTTTTATCTGCTGACTTCGGCTCGTCTAGATGCAAAACACCGGTCATGAGAACTTTGAGGTTTTGTCTTCTCAATTCGGCTGGCCAAGTTGCAAAACAAAAACCAGGAGATCTTTTAGGTTTTATCTACTTTGGCAGGTTCAGCTGCAAGACCAAGGCCATGACACTTTCTAGGTTTTATCTACTTCGGCACGCCCACTCGCCCACAACGCCTGTGGGATTTTCAAGTTATATCTCCTCACTCAGACTGGAAACGACGTAAAACAACATTCCTAGTCATGTCACTGACAGGTATGTCTTTTCCGGGTCGTGTCAGTCACTGCTGTAACATTCCTGGTCGTGTTACTCACCAGAATAACATTCGTCGTCAAGCCACTCCCCATGATAACTTTCCTATAGTCTGTTTCTTTTAACTTGAGGTGTTACATGTCCATTTCTAGAGGCATTTTGGATAGTATGTGTGATTTTATAGACAGTTGAATAAAGGCGACAGAATACAAGTTAAATGGAACCAGTATAACTTTCTCAGTCACGTCATTTACCTGTATAGCATTCCTAGTCGTGTCACTTACCAGTATATCATTCCCAGTCGTGTCACTTACCAGTATATCATTCCCAGTCGTGTCACATACCAGTATATCATTCCCAGTCATGTCACTTACCAGTATATCATTCCTAGTGGCGTCAATCACCAGTATAACATTCCCAGTCGTGTCACGTCATTCCCCAGTATAATATTCTTAGTCTTGTCACGAACCAGCCCAGCATTTCGAGTCTTGTCACTCACCATCTTAACATTCTTACACGCTTCACTCACCAGTATAACATTTCTAGTCGTGTTTTTCGCGTCCTGCGTGACGGTGACAATACCTAGCGGATGTGAGTTGTATTTGCTCATCGCCACCAACATGTCTACCACATCAGTGTGGTTATTGACATCAGCCAGGATCGTCATCAGTGGTTCAGACGCTCGCTCGTTGATTGAGTCTGTAAGGCAGAAAACCGCTTGTGTAGTGGTCAAAAGAGGCTGTATGAGGCCAGTTACCGATTCCAAAAGTAAAATCTTCTATACATACAGGTCGCAAATTTTAATTCCCAATAAACTGACATTGTGATGAATTCGATGAAGGAATATTTGGAGGTAAATATGTTTTTTGACTGTAAATACAGGGTAAACATTCAATAAATAAACAAATTAATAATTACAGTTACAAATTTTATAAAGGCAACAGGAAAATGTACAAAAACATCGCGTATTCCAGAATTTCGAGAAATCCGAAATGAGAGACAGACAATTTATAAAACCGGGTTATTAATTTATTTATTTATTGTTTGATTTATTTATTATTTAATTGATATTTTACGACGTTCTCAAGAACATTTCACTTCATTCATAGAGGATCTATCTCTAATTACATAAAAGTATACAGCATATATACAGACTCTCCACATACGCAAATACATAAAAGATTTATAGTGTCTTCACTTTCATTTATTCATACAAAATCTATACATTCTCTTCTTTTACTAATAATACAAGGCCGTATGGTCGTGTGTTTCCCCCGGGTTGTCCCAGGTTTCATCCCACCATAATGATGGCCGCTATCGTATATGTGAAACATACTTGAGTAAGGGGTAAAACAATCATCAAATAGAAAACTATTCATACACATGTAGGATCTGTATGTTCATAAAGATTTTACACAGCATCTTTGTCCAGACCCCGTCTTTAATACATTGTGACATTTAATTTATTATGGAGACGGGGTCAGCGTTTGACCTAGATCTTGAGCTATGTATACGCCATAGACTGTACTGTAGTTTCTTGAAGCTCTGCATTTAGGTTTGGGTTTTAACGTCTGTGTACATAAGTCATTCTTTCTATAGAAGCAATGCCCGTGTTGTGAACGCGTTCACCATTAAAAAGATCAGAAACTTTCTAGAATGAGCAGCAGGCTGTATAAGGCAGCCAGTTTGTGATGCAACTTGCAGCCTGTGTCACCTTCCCACAATGATAATATTTCGCTGAATTTGTTGCTGCTGGAGTATTTAGGTCCCAGGTAGCTGATTATGGTTGAAATTTTAATTTCATATCGCTGTACTTTCACATGCTGGTCCATTGTTTCGTCATTCGCCATTTTGTTAGAGCATTGTTAGTACTGATCATTGGCTCTTTGTGCCGTGGCGTACCTCTTTTCCCGCTTTCCACTGAAAGCGGCATTGACCTGAGATAATTTTGGGTCAGGCCAGAGGACTGAAATGTACACCCCCGACAAGGAGCTGGGACGTCATCGCTTACCAGCTCCCCAGGGAAGAGTGTTGGCTAACCAGACGGTTTGATATTAACCATACATGGTCTATACAGCCTATTCACTTACAAGACGTATAAAACCACTAAAAAATAGCCCTACTATTTATGTAGAAATTTCACAAAGAACACCCACCTAAAACTGTATTCCCTAATTTTTGTTGGCCCAAGTGACACATACAACTAGATGCATGGCCTACAACATATCCAAATATCATCAGGGGCTGACCACCATTTTCTTAAAATAAATCAACTGGAATTCAGGTACAAGCGATCTGTCGCCATAGAAACAGGGTGTAGGGGGCACTTGCTCATTGGATAAAAATTTTCTCTGTTTAATTGTACACACAAGTAATGGACCATTATTTGTCATAGTTTATACCTGCAAAATTACCTGGCAGTACTTCAACACACTTCAGAGATACAGGCAATCCCTACCCGTTCCCATCGTTTTCTGTGCGCGTGAATCTTGCATACAAAATCCAGTTAGTGTTTTTATACCTCTATATAATCCTACAGGATATGTGCAGTCTCTTTGATTCCACATGTACACAGAGGATCTGTACAGCCCCTTACATAGATTCACTCAAGACCAACACATCAAAGATTCACATCAAAGGATCTGCACAGCCTCTTCACTTACACATACTCATAAAGATCTGTAGAGCCTCTTTCCTTACACATATCCATACAGGATCTGTACAGCCTCTTCGCTTCAACATGTTAATTCAGTATCTACACAGACTCTTTGCCATATTTACTCACACATATTCATACAGGATTTGTACAGCCTCTTTACTCACACATATTCATACAGGATTTGTACATCCTCTTGACCTTCTGCACGGCGGAGGGCTCCTGTGTGCTCGATGGACGATCCAAGAGGCCTAGATCAAGAATTAAACACAATTTCTTGTTTAACAACTCCTACCAAATTCCAAGGTTTACCGGAAGTTGTATTTAATGCTAACTTACCGACATATTACGTAACAACGGGTAGAAAGAGATGTATTCCGAGAAAACTCAGCTGTGATTAAATTTCAAAACCCACATTTATTTTTCATTTGTTGATGAGAATTTACTCGCCATCTGAGTTTAACTTATATTCAAGATAATTTAGGCGTGTTAGTTAAGAAAAATGTTTCTGTCGATGAAACATTTGCTCTACCAAATGCTTACCTCGCAGAATTTGGTGCACATCGTCGCGCATATTCTGAGTTATGCTATGGAGTTTGAAATCTACGGACGGGTTTTCCTCCAACCATCGTCCGCAGGCGTACTGGTAAAAGTCATCACACGGATAGCGGTCAGACATCATCTTCGTCATGTTCCAAACTGAAATGAAAAGTCATAGAAAAATTATTTCGCCTTGTTCCAAATTGAAACAGCAGATCTTTATTTTGACCATACATGTTTCAAACGGAAGAAAAAACATCATCTTGAAATTTCAAAGTGAAACAGTAAATGCTCATTCTCATTATGAATGGTCCATATGAAAAAATAAAAACAAAACGTCATTTGTGATTTCCAAAATTATCATCATCACAATGCGTTTTTATATATATGGGAGGATTGCAGGTTTTTAAACAAAAAATAAAATTAAAAATCATAATATTTCACCTGTAAAAACAAACGGTAAACATTAGTGATCGCTGTCAGTATGTTGGTTTGAAATGAAAGAAAAAAATCATCTCGTCTAGATGTTTATTTAAATTCATTTTACAGACACACGTGTCTCTTTACACATGATAGCACATGATAACACATAATAAAAAGGCATGGTTTGCAATATAACAGGTAAATAAAATAAAACAGAAGTCACATTAAGACTTTTAAGAGGAATAATTTTGCTTATGTTCCAAAACAATGTTCTCTTTCAGTAACAAAAGCATGGCATAGCAGTAACCAAGTATGTTTCGCCTGAAGAAGAAACTTGGCTATGTTCATAACTGGAACAATAAATCTTGCCGTTAAAATATTTTGTATACTTGGCCAGAGAGAAAACATCATCTGGAAATAGAAAATCGTATAGAAAATATTCGATTTGGGTCCGTCATTTAGTTTTTGAATGCTCGAAAATCTCCAACGCTGCGAGAGCACAAAAGTTGAAATAAATTACTAAATTGGATGAAAGTTCAAGAAAGAAAAATTGGTACATGAGTGAAATTACGCAGGTTAGTCTGCATGAAAACGTTACCTTTCTTTATGGAAAGATTTGCTCATTAGAATTTTATGCACTGCTAAGGGAGGTTATTTCCTTTGAGTAATTAAGTGATAGGCCTATCAATTTGAGGTGTTTCTTCAATACACCATTTTTCACATGTTCTTGTTGTCGACAAACTGCAATTTAATAGAATCATTTAAAGTACGTTGGGTTAGGATATTAAAAGCCTTTGGTGTACATGTTTATTTTACGTGATTATGACGCCTCACTCTTAGGCTGTGTTTCTAATAAAAGGTTGAGAAGGTTGTTTTTTATTTGATTGGTTATTTATTTGATTTGATTTATTTATTTGGTTATTTCATTTATACCACCGTGGTCAGCATTATAATGGGAAGGAAACGCAAAGAACCCGAGGGAAACCTACCACCATCAGCAGGTTGCTGGTGGACATTCCTACGTACGGCCGGAGAGGAAGTCATTCTGAGGTAAGCTTGAGATCTGATTGATACCTAATGTACCGTACTTCATGTGCCATATAAAATCCTAACCCACGTGACTAGGTTTTTGATTTGTCCTTTTATTAATTAATTTATTTATCTATTTGTTAATATATTTACCTGGCAGCGGTTTCACATCGTGTTCGTGAATATTTCACAAACCATCGACCTTCGGCAGGTACCAGACATGCCTCATGACTGAAGGCCTGGTTTATTTTAATGGCTACTTTCCCCGTAAATGTGCTTGTGTTCGCAGTCAGATCAGTCGTCACGGATCCCTCTTAAAATAAATGTCTTAGGATATGTTGTAGAACTTACCATAATCTGGAATGCCGGGCGGCCTCGTGTACACAGGCGGACGGACTGCTCCCGGAAAAGGATCTGCGCACACCAAGGAAAGCAGAGTTATGACAGCAAAGAGATCATGACATCATGGTCATCATATAGCCTACCTAAACATACACACATTACCGTCAGCTCAAACGAGAGAAAGAGGCAGTTCTGAAGAGGCATGACAATTTCTGGTTTACCATTAAATAAATCCCCTTTTAATATTTTTATGGTTTTTGAGGTACATTGAATTTGCTGTAAATGTCGGTGGTTTTCCCGGACACTATGGATTCCTTCCCCCAGCAAACCAACCTACATCGCACAAATGAAATACATGGCGTTACACAACTTTTCGTATTCGCCGGAAAATGTCGTACAAAGGAAAACTATATAACATACTTGTACATCGTTATCCCCCCCCCCTTCTTTTCATCTTCATGTGTGATATGACCACTTACTGTTAACCTCAGGTGTGACGTCAGAAATGGCACCGTTAGCTGGCAAGCCTAAAGAAATGAGATAGTAAACCCAATGCGATTCCGTCACATGATTCCAGACATTAAGACTCTTTTGCTTTACATAACAAACAGAAAATGAATGGTACAATGATATGATTTATATGTGTCTCAATTAAAAATCCACAGAAGAACTATCCTTACACGTGCTTTTGCACAAACAAACAAGTACTATGATATTTTTCAGCTGCTAAATTCAGGATGATGTTACCGTAGGCCTATTGGTTATCCCACTGTACACTTATGTTCTGGATTTTTACACTCTCCTGTCATGTTTTTTTTGAGCGGAAACGGTTAAACATTTGGTGAAACCGCCCCGTAGTACTAGTGTTCATGTTCCCTAGCAGCAATCTTTCACCTTCGTTAAATGTGCCATTGTTGACTGTGTTACTTTATGTTCGTTGCACAACAATTGCGTCGTGTGTGACAGCGCCTTTTAGAGGTTAAAAAGCAAATATTTAATCATCTGTAAAAAACAAAATATTTGAAGCTTGACAGTAAATTTTGACTGGAATTGTAGTTCTACCACGGCACAGAATAAGCGGTGAAAACGGGAAATATTCAATTAAGCTGTATATTATATATTTCAGCCTGGGCTACAATTATAAGCTAAAGGCCGAGATCGCTTTGTGAAATCGCCTTTTTAGCCTTCAAATCGAATGTAATAGAGGATCTGTCAACTGATAGACAAATATCTTAATCTCTAGAACGTGACCAGCTATACCTACTGTAGGTTCGTAAGAATCTGCTACGAACAAATGTTTAAATACTCATTCGAGACTCAGACATTGGTGCACATTAGTTCAGATTTTATACTTCACTTCTTTAGGCAATATCAAGAAAAGTGAACCTATCAAATACTCTTACAGCACAAAAAATCCTTATTACAAAATTCCTGTTTCCTTTATTCCTAAGCATGTATTTATTCCTGGTATGTATGTATGTATGCATACACGTGTGCGGGGATTTTAAGTCGTACACAACATTTTTTTGGTTATATGACGACGAAGGAGTTCTTAACATGTACGTATAAATACTGTGTCTTGTTGTAGCAGGGCGAGTCTATTCCACCAAAGTGCTGCCGTCACTGGATCATTAGACAGCAGAGATGACACCCTACCCAGCCATAGACAGCAGAGATGACACCCTACCTACACTGACACCGGTTCGAGCAGTCCTGATTCCTTGCCCTCTCAGCGCTAAGCGGCAAGCGAAGTAGTCAGATGCTAACAGTGTAACTTCATACGACTTTCGGACGTCGCTTAAAACGGGGACTCAGTGAGGGGGAAAGAGCCTTACTACTTTTATATGTGTAGTTTATATATGTTTTGAGACACTTACCTGCGTCCTTGTGTTTAGTGTTCCGGGCTGTGAGACCAATGCCCACGATCGCTCCAACAACAACGACTGTCATGACCACCACTACACATATTATCACCCTTTTCCTTAAAACAGAAACAGAATGCACTGCCAGTTGTTCACTTATTGCATGTTCAAGACCTTCATAGTCCCGTGAAGACAGCGCTGTATCAGCCAGACTCCCTCTGGACAATGAAGGCTTATATACAAAATATGCAAGTGTATACGTGTATGCATTTTATGACAAATAAAATTACACTGAAATTACCATTGCGGAGGGAACATGGTTTTTCAATTCTTAATTTTTGACCTTCGAAAAAGAAGAGAATGAAAAAGTCTTTCAGCTGGCGCAAGGGGAACTAATTTTACTGGACTTAACCAACCAATCAAAATGCTGATATTTCAAATAATAGTTTCTCATTGGCTACTACAAGTGGAGAGAAATTAATTTGTCCCGAGTTGGTTTATCCACTTTTTCGACAAAAAAGAGAATTCATTTTTTGCAATTTTAAATTTTTAAAAATTATTAAAAGTATTTCCATAGGGTTAGTAGTGATCCAATCAGAAATATCGTTCCTTGGAATACAGCATGCCCACTGGTTCAGTAAGTCGGGGAAACTATAATTTACGGTACCCAAAGTCAGCAGAATCTTCCCCGTGTTAGTCAGCCAATGGCAACACTGCTTGCTTTAGGGCCGAGAACAGCTTTCATGATTCTGAATTTATAGTGTATGACTGTAGATAACGCCGTTGTAATATGGATTCTAGTAACAGATGAACTTATTTAGTTGTGTACGGCACATAAAATGACAAGGTCAGGTATATACATGTAGTAGGTATGAAACTATGCTCTAACTGAATAAAATGTGAGGATATAAGTGTAAAATTAAGGAAATATTCCGCAACGACTTGTGGCAACAAAGGAAAGAGGATTTATGATTGTCTTAATGGCACTGGAAAATTTCGCTAACTCTGGGGAAAATTATTTGACCAATGAACCAATGAACGTACTGCATTCCAAATAACATTTCTGATCGGATAAAGAAATTAAATCGACTACCTCGGGACAAATTAATTTCCCCCGACTTAGAAGCCAGTGATAAACTGTTATTTCCAATACCTGCATTTTGTTTTGTTGGTTGCATACAGTTTAGTCTGGCCACTTAATTTCCCCCGCGTAAGCAAAACAACATTTTGCATTATCTTTTTTTTTTTTTTTTTGATGGCCAAAATAATTAGAATTGAAAAACAATGGCCCTTCTGCGCTTCCGTACCTAAGCATGTGGGCGGCTGCAGCGAATGATTGTGTGGTAAGCTGTTTTATATTTGTAAGTTAGGCTGGAGAAATACTAACTTTTAGAACTAATAACATTAATGCCCAGAAGAAAGAGATGAAGATATAGCTCAAGGGTGATATCTAAATGGAGAATTTAGAATTCTAAACTAGAATATAATTGGTGGTTAGGCGGAGAACAAGAATATGTGTAGTGTTTAGGCGGAGAAGTATAATACGGCATACGTTATGACAAGAATTGCAAGAAACCAATGTGTAAAAGAGAATTACCACACGAACTACCACAGGAACCAGAAGAACTGTAGCACAGTAATGATATCTAAGCGAAGAAGTAGCAGATGAACGATGTCTGGCTGGATGAAGGACAGATGATGTATACGTGGAAAACTGTAGCACAGTAAGAAAATGGAGATAGAGTAGTGTGCTTTAGAGTGTAAGCAATAGTTTTGTGTTTTAAACAAATGAGTTGTTTCGAATAACCAGGTTATCTAGAGTACGACTTCTTACTTGTATTTGTCCAGACATTGTACCGTAGGTTGGGTGGACGTCATGTCATTTCCCACCTCCAGCGTCGCAAACGCGCTGCGTGACTCATCAATCATTCTGGCGTCTTTGAAAAGCCCACAGTGACAAAGTAAAGACTGCGCTGAACAGAAGACAAAAGGTGAAGAGTAATATGACAGTATTCAGATGTGACTCAATGGTTCATCAACAGAATTTCAGTTCAATGGTCATTAACTGAGATGTTTGTGTTTTCACAGCGTGCTTGGCCAGCGTGCATCTGAAGAAGGTTCGCATCACCATTGGTCTTAGCCGTTACGGTTAGCATACTTCTAGGCCTAGTACTGGTCGGTAAGCTACAAGACCAAGCACTGGTCGGACAGGGACTTGGCCAAGTACAAGTAAGTGAGGGACTAGGCCAAGCACTGATCGGTGAGAGACTAGGTCACGTACTGGTCGGTCAGGCACTAGGCCAAGTACTTGTCGGTCAGGGACTAGGCTAAGTATTGGTCATTGGAGGACTAGACCAAGCACTGATTGGTGAGGGACTTGCTCAAGTACTGGTCGGTTAGAGATTAGGCCAAGTACTGGTCTGTCGGGGAGTAAGCCAAGTACAGGGGGGTCAGAGAATAGGCCAAGCACTGGTCGGTCAGGAACTAGGCTAAGGATTCGTCGGTCAGGGAGTAAGGTAGATATTTGTCCGTCAGGGACTAGGCAAGTACTGGTAGGTCAGGGGGTAGTTCAAGTACTGGTCAGGGCCAAGCACTGGTGGGTCAGAGATTAGGCCAAGCACTGGTCCGTCAGGGACTAGGCCAAGTAGTGATCGGTCAAGGATTAGGCCAAGTAGCCTACTAGTCAGTGAGGGACTAAGCCAAGTGATGATCGGTCAGAGAATAGGTCAAGGCCTGGTCGGTCAGGGACTAGGCCAAGTACTGGTCGAACCAAGTACTGGTCGGTGAGGGACTAGGCCAAATTCTAATGAGGGACCAGGCGAAGCACAGGGACTAGGCCAAGTGCTGATCAGTCAGAGAATAGGCCAAGACGTTGTCGGTTAGGGACTGGGCCAAGTACTGATCGGTCAGAGACTAGGGCAAATATTGGTCGGTGAGCGATTAGGCCAAGCACTGGTCGGTCAGCGACTAGACTAAGGATTCGTCGGTCAGGGAGAAAGGCAGACATTGATGCGTCAGGGACTAGGCCGAATACTGGTCCCACAGGGACCTGACCAAGTGCTTCAGTGAGGAACTAGGCCAAGTACAGGTCGGAGAGGGACTAGGTCAAGTACTGCTCGCTCGGTCAGCGACTAGGTACTGGTCGAACCAAGTACTGGTCGAACCAAGTACTGGTCGGTCAGGGACTAGGCTAAGGATTGGTCGGTCAGGGACTAGGCTAAGGATTGGTCGGTCAGGGAGTAGGGCAGATATTGTTCCATCAGGGACTAGGCCAAGTACCGGTCGGTCAGAGAATAGGCCAAGTACTGATTCGGACAGGAACTAGGCCAAGTACTGGTCGGTCAGGGAATAGACCAAGTATTGGTCGGTGAGGGACTAGGCCAAGTACAGGTCGGTTAGGGACAATGTCAAGTGCTGGTCGGTCAGAGTTTAGGCCAAGCACTGGTCGACCATGGAATATGCCAAGCACAGGTGGGTCAGGGAGTGGGCTAAGCACTCGTCGGTCAGACAACGCCAAATACTGGTCGGTCAGGGACTAGGTTAAGCTCTAGTCGGTTAGGAACTAGACCCAGTACTGGTGGGTCAGGGACTGGACCAAGTACTGGTCGGTCAGGGAATAGGCCAAGGATTGGTGGGTCAGAAAATAGGCCAAGTACAGGTCGGTCAGGGACTAGGCTAGGGATTGGTCTAGGGGCAAGTACTGGTCCGGGCCAAATACTGGTCGGTCAGTAAACTAGACCCGGTACTGGTCGGGGAGGGACTAGACCAAGTATGGTCGGTCAGGGACTAGGCCAAGTACTGGAAGGCCCGATGACAATTTAGAGTGACTGGGGAAGGGGATTGTCATGTCTGGTGTCATGTCAAGGCGTTCCATAGAGTTAACGTTATAATATGAGTAACTAACATCTTCATATGACCAAATTTATGTTAAATGTGTCCCAGAATTCCCAGACTAAGAAAAAGAAAGGTTTTCAGTCGTGTAACTTCCGTGTTTAACACATGGAATGTAACGATCAGCTTTATTACTCTAATCAAAACACACAAGGTTTGTGGTAGGGCCCTTCAGGTAGGGTGACCGGGTTGTCGTCCAAAATAACTTGTGGGAGGGTAGAGCTATAATACACATATCGGGCCTTTCCGACTCCGCGTTAACTCCACTGTTAAATGTTGATAATAAAATAATGCCTTGAAGCTGTTAAAGATAATACATATACATGTATATGTACAGCTGTCTTGGAAAATCTGCATTCACATACACAGAATACGGCGGGTCACAGCACTTTACCTTACGATAAGCTATACTTCTCCGTGTACAAAACATATGTTTTTTGCACTATTCATATTTCCCACGTACATGTACGGCTTGTTTTCAAATCAATTACAAAATACATCGAACTAAGAAAAAGGAATTGTCTTCTTCTGTCGACTGCTCTTATTTTCTGTAAGACTTTTTTCTCTTGCGTCAGTGACATGGTAACGATGTTAGTTTCTATGCAAATATATATCGTCTGAAAAACAAATACAAATTGTACATCCACAAGAATACCTTCCCTCTTGTAATGACCAATGGCTGGTCACATGCATGTATTACGTGTACACAGCTGGTCACTCATTTTCAGTTTTTGGCAATAAAGTCACATGTAAAGTTTTAAGTTCAAAGTGTTATAGATCTTAACAGCCTATTAGTAAACCTGACACCCTGGCCCTGTCTCGCTCCTAACAACCGTTGCTAGGACTTTTGTGGATTTGAGTAATATTATCGGGGAAGTATGTAAATCTTTTCATATACCTCCGAAATTTGAAGCGCACACTGTACCATTAATACACAATCGCAATTAATCGCGGCATATACGTTAGGTGTCTAGCAATTACTTGAGTAAGGCTTCAAATGTTGCGAAAACGTTAAAAGACACATAAACAACAAGGCGTTGACAGGGATCAAGGCATTTAATTTTTAATTTTAAATGGAACTAACTCAAACGCATTGGACGGAACAAATTTTTGGATATGCTTCTTATAAATGTGCATTCTGTATATTCCCGTGGAGTTACATGACCGGTCGTGAGGTGTACCGTGCGCATTCTGTATATCCCCATGGAGTCACCTAACCGGTCGAGAGGCGTTCAGCAAAGAAAAGCTATTTTTGTTCCATTCTAACGTTAACTCAATGGGCAACTTATGCGGTTTACTGGCTATTTGGCACGTATGCGTATCAGGCTGGGCCTTCGAGGGTTACACATGCGTAAGGTATTTTTTTATTGCTTAGTTGGCCCCAATAACGACGAAAAAAAATCATGAAAAGCACTTACAGGCGTGGGCCGGAGAACATATGCCATCTTGTGATACCTTGAGCTGAATCTTTTCAATTTCTCTGCGGTCATGGTGTTTTGAAATAAGCCTATGGATAAGACTTTGAATTTACGTCATCGCATATATTATCTTCACAAGTTGTTTTCTTTCTTTACACACTAAATACTCGTATGAAGATTCATGTGCCAAAGTCAGTTTTACATCTGTAACAGGGCACTGAAATATTCATGCATATATAGAACGAAATAAACCGTCAGGGCGTGTATTTCGGCATGTAAACACTCTACGTGGCTGTATTGTACCTTATAACGAGGATTGTAGAGGAAGAATGCTGAGTTGACAGGGTCTTGGACGTTTGTAAACTATTTCAGGTAGGTTTTGTCCTACTTTGTCCTGTTTTACCTACTTTTTGGAGAGATAGTTCTGCTTTTTGGAAAATCGAAATTAAAAAACAATTTAAAAAGCTACAGTCAAAGCACCTTTGTAAGGGTACGACAGGGTCATTTTATTTACTGATTACAAAGCACGATAAATGCGACATATCAATTTAAGGATTCATGAACCTCCCGCCGTGAAGTTTTATTTTACATTTTGATTCTCGACTTTCTTATTAACTCACCGAGTAGTGAATATACCTTTCGTATACATGTCCTGTTATTTACTGCACTTGTCTATAAACTGTGCACCACTGCTTGTGCAGACCTCCAATCGAAGAAAGCACTGTGACGTTACAAGTGGCATACGTGTTTAAAAAAAAGTAACAGCCTTAAACACCACCAGGGCGCAATAGACCGAGGGATACGTCACACGTGCAAGCAGGTATTGTTCAGAATTCGGAAGATAAAACAGCAATTTACGCTTCCAAACCGTATTATAAAAATTTTTAACATTTTATGTGAGAAGGTTGACACGTTCATATTGTAACTGTTGGCTGGATAATTCTTGATTAAAAAAATTAATTTTTCCACATTACTATATGAAATTTGGCACACATGAAACTAATTCGCTAAGTAAAATGTATTTTGTAGCTTTAAAAAGATTAGGTAAAGAATGTCAAAGTTCTCTAAACTTTTAGAATTTTTGAAAGCTTTGACTTTAAAGATCACTCAGAAGAATCTAGGTTGAATATTAACGCCTCTCGTCATTGCCATGCCACACCGCAAGCTCTGCACAGCGAAACGTTGGGTGTCCATTGTAAAAGAAAATGTAGTCAGTATATATTATTCATAATGTTTAAAACTCCATAGGCGTCTTTTTCGCGACCACAGTTTCGATGCCTCGGGTGATATAATAATTATAAAAAAACAGATGGCAAAAACTATCCCTTTGTTAATCTAACGAAGGCTTTCATCACGCCGTTATGCAGGTCATTTTTGAGAAGTGAAGTGCATTCGCCATCTTCATTGACACACTGAGAACTACAATACCCACTGACGAACGTAAAGAGATAAAATGAAGACATCAAAATGCTGCTAATTTTTGTAACACCAAACCACTTTATGAAAACATGCTGCGGACATCACTTTTGATTTAAAGGTAAGATCATCAGACGCATTCAACAGAGTACATACCGCTTCTTGAGATGTTAGCAAGTATTAACTGGGGTAACATCAGCTTGGCATAGCTTCGCTCAGTGGCTAAACAGAACGACAAATACAAGAAACTGGCTCGTGTTTATTACGCTCTGTAATAAGTCGCAATTTATGCCCCATCTTAAAGTTATCCGACCGATTCTCAAAATCACCCTAGCCTGTACCAATATGTGCTGGCGGTAAAACTTACGACTTAAGATTAATGACGTGCGAATTAAGACTTAGATTTTGTTAGTGGCATCTTTAGTTTCCAAGAAGCTATGGATTTATGCGAGCTGTAGTTTATGCGTGCTGATGGTCTAACTGTGTAACTCTAACTTTACACCCAGGACACGTTAATTTTTAAAATAAAGAAATTCTTCGATAAGGCTACGTTTACGGTTAATTCAACATTTTAAACATTTTAATCTATAACAAAGTCGCAAAATCTGTAGAAGTGAGAGCTATATTGCTTCATATGCACGAAATTTCTCTATACAACGCATTCTTAAATGTTCACCCGATTAACACTGTTCCCTTATTTCAAATGTTAACAGTGTTTTCAACTAGGTAGACAAACGCAAACCTTTAAACATCTCTCTTATATATTTATCTACAGTCGTGAGAGCTTTCCTGACCAGCTATAGCGTAGACCTGTGAATACCTCTACAATTAAGTCATATGTGTGAAATTATCCATAACATACAAAGTGATATAGGACCTACCTTTATCCTGAGCTTCACTTGTAGCTCTTTACACCTAGTCAGGAACTCGTCAGGAATATCCCGGGCTTTCTTATTTTGTATTTTCAGTACCTTACCGTTCAGTATTGAATAAAGCGCTTTTGTGGCGGGACATATACCTTACGCGTTCAAGTTCCGCGTGATCATGACGTCAAATTGAAATGGGGTAACTTTCCACACGATCTGCGAAGCGTGACCATTCCTCATGATAGATAGCTAACTAGTTTCAGAATTTCTAGAAAAGATTTGTATAAGTATATCGTTCCTTACATGGTTCAAGGGGAGCATGTCTGTGGATTTGCGCTTGATTTTCCTGCATGTCTGGGGATTTGCGCTTGATTTTCCTGCCCCAGTTAAGTATGTCAGCCGGAATATGAACGTTTGCTCTAATCTTAACACACACGCCGCATTTCCGCCATTGTCATCACATTTCAGTTAAGTAAATTGCCAGAGTCCAGTTCATTTCTCCATCACCAATGGATATACTTCCCGTGAGGTTTGCAGATGATATATATATATGGCCGGTATTTTCATTATAAAATTCAACTTCACCAACATAATATAACTTTGACTACATCACTATCATTAACTAAAATTAACATCATTACGAATTGATGGACTATTGAAATATGATCTTGATATTATGAAGCACGATGTACTAGCATTTACATATCCTGACTTACCTATTACCATGCTAGTGACACACACTGTTCCACAGATACTCGAACTCTTACTACCTATACCATTATACGCTGGCTGGTGAAGATTAAGGGATTAAGAATTACGACTTATATTTTGTTACTGGTATGCAGGTGTCCCTAGTTCCCGGTAATTTATGTATTTATACGAACTGTACAACGGAGCTGAGGGCCTCGCTCTGTCTCAGGGAGGTCTAAATTTACACGCAGGACGCATTTTCAGTTTTATGAAATTGAAAATTTTTCCAATATACATTTGATGGTAACTTTCTATATACTCACATGAACACAAAAACATGAAACTATACATTTGATAGAAAACGTACATTGTCACATACTGACCTCAAAACTCTCCCTCTTTTTTGTATGTCAACCCGGATAGAACTACTTCCAAAATTTAACGGTCGTTTTGATAGGTATGTGAGCCTGTCTCATATCTTTATGTACAGCCATGGGCACCTTCCCTTCAACCATGGCAAAGGATCTGTACATACATCTAAACAGAGTCATATGTGTGATATTATCCAATGATCAGTATTCAGTTAAGCGGTATACCTTCTGAGATTGACAGGTATAGCCTTTAAGAGCCAGGAATTCACTATTCTCTCTATGGTGTTCTGACTAAGATATGGGGACCAGTCAGCATTTGTAGCGTGAAAGAAAAACACACCTTTCAGTGCTGAATAGACCTATAAGGCTTTTGTGGCGAGAGCCACTTTACACATGCGCAATGTGGGTAAATATGATAGACAGAAACGGGGTAACTTTTCACGAGATCTGCAGAACGCCACCCTTCCTTTCAATGGATGGATGATTAGAGTTTCAGAATTTCTAGAAGAGCACTGTACAAATATATCTACCATCTCTTACAAACGCATTCAATGTTTGTGTGAGTTTTTTCTCCATGCCGAGTGCGTGTGCTTGGCAGTTACAGCAAATGCGTGTGTGTAGTTGTGAATTTCGTCAGAGAAATTTCATGGGTGAATTTCGTCGGTAATTTTACTTTGAAACAAGAGTGAATTGCGTTTCTCTTTTTAACATGATAATTATAAGGATGAAAGCTAGTTAACGTACCGTGACCCTAAACAAAGCAAAAGAAAAAAGACTAAAAAATGTGACGAAAGGAATGCTTGTCTTCTGAGTGGTTTCAAAAGATGCATGCTTATTAGGGGATTTCCCTTGATTTACCTGACCCCAATACTGTAAATTTCTATGTTAACCCATTTACGCATCAGATACTAAACCCTCGGATATCACAGCATTATAACATAGGCCTATATATATGTTTTAGACACTTATGTTTAATACCTAAATATATGTGTATTTTTATTAAACACGCCTATTTGAAGTTTAATCAAATAATAAACGCATCGGGTGTTTGGCCATTTTACAATGTATGAAGTATGTCAAATAAACCCCCTTTAAAACCGTTGTCGCTCGAAAGAGAAAGGAAAGGAAAGTCATTGACGGATATCACGTAAAATAACATCCCTTGTACCTGTGACTGGCGGCACTATGGGCGCGGGTAACTGTCCGATGTCGATTGGTCAATTCACCAAAGCAATATAATTTTGACATCACCATCATCAACAAAATTAACGGGCTAATGAAATATGATCTTGATACTTTGATACACAAGGCACTAGGCTTTGTATATGCCGTCTTAAATCCGGAATTAAAAGCTGAACTGAGTTGAAAAACAATAATTGAGAAGCTTTCATATCAGAATTTGTTTTAAATTTCAATCCAGAAGTTGCAAGGAGGGTTTTAAGAAAAAACCATGTGAAGTGCCCGGGGTCACCAGAAATATCAATGTAACTTTAGATAATTAAAAACATTGTCGTTACTTCCTTTTCCCCCTTTTCCTGCAGCCATATGACGATGTGAGCGCGTACGTTTAAAAGACCGGTCTCAATGACTGCATGTGCTTTGTCAAGCAGATCCGCTGCTGATCTTGTAAATGTAGGTCCAGCACACCAGTACCACGGTCTACACGTAAATGTAGGTCCAGCACAACGGTCTCAATGTCTACACGTACTTGTACATGTAGGCCCAGCAACGCTGGCTGTCTACGCGTACTTGTAAATATAGGTCCAGCACATCGGCCCTACGTACTGTCTACACGTACTTGCAAATGTAGGTCTCAGCTAGCCAGTGCAATGTCTACACGTAGTTGGACATGTAGGTCCAACACATCGATCCGACCTTCTACACGTACTTGTAAATGTATATCCAGCACACTAGTCCCACTGTCTGCATGTAGTTATATATTTGGGTCCAGCACACCGATCCCACTGTTTGTAGGTCCAGCACATCGGTCCCACTGTCTACATGTGGTTCTACGTGTACTTTTACATGTAGATCCAGCACACCGGTTCCACTGCCTACACGTACTTATAAACGAAGGTCCACCACATCGGTTAATATGTTTACGTGTACTTGAAAATGTCAGCTCAGCACACCGGTCCCATTGCCTACAGCTACTTGTAAATGTAGGTCCAGTACACCGGTCCCATTACCTAAAGGAACTTGTAAATGTAGGTCCGGCACACCAGTCTCACGTGCTGTCTAATTGTACTTGTGAATTTAGGTCCAGCACAACGGTTCTTTAAACAGCACAAGATTCAAAGGCGGGTTTTTTTTAATGTCTTTGCGGCTGTAATGGTGCAGTTTATGCACAAAATATCTAATTTTTGTTAGATGAACATTTCTATAATATGTAGATTCTCTCAGATCATTGTGATTTTGAACGTAAAAACTGTTGTGAAGCGCCAAATCCTCTACTCTCGTAACTACAGAGAATTGTGTTCTAACTGGAAAAGCGCCAAATCCTCTACTCTCGTAACTACAGAGAATTGTGTTCTAACTAAAAAACCACCAAATCCCCTACCCTCGTATCAATAGGGAACTGTGTTCAAACTGGAGGAAGGTTCCATAGGACAAATTTAGGTGAGCATAATTCATCCCGCGATGCCTTCAGGTAGAGTTGGCGTGCTTTAAGTACACAAAATAAATAGTCTGACTGGCTGCTATGCGCATCCTGCCGTGTGCTGAAATAAAAGTGCGTCGTGTGTTTCTGGGGACGCGAGACTTTAATTCACGAAAGTATACATGGCTCTTGGCTTGCAATCACTGCAACCAGTCTAATCTTCATTGATTTTAGCATAGTCAGGTTTACGTTGGATCTTGTAAGTTGAAGAGCCCTTGCCTAATTACAATTGAATTAGTTTGTTCCATTGTCAGTCTGTTCACAGCGAACAGTAATTATACCTCTAGAAAGCTTATATAAAATCTCACTGGGATTAACTTTCGACCGATTGTTCACTGCGAACGACAGTTCATTTTTAGTCCTGTGAGATAACCTAAATACACGTATATTATTTTTGCTTGTAATAAGAGTATTCTTTGGTGTTCACTGCCAACAACATTATACTGTCAGGGAGAGTATATTCTATACTCGCTGATATTAAGTTGACTGATTGTCTACCGCGAACGACAGTTCACTTGTGATTCTGTGAGATATGAAGTATCTGGATCGGAATCCCCTGATACTCCCACAGATAGACAGCTCACGAATAGCGGTACTGCTATTAGATAATAAAGCGTCATACTTCGAGAGAGTCAGAACAAAAAAGGACGTTCCATTGTAATTGTTATCCAGAGCTACCTCAGAGATTTTAGAAGATTATCTTGAGCAGCACTTGTCTGACTTCAGACTTCAGCATAAAAGCCCCTTGTTGTTTATGTATCAGCCGGTACATGTGACATAATTGTCAAACAAGTTTGTCGGAAACTAGAGTTGCGACACGTAGGACATAAAACTCCCAAAGGAAGTTATCGAACAATACGAACGAATTCGAAAGCTGGTTGTTTCACATGGTAGCACAATAAAATTTACTGCGTTATCATCTATATCTATATTAGCAAGTACAACGAAGTCAAAGGACACCCTGATATAAGTGTGTTTATTGAACAAGACAAACAAGCCGAGTTAATAATGGCAACAATAATTATTTATTTACTTATTTGATTGTTGTTTTAGGCCGTATTCAAGAATATTTCACTTATACCGTGGCGGCCTGCATCATGTTGGGAGGAAACCTGGTAGAGCCCGGGGCAGACCCACGCCCATGCGCAGGTTACTCGCTGACCTTTTTACGAACGGCCGGAGAGGAAGCCTGCAGGAGCTGGGCTTGAACTCACAGCGACCGCATTTGTGAGAGACACCTGGGTCATTACGCTGCACTGGCGAGCTAACAACTTCGGCCAAGGAACCCATCAACAATAAATAAACATATTGTTTCACTGAATGTACGTCTTCGCGGAAGAATGTTAAAATTTTACGCAGATTTACGTCAGACTCGCATCCCCAGCAAACACATTTAATTTTGGCCTCCTAATAGACGAAATTCACCCTTCGGCAATTTTAGCTCAGACATGGCCATGGCGTCTAGAAAATGACGTCATTAGGCGTCATCTTGAGCAGAAAACCGACCCCACTATTTTGTCAGACTTCGTTGACCCTCAAGATATAGCGTCGTTTTTAAAAATGAAGAAAACTCCCAGCAGGGTCGACTATAGCTTGGAGCAAAACTCCAAGTTCAGGGAAGAAACTCTAGGTACCGATGAGGAAGCTAATGGTGGGTTATCCACTCGTAGCACCGACGCTTCTAGTTCAGTGGCATTGCAAGTTAAGGAAATGATTGGTGCCTTATGCCAGCAATTACCTTCATCCATTAGAGACGAATTACATGTTCAGGCTATGTGTAGTGAAACCACAGTACATACTCACAGCACACGTGGTCAGTCTCCATATGCTTATCCATTCCGAAACCAAGAACCACCTGTTGTTCCTTACGGTTTGCCAACAGAGGTAGCCTGTCACACAGGATTAGAGACCGGCTATACTCGGCAGCCACATGATAAGGGCGCGGCGAATTACACTAAAATTGATGGACCCATCTTGAAAGCCACACATCTGCACGCCAAACTTTAATAAACCTCTTTAACAAACCACATTTCGCATCATCAGTCGTCTTCCCAGTCAGACCAAGCAGCAAGATATGCACAGGGTTTTGAGTCTGCTAGGAGACTTTAATATTGATCAACGTAATTCATTGGGTTGTCGTTCTAGAACAAGATCGAGGAATAATGCTCCCATTAATGTTGAACATTCTACACATATGCATTCACATGGTATCCTGCTTCCATGCAATAAGGCATCTATTATGTAGAAGTGAATGTCATTTGTTCTGGCGCTCAATCTGCCATATATCCCAGAACATCTTACAGACGTGCTTAACACATCTAGTAAGAGCCTAAGTCATTCTGAAAAGCTTAAGATAGAAGGTTTATTGCTCAATCGTCTGAATGTAACCATGACGAAGACATGGGTCATTTCAAAGCAAATATATAAACTATAAAGCATCGCATCGACAGACAGGCAGCTCATGTTTGTAGACAGCCGGTAAAGTGGACACCACTTGGGTTTCAACAGGAAGAGGAGGGTCATTTAAGAAAATTGCTCAGTACAGGCGTCATTCTATCGTCTAACTCAGAATGGGCCTCTCCTGTGGTTGTTTCCCCAACAAGGATGGGGACGTAGCATAAATTGAATGATCGATCGCTTAAAGACGAATAGCCCTTGCCAAAGGTAGAGGAGAGCTTGGAGACAGTTAGTGGTTCAAGAGTTTTTTCCACATTTCTCCTAATCTGTGAGTACCACCAAATCGATGTGGACGAAGGAGAGAGGCAAAATACAGCTTTCAATATGGCCTGTTTGAGTATACCCGCATGTCATTTAGTCTATGCAACAGATCTGGGAACTTCCAAAGGGCAATGGAGCTGGTTTTCAAGAGACTCCAGTTGGACATCCTTTTGATTTACTTTGATGATTTGATCATCAGTGGGAGGGATTTTAAAGAAAACACCATGTTCGGTTGTGGTTAGTCCTAGAACGATTGGAGGCCTTTGGATTGAAACTCAAACCAGCAAACTGTCATCTTTTTCGTGAAGAAGTTGAGTTTCTTGTGCATGTTGTCACCGGGGAAGGTGTTAAACCTAACCCCAGCTCATTGCAGATATCGAAATCTGGCCAACTCCGTGCACGCAGACAGAGCTGAAGGGCAGGTCCCCTTCACCAAATTAATCAAAAAGGAGAGGAATTCCAGTGGAAATCTGCCTAGCAAGAAGCTTCCGTCCAAGTGAAAAAAAAGCTGACCCAGGCACCAGTCCTCACCCTCCCTTGTAGCGAAGGAATGTTTGTGATAAACACAGATGCATTCCTGTTTGAACAAGACCATGTTCCTAATCGAGAACGGCGTCTTGTAATAAGTGGATCAAAGACAAACGAAATAAACTACCATGGCGACTGATGGTTGCCATGGTCGTCAGGCGCACCACCATCGGGATGTGTCACGGCCCACCATACTATGGAAATCAAGAGATATCTCGTACACTGCAAAGGGTCAAAGAGAAGTTTTACTGGAATGGCTTGAATAATGAGGGTGATTTTTTTGTTACACAGTGCGTTGAGTGTTTCTTGCGAAAAAGAATACGAAGACGTCTAGAGTCAGTCTTCAAACGTTTCACTGTGGAGCTTTCTTGGAACGAGTTCACATCGATATCCTTGGACCGTTTCCAGAATCTAACTCTGGCAATACGTACCTGTTAGCTGTTGTAGATCAAGTCACGAAGTAAACGGAGGTTTACCCTCTCCCTAGCTACCACTGTGACGTTATTGTCAAGACATTTTGTGAATTAATTCTTTCCCAGGTCTGGTGCTCCGTTAGAAATCCAAAGTGACCAGGGAAGTAATGCTGATGCTGCACTCTTCAAAGATATATATGCAAGCTTTTTAAAATCAGCAAAACCCGGACCACAGCCTAGCATCCTGCTTCAAATGGTCAAGTGGAGCGATTTAATTACACCTTTATTCAGGCGATAAGGTGCTATAGTGATCAGGGACAGAGTCTACGGATGTACATCTTTCCCAGCTTACGGCTGCCTGCAGAAGTACCGTCCATGCCTCCACAGAATACACACTAAACAGGCTTATGGTATGGCGCAAAGTAGTTTTCGGAGAGCATTTTTCACTGAAGACCCAGGAAGTATCCTTCATAAGTAGAGGAGCTCCCAGATGACCTTCAATTGGTCCACGAGCTAGCAAGGAAACATCTGAAAGCCAGTAGAAAGGGCCAAAAAAATTGGTGACGTGGTCCGTCTACATTGTCGGAGTCGTGTAAAAGCAACATGTCCAAAACTGCAGCCTGTTTCGCTTGGCCCATGTGTTGTGACACAGTGTATCCGTCCGGTAATATTCAGGATTGAAAACAGCTCTCGAAGCCTGATTATTCAACATGACAGATTGAAACTGTCCACCATTGCCACCATGGATGACGAAACTCACAAGAAAAGTGTTCCTCAGCAAACCTGGGAAATGATTTGCCTGTGGATCTAATGTCTCAGATGGCCCGGAAAACGAACGAGGAACAACACAGACCACGGACGCTGTTAACAATTCGTTGGAGGATCCAAAGATCAGGAAGAATACCCAGTGTCTTGTTAGTAAACAGGGCAGGACGATGGCGGCCAGCATTATGGTGAGAGAAAAACGAGGCGAGCCTGGGAGAAACCCACGACCATTGTAGATTGCTCGCAGATCTTCCCACGTACGCCCGGTGAGGAAGACAGCCGGAGCTGGGCTTAAATTCACAACCATCGTATTGGTACCAGACTCCTGGGTCATTGCGCTACACTATCGTGCTAACCCCATCGGCCATAGGCCCCTCTAACTTAACTCAGATGTATTACGGAATTCATGCGATACACAAGTGAGTGAAAACACTCTTTTTTAGCCAACTTTTGTTTAACCTAAAGCGGCATGTACCGCTTTTCGCTGATAATTGAGGTGTTTGTTGTTGTTGTGGGTTTTTTCGTGCCCCAAACTCTCAGCCCTCTCGTAATATCATAATGGTGTGTGTACGTTCGTGGAAAAAAACGAGGGGTTTGACCTCAGTCATCCATTTGCCCTCATCGAACTAGTCTGGTAGAAACCCATGCATTGTTGTTTTTGTTACATGTAGCCTATACATGGCTTATCTAGATATGATTTTGATCTGACTAAAAGAGGGCCTCTCAGTTACTTTAACAGACGCAGCTTCTTGTATAATCTTGTGGGCTCAAGTGGGACACCGATGTGGAGAATATTTGCCATCCTGAAATGTTTTGTTCCCATGTTAAACAGGCCCTGCGTTATACCGGTGCTTTCGTTCAGTGCCACGGCAGCCATTTTTAAAATCGACGGTTTTTAATCTCTGACGTCACGTGTCGCTTAGCCATTATTTAATGATGAATATGCAGACCAAGAGTCATTACTCTTCTCTAGCATTCACTCCGCATATCGATCCTTGCGTCTCTTGGTCGGTTTTATTACATGATGTTAATTGGTATAATGATATATAAATGATATATATATGATATATACATGATATATATATATGTACATTTCTATGTCTCTTACATATGACAAACTCACATTATCGATGCTACATTCGTCTTATAGTGCAGGGCCTGTAGTATCGTAATGGCTACTTATCCCCTGGCAATACACTCTACTGCCATACACGTTTTTCATGCCTCCTGTAGAATCACTGTTACCAGGATTTAGTATCCCGGTTACATTACATAATCACACAAAAACACCCTGCATTCAACTACACTTGCACTTGTGCACAAGTCAAACAATATTTCAAAGAAATTACAGTTCAACCCGCGCTTCACTCAGGAATGCCCGTTTGGGTGACACCCGACCGGAAGCGCCCGATGAATTCGGAATGCGCTTGGCCTCTCTGAACTTTGACAACTTTCCAAGAAAATATTCTTTCCTTCAAAAAATATCCAACCGCAGTGTCAACAACTCGGTTGTACATGTGCGCGGAGAAAAAAATCTCCCTAACTTTTAAAATGAAAGCGTTAGTTAGTCTCCACCATCAATCTTTGGCAGTTTGGGTATGTAGTCTCGTAACACCACACACTACCAGGTTCCCTCTCCAGCCATTCAAGTAACGCACCCAAACTTCTCAGCCTCTCTGGTACCTGAACGCGCCTCACTAGCCGACATCGCAAGACTAAGGTAATAAAATAAATTTTGAACAATGGCAAGCAAATTCATGACAACTTCACTTGCGGTATGTGTGTGTTGTAAGTGATGAATCGTATTTTTGCTTGTGATACTTTTCACGTATGGACAGGTAGCGTAATTCATTTAATTACATATTGTTTGGTCACTTTGATTCAGTCGGGTGCATGACGCAAAATGTAGGTACAACCACAACAAATACGATTCTGTCCCTACGCGGCTTGTTTCTTTCCCAATGCAGAAATATCATACATCAAAATTTTCATTTCGTTAGAAAGAAGGTGTATCTAACGACATTTTGAATCGACACACTAAATTAATTGAGTAAATGAGAAAGACAACTGTTTACACGCCACCCAAGAGTCACACGAATTCCAAAACACTGGGACTGCTATCTACATGTACAAACTTTGAACAAATGCTTTGGGTATGTTCCCATTTGCCCCGAATATCTAACACATCTCAGGCCTAGTGTGGGCTGGTCTAGTCGCCCTTGGATTGTCGCCCTTTGGTCAGACAAACACTATTGTATAATTTTAAATTAGTTAGTTCCCCTTGATTATTCTCTTGTGGTTAGAGGTGGAGAAACGTGAAATCGCTGTACAACCGCAACCACATTGTCGGTGTGTTCCACTGTAATTTGTGTTTATGGTTGGAGATATTTCCTCACCATCAAAGATGTGATTACGTTATTATGAGTAGCAATACTGTTTCTTTTGTACCTTGGAACTTGAGGGTTACTTTCTGTTCTTAAGTAAAAGATTGTTCGGCAATGGTAATTCACTGAAGAGACCACGTGTTGACCTGTTTCTCCATATGTAATGTTGTTGTTGGTATTCACTTTATAATAACGAGTTCACTGATGTATTTACCAGACAGGATAGTTGCTATGAGTAAGATCTTAACCTTTGACAAGAAGTTCTTGAGAAACTATTAACTCTCAGTTAGTACTAAACAATAACCAAGTTTTACGGTTATGTTTTAACCAGTTACGGACTGTAGTAGTATTTTGTCATTGTATCGTTGTTATACAGGTACTTCACATGTTGTGTATGCAGCCCAGGTCAGAGTGGTGTTCGTATAGCAGCAACGGGTGACCGAGTAAGATAGGTTATTGTACCGCCTGCTGTGTATGCAGCCCAGGTCAGAGTGATGTTCGTATTGCAGCAACGGGTGACCGAGTAAGATAGGTTATTGTACCGCCTGTTGTGTATGCAGCCCAGGTCAGAGTGGTGTTCGTATAGCAGCAACGGGTGACCGGGTAGAATAGGTTATTGTATCGCCTGTTGTGTATGCAGCCCAGGTCAGAGTGGTGTTCGTATTGCAGCAACTGGTGACCGAATAAGATAGGTTATTGTACCGCCTGTTGTGTATGCAGCCCAGGTCAGAGTGGTGTTCGTATAGCAGCAACGGGTGACCGAGTAAGATAGGTTATTGTACCGCCTGCTGTGTATGCAGCCCAGGTCAGAGTGGTGTTCGTATTGCAGCAACGGGTGATCGGGTAGGATAGGTTATTGTACCGCCTGTTGTGTATGCAGCCCAGGTCAGAGTGGTGTTCGTATTGCAGCAACTGGTGACCGAATAAGATAGGTTATTGTACCGCCTGTTGTGTACGCAGCCCAGGTCAGAGTGGTGTTCGTATAGCAGCAACGGGTGACCGAGTAAGATAGGTTATTGTACCGCCTGCTGTGTATGCAGCCCAGGTCAGAGTGGTGTTCGTATAGCAGCAACGGGTGACCGAGTAAGATAGGTTATTGTACCGCCTGTTGTGTATGCAGCCCAGGTCAGAGTGCTGTTCGTATTGCAGCAACGGGTGACCGAGTAGGATAGGTTATTGTACCGCCTGTTGTGTATGCAGCCCAGGTCAGAGGGCTGTTCGTATTGCAGCAACGGGTGACCGAGTAGGATAGGTTATTGTACCGCCTGTTGTGTATGCAGCCCAGGTCAGAGTGATGTTCGTATTGCAGCAACGGGTGACCGAGTAGGATAGGTTATTGTACCGCCTGTTGTGTATGCAGCCCAGGTCAGAGTGGTGTTCGTATAGCAGCAACGGGTGACCGAGTAAGATAGGTTATTGTACCGCCTGCTGTGTATGCAGCCCAGGTCAGAGTGATGTTCGTATTGCAGCAACGGGTGACCGAGTAAGATAGGTTATTGTACCGCCTGTTGTGTATGCAGCCCAGGTCAGAGTGATGTTCGTATTGCAGCAACGGGTGACCGAGTAGGATAGGTTATTGTACCGCCTGTTGTGTATGCAGCCCAGGTCAGAGTGGTGTTCGTATTGCAGCAACGGGTGACCGGGTAGGATAGGTTATTGTACCACCTTGGGAATGTTATTTCACTGTGTAATAACATTGTACGGTGATAATAGTTACACAGATATATACATGCATGTATTATTGCATTGTAGTGATTCATGTAAATGTAACCACGTAGTGGATAGAATCATGTATAGTAACTATGAATAGATTTGATACACAGCAAAGTCTTATAATGATACTTATATAAGTACTTATAATTGACCAAGTGTATGACGAGTACTGTAGGTCTTTGCACTGTCTTTGTATCCCCATTGTGCTTCCAGTGTCAGATGGGGCATAAATGTGTACAGAAATTTTATGACGTCACTGGTGAACCACATTATCAATGTGTTCCATAAAACCCATCATACAATCAAAACATTTGACTGCATATGGCTTGCTGAAAAAAAATCTAAAAAAAATCAGTGTTGGTATTTTTAATACACTTTTTAATGCTCTTGTCATTCACTTAACATCATTTTTGTGTGGTTCTCCACGTTGACTTAATTTATAAAGAAATTCGTCTAGCATCAAAACAAGAATCATGCTGGATCAGTGCATGGGTAAATGAATAATATCTGGGATTTTCTTATTTCATAAAAACATTATTTATTTGAAATTCACAAAAATCGCAACCATTATGATGTTAAAAAAAGAAGCTATAACTCCTAACTTTGGAACTTTGTTTGTGAGTATATACTACTTTGATTTATCGTTCTGTGATCTCGTCTGAAGGAAAATGTGTTTTCTGGATTAAGAAATTTAAAAAAAAAAGCAACTCTATGCTAAGAAAAACATTTTAACTGCGAATGGAACACATGAATGTAAGAGAAATCAGAAGTTCAGGCTGTAAGCCTATCAGTTATATTCCATCGAACAGTTCCCCCCAGTCGGAATAAATTTAAGAAATAGCAAGATACTTGAGAATAAAAATAGATGTGATCTCAGTTTCTAACCAGAAGCATAATCAAAAGTAAACACGATCTTGGTAATTAAAATTTAGCACAGATTCGAATCACCCACCAAAAAACTGATTTGTTTAACAAATAATTGGCTCCTGCTGCAGATTCTTCACATGATAAGCCTCCCTCTGATGTACATGTTTGTTGTGAATCTGTGTCATCAAACCAGTAAGTTGGCTCGGAGTGTGTCATGGCTGAGTGGTTTCAATTTCTAGGACACAGGAGGTGAGTGTTCAATACCAGCCTTGAACATGGACCTTGGTGATAATATTAAAGTGGTCAACACAGTGTGATGTTTGTTGAAGTTCACTGGTCTTAAAGTAACATTGTGTGCATACCTGTACACATCACCCATATGAATCAACTCAGGGTCTTCTGATAGGGTCCAGTATTTGCAAATTTGTATTCGACCATACCTTTGTTATACTAGATATAGCACAGTAATGAAAGGCTAAAAATAGTCCTTGTCAAACACCAAATATACACAATATATATATCATTATAAGTAATTGAGATTTACCTAATTATGTTCCATGACGATGACCTGTAAGTAGGAAAGGTGTTACGTTCTGCATCTTTTAGCCTACAACAGCGTTTTACAGAAAATTATAAGTATAAGAAAATGTTTAATTAGTGTTGGAACAAGGATACAGTCATGTACAAAATACCCCATTTCTGGCAAATGTAATCAAGGTAATCCACTTCGTTCGCATCTAGGCTTTGCCTATTTCATATTATTCTCCTTACTCAAACAAAGGCAATTCCATATATGTGTATCCCGATTTACTTAATTACAGCAATCATAAATCGGTGTTACAACCCAAAGTTTGTCACCAGTCTAAATACGGCATGTAATAAACCGAATCGACATTGCAGAAATCTTGAGAGATATCACGCTGGTTTGGAACGAGATGAACAACAACAACAGCAGCATTGTTAACCTCCATGACCTCCGTAACCCCACCCTGTCTCGCCCAAAGCTAGCGTGATCTCGAGAGGCTTCTGCAATGCCGATTCGCCTAGTAGGCTAAATCAGTTAAGCCCGGTCTAGGTAGCCTATCAATAGCGGAGTTTCGTGTTGAAAATCTGTTATCGCTAAAGGTAAGAAAAGTCCTACTGTACCATGTGACCTGTCAAAAATGTTAGGTAACTGTTTCTGATTACGTTTATTACAACATGGACGTCTGAGAAAAGTATCTGAAAACGTTATTTAGAGAGGACGTACGATAGGGAAAAATGAGGAGCTGAAAGTTTTTGACTTAAGAAGCAGCTAATTGAAGGAGAGGTCGATTGCACCTCCCGTACACTACGAGGCAGGTGATCGTTAATTAAAGTGAACAAAATTGCCCGACACTTTTAGCCCATGAGACAGTTGAACTCTTTTCACCTTTTGCGAAAAAAGAGTTCAACCTTGAAACTGCCCTATTGACCGATGGACGGCGGAGAGATAACCGCGCCCACAGGCCATTGATTGACAGCCGAGCAAAACAAGGGAGCTAACTTTTGTTCGGACCGACACTCGACTCCACTTGCTAAACCACATAGCATTTGTCTCGAGTGAGACAAGGAGCCTCAAGGGATTTTATTTCAAATACGCCAGATTATCAAGATCGTCAGATAAAAATGTCATTCATGTCTACGCCACCACACCGATGTTACTGGTGTGTAGGCCTTCAGAAAGTCTATTTTCTGAGTGTTCTATAATACTAGTATATATTAACAGGTAAAGTGTACCTTTACTGGCATATTAGATGTCTCATGCACTGTACAATACTAGCTCAGTTGATTATAAGTCAGGCAATGTTAACACAAGCTTTGCTTGAAGGAAACAGTGGTTGTCAAATGTCGCTGTGGAGATCGACTTAAGGTGGGAGCAATTGTAACAGGTAAAGTGTACCTTTACTGGTATATTAGATGTCTCACGCACTCTACTTGTTCAGGGAGTGTATTTAGCTGGTAGTGTAGAAACCAGATGTGCAGTGGACAGTCAGCGGACTCTCCCTAGCCGCCTGTCATCACTAAGTAGAAACCAGATGTGCAGTGGACAGTCAGCGGACTCTCCCTAGCCGCCTGTCATCACTAAGAGACAAGCCTCCTTTGGTGTGGGGGTCAGGGAGGGGTCACATGGGAAGTGGATTTTAATAACCACAATAAATTCATGTTTCTGTCATTTTAAGTATCCGGGACGGTGTGAGAAAATATGTTCTTTTCACGTCGTATATATAGGACTTTCGTGGAATTCAGTAGACATTTTGCTTGCGTACTGTTAGTAAAATGGTCAGTGGCTGATTATGAGGTTGAGTGGCTGAAACTTAGTGCCACTGCGGATTGCAGGAAGAGAAGACTACTAACAGCTCTGGTCCTTGCCATGGACATCATCTGGCCAGAACGCAGATGCTCTTTCTGGGGTGCGTGTCATTTGGTCCCACATACCAATGCTGATGAGGCACCGGATGGTGGCTTGAATGGTCCATAGCCTCGTATGGTTTATTGCTGTCAACTAAACCTACATATGTCATGTACATGTTTCAAAGGATGCATGACTGATATTAAATCAATTAGGTTCGCTGGCTGTTCAGCACTAATTGTCCACGAAGTTGGTTGAATATTGTGTATATTTTTATACCTTTTAAAGTAATTGGTAAACAGCAATACATATAACAGTTAGATAGAACCATTTATTGGATGTATTTATATGAATTGCTTTGTTTAAAGCAGGATTCCTTTTTTTTCTTTCTTAATCGAAAAGGGTTTCTGTGAGCATGAGGTTTCTACACTATGGTTTCTGTGAGCATGAGGTTTCTACATTATGGTTTCTGTGAGCATGAGGTTTCTACACTATGGTTTCTGTGAGCATGAGGGTTCAACATTATGGTTTCTGTGAGCATGAGGTTTCTACATTATGGTTTCTGTGCGCATGAGGTTTCTACATTATGGTTTCTGTGAGCATGAGGTTTCTACACTATGGTTTCTGTGAGCATGAGGTTTCTACATTATGGTTTCTGTGAGCATGAGGTTTCTACATTATGATTTCTGTGAGCATGAGGTTTTTACATTATGGTTTCTGTGAGCATGAGGTTTCTTCATTATGGTTTCTGTGAGCATGAGGTTTCTACATTATGGTTTCTGTGAGCATGAGGGTTCTATATTATGGTTTCTGTGAGCATGAGGTTTCTACATTATGGTTTCTTTGAGCATGAGGTTTCTACATTATGATTTCTGTGAGCATGAGTTTCTATTAGATTTCTGGGAACACTAGATTTCTACTAGGTCTCTAGCAGTTATGTTCCGGTTTAATCTGAAGCGAATCTTCAGCAGAAAATTTTTGAAGGAATTATATGTTCCTTGTGTTTCAAATGTGCAATAGTTAGAGTTATACATACTGTATATATGTATATGAAAAGGGGAATGTAAATGTAAACTAGTATAGCTACTCCCTGAATTCCGAACGTTTGTGTTGTTTCTTCGGATAATCAATTACATATTGCCTCCATTAGTAACAATACTCTTGTTTATATATCCGGATGTGCGGCTTGGTTGCTGATTCGACTACGGGTCTTTGTTATATGCCGTATCCCCCCACCCCCACCCCCTTCGGCTTCTTACATATATAATAAAAACAGATGGTGTCTATTCACAGCATACAGTATAGCCACATAGGGGATGTAGATTAAAATTTATTTGATTTTTCAAAACTTTTTATTTCATTGTCTATTACATAGTTTTGTTGCAATTAGATTCTGAGGCACTTTCAGTTTTACCCATCAATTCAATCTATCTCAGTTACCCTCACACATTCACATTTACATGTACACGAATTGATACTAATCACAGAGATGACTCACAACATTCAGTGTTTCCACACTCCTGTCCGGTTTCGGGACTATGACAATTGATCTCCGCATAAGGAGTGAGTGCTTGGGGTTTAACCTAACTCGTACTTAACAGTGTTTCAGTCATATGACGACGAGAGTCCTTCTGGTGTGTACTTAAAGTGTGTCTTCTTGTGGCAGGGCGAGTCCTCGCCGCCAAAGTGCTGCCGCCACTGGAACATCATGCCGCAGACACCAGAAATGATACCCCACCCAGTCACATTATACTGACACCTGGCTGACCAGTCCTGTTTTCTTGCTCTAACCTCTCAATGCTGAGGGCCAAGCGAGGCAGCAAGAAGTACCATTTTTAAAGTCTTTGGAATGACTCGATCCAGGCTTGAGCCTGGATCTCCCGGCCTCGAGCTGGACGCTCTAACCACTTAACCACCCAGGCATAAGGCAACACATACTACAGAAATAAAGCAGAAGGCATTCGGGTTGAGATAAAATTAAAGGCATTCATAACTTTTTCATTTATTATCGCATATGCAAGAATCGGATAGGTAAATTTTCAGAAAATTTTTGACAATTGTATAACAACATTTGTTTTAATACCTTGACATACTTTTTGAAGATATTAGCGATTTACTGCGTTATTACTGATCACTGTCTATGCTATAACATGGACTGTGTGGTATAGTCTGTCTGACAAGCTCACAGCTCTGACTATGCTCCCAAGGGTAAATTGGATAAATTATTCTGTGGTCATTGCTTACATAAGAAAAACAAAGTTCTTAATTTTTTTTTGGACAATCCATTTTCAAAATTAAAACTTTTCCAAGCATTCCAAGAGCATTCAATATGGCTGCATGCTTGCATAGGCTATAGTTTGAGAATCTGAGAAAATGCCGAACAGTGTCGGGGCCTGCAAAATAACGACCGAATTAACGGCGAAATGGACAGCTTGTAATTATTGTGAGCATTGGCCTCGGTCCTATGCTAAAAACTGGAGTTTCAATACAAGTAGATATCAAATTGTGCATTTAGTGGAACTCTGTGTTATAGGCCTACCCGGTGCCGGCACACATAAATGTATCATCCAGGCTAATAGGCCTAATATTCTGCCAGTTCTGCTTTCATCTGTTCGAGACATCAAATGAAAAAAGACCCAGTCCTTGCACTGCGCACAGGGTACTGAAATATCATCGGGGAGTGGGGGGATAGGACTGGTTTGTAATGACGTTTTCCCTTCTACCGGAGTGATGCACGCGAGACAGAACTTGAGATTGTTTGCATTTTGTAAATGATACTGATCAGTTAAAAAAACCAAAACATAAGGTGGGGGATACTGTCCTACACGAAACATTCCTCGCAGAGTCCTGTGTTGTGGACACCAAATCTGGATAAGTATAGATTGGTTGGTAGGTGATCGGATAGGAGTCGAAACACTAGTACTTCTTCCTGACGACAACTAAGCGACAGGTCATAGCGTAAGGTAACCAGTGAGCTGTGTTCCTGGAAAAATCTCCCTTTGTCGGGGTTATCCCATTCGTCCTGTCACATATCATATGTCGCAATATAACTTTTTAGCCAACTGGTCTGTCTGCTCATTACCAGGATTACCGATATGAGCCGGCATCCAATCAAACGATACAGAGACGCCATTGTAATCAAGTGCCGTTCATGGGTAGAGTATTTGAACTATGAGTGTAGAGGGCTTGTTCCACGAAAAATTCAACAGAGCCTATAAAGAAGAAAGAGAGTCAGTAAAAATAACAGGCTGTCTTGGCTTTTTTCCATAAAAAATTGGAAGGCACAGATAACTACAGCTAGAGAGTCAGAGAGGCCACAGGCCAAAATCTTTTATGGTGCTCCTGGTAAATATAACTGCTTCCGTTTTCACAGACGTGAAGTTAAACCCCCATTTAAGGATCCACCCTGCAATATCATCCAGGCCCTGGTGGATATATTTGGCCCACAACTTTCTCGATATACACCAATTGGCTTTGTCATCTGCAAAAATAGTACATTTAAGTTTAGATGACAAGACACTTGGTAGGTCATTGATAGCCAGATTAAATAGAGTTGGGTACAAGACACTGCATTGGGACACTCCGTTCACAACGGATATTGGTCTGGAATAGTCCCGGCCTACCCTGATCTAACATTCTTTCCCCCAGTATCCATCCCTTCCGTTTAAATTAATTCTCCAGTACCCCACAGCATGTCATGCGCCTTCTCTATGTCTAAAAATACTGCGAATAGGTATTCTTTGTTGCACAGAGAATTTTGAATATTGTTCTCCAAGGTGGTGACGTGATCAGCAGTGCATCGCCTGTTTCTGAAACCGCTCTGGACAGGACTAAAGATGTTTTACTTTTACAAATAACACATCAGTCGGCTATTTATCATCTTCTCCATCACTTTGCCTAGAGTAGTAGTGAGGGCAATAGGTCTGTATGACGAGGGAACAGCGCGGTCTTTACCAGAGTTAGGTATAGGGACTACAATAGCCTGTTTCCACTGAAAAGGAAGTTTCATATTAGCCCATATGGTATTGTATAAGAGAAACAGAAGTAGGACATATTGCCCCGGTAGATTAAGTAACATGGAATACATGATGGCATCCTCTCCTGGGGAAGAATACAAAGATGTTGGAATGGCCTGCTTTAATTCCATGAGAAAGAAATCATCATTAATTGGCGTATCCTCGGGCATAATATTAGTAATGGGATGCAATTCTTCAATGTCTCCTTTGTGGAGAATGAAGTCTGGTGAGTAGTTGCAGGAGCTGGGGACAAATGAAAAACTATCCGCTAATACATTGTTTTTATCAGCATTAGTGATATAACTAACATCATTCTGGACAATAACTGGAGTAGAAACCAATCTTCTTTTCCCATTTATGGATCTAATTTGGGCCCACACGGATTTTAAAGGTGTGTGCTCTTTCAAATTAGAACAGATCTTTCTGGCTGCGCTTGATTGCACGCTGCGCTACGGCCTTTGTACGCTTGTATAAAATCATGTCTTCGTAAAGCCTTGTTCGACGCGCACGGTTTTTAAGACGCTTTCGTTCCTTGCTCTAGAGCAATCTTCGTTCCACTAAGGCACGGGCATTTTTTGGAAAGTTCATCCTGCTGACCTGGGGATGGTCTTCGCGGCTGCTGTATTAATGGCACTGACAATATTATCAGAAAATATATTTACATCATTATCAATGGAAACATAGGAGGAGGATTTTATACATTCTTTCTGGTAAACAGGCCAGTTGGGACGTTTAGTACTCCACCATGAAGGTTGACCATCTTCATTAACATGAGGAGTGAACTGACATGAATCGAAAATAAGGAGGTGGTCGCTGTTATAGGGACAAGTCACATCGCCTGTCCAGTCATAGTGTGAGGTCAAGTTGGGATACAGTGCCTGAGTGGGGGTCAATCCGAGTGCCCGATCCATCGTTAAGTACACAAATGTTGTAATGATCGATAAAATCGGAGATGATTTTCCCATTACAGTTAGTGGTAGAAGATCTTCAAATCGGACTGTGGGTATTAAAATCGCCGCATAGAATAAACGATAAGCTAACAACAAATATAATGACGGTAAGATCGCTTCGTTCGACATGTTTGAAGGGGTTATAGATGTTTACGGCACTGACAGCTGGGACAGAAGATCTAAATATGTTAAAACAATGGGCTTCGATATTCTTAAGTTGAGGAATTTTGAGTTTAGAGTAAGAAAGTCCATTCTAAGTAACATGGCAACGCCTCCCATATCCCTTATATACCTGTCAACTCTCCTAATAGAGTAACCGGGATAGGTAAAACCGAGGTGTGGCTTTAAGAATGTTTCTTGTAAACATATGACATGTGGTACAGGATTCATATTTGAAATGTTGAATTTAAATTATTGCCCATATGTACCGATGCCTCGTACGTTATAGTGAAGTAGGTGAAAAGCCAATGTTAAGAAATAGAGCAGGATGAAAAAAAAAAGAACAAACAGATTCAGGTTAGTGAAATTATACATTATGAATGGATACTTTCAGCCAAACTATTCAACATAGAAGCTGGATGAGGAAAGTTGACAAGCTCAGGCCCCAAACGTGCCTGGGTGATGTAAAGAATATCTTAAACGAAGGTCTTGTCACTCAAAGCCAAAAACTTTTAGCATAATTTCAGCAAATAAGGATACGATTGGCCATAGTAACAGACAGATCTCGTGTTTGTGTGGAGGAGGTGGATTCAGTGTGGGTTAAAGCAGACTTCATGACAGGTTTGATACGTTTAAACTGAGTTATGGGCTGTACTGTAGTTGGTTGTGATGAAGGCGAGGGAGGGGTTTCCTCGCCTTCTAACAGCAGTCTTTCTTCCGGACTCTCGGGGTACGTCTGCCTGTGTTCATACTATACATGTTTCAGGGCTTCAGAGAGCGAGATCTTTTGCGTCACCCGGATGTATTCGGCTCTGCCAATTTGTTTCCTGTATGGACACCCGAGTATGCTGACGAATGACCAGGCAAATCGCAGTTGACACATAGTGGTCTATCTAAGTTGTCACAATACTCAAAGTCATGGTAGCCTGAACACCTCGGGAATCTTCGCTTGTCCATACAAGAAGCAGAAATATGCCCGCAGGCCTGGAACTTGAAACAACGAAGAGACAAGGGCAATGTATGGTTTAACTGGAAAAAATTTCATAACCCAAAGTAACTTCCGTTGGCAGCTCCTCCAGGTCGAAGAGTAATAACAAGCACAATGGTTTAATTTTTTCCTTTCCCTTATTTATTCTTTCAACTTTTACACACTTACACTTACTTAAAAGAACCTAGAACGTCATCTCCTGTCAACTCTTCACCAACCCTGTCAATCCCACACTTCCCGAACAGACATGACCGATGACTGCAGTCGGCATTGTAAATCCCTTCCCATAAGTGCAGTTAAACTTGAAACTTTTTTAGTTTGTGCAGGACCTGAGCATATAACTAGAAGATCTTTGTTACCATACTTTTAGACTTCCTTGATATTACCTATTAGTATAGCTTGTTGTATAGCTTGGCCAAACTTCATATTATTTTCCAATCCGAAATGGGTAGACCTCCCATGGAGGTGATAAAGACAATGTGGTTATTCCGCTTATTTTTTTGACACGATTGTCTTATTTCTTCATCTGAATTGGTACGATCAGATACATTACGACTGCGTTTAGTTGTAGAGCGAATCTGTACAAGTTTCACTGAGGTTTCCTCAGCCCTCTCGGGATCTTCCATGCTGGCAACTTAAGCGTGGGTAAATACAGGAATATAGGTGTGCACGGACAAAGGGGATTATTACGTAATGACTATTACAAGAGAACGAACGCGTCGCCTGGGAGCTGCTCCGGGCCAGAGACAAAACAATAAGCGCTCTGTTAGTATGGTAGGATGACAGTGCAAGTGGGCTACAGGTTTCTCTACAATTTATTTATTTATTTATTTTATTGGTGTTTTACGCCGTACTCAAGAATATTTCACTCATACGACGGCGGCCAGCATTATGGTAGGAGGAAACAAGTCAGAGCCCGGCGGAAACCCATGACCATCCGCAGGTCGTTTTGGGTCCTTGTGCTGCGATAGCACGCTAACCGCCTGAGCCACGGAGGCCCCCGCTTCTCTATAAGTACAACGCTAACGTGTAAGCTGTAGCAAACTATAGAACTAGTCTAAAGGAAGATTTTCCAACTGTTTTAATATATATATTCACAAATACTTGTTTTTTGAGAATCCCACAACCTACTATCAGTCCTATGAGGCTATATATCCGTCTATATGTAAGAATCCACGTTCGAAGACATGCAGTGAAACACAAGGCAAACACATCTAATTACACAGCGTAAGAGAGGGGGAGGGAGAATATGGCCAAATGCCAGCCACTACCGGCCTCAACTCCGATAAACGACTACAATTAAATATCAGAAGAAGTATCTACAAACTTATATGGGTTAGAATGTAGGACTATACAAGCTCACAAATATAGAAGACATATACACAGCGTCGGGAATTGGCAGAGATAGTGTAGAAAATGCCTCGCAGTGGGGTGATTCCCGATAGCACGTCCAAAGCTCCACCCCCTCTTAAATATCATCAACTCTGACCCTCAGATTTAAGCGACTTTTAATTCTCTATCATGTAACACCTTAGAAAGTATCACCGACATTTGGCTGGAGTCCGACTGATCATGTGACAGTCATGTGATACTCTTGGCGCGAGGTGAAAATGGCGGACAAGATGCTGGCGGTGAAGATTGCTGCCATGGTAATTTTAGCGGTTTGTGCTTGTTTCCATGATGCATTAGCCGTGAAAGGTGGCATGCTTTATCCGAGAGAGTCGGAGAGCCGGCAGATCAACGAGCTGAATGGCATGTGGGACTTTCGGGCGGACATGTCCCCCTCACGGAATGTGGGCTTCGACCAGCAGTGGTTCACGGGACCGCTGCGTAAAGTAAGCTGCATACATTTGTACACATCTGGCCACTATAAAGTTACGCCTAGAGATAGACGCAATGAGTGCGCTGTTAGAATTTCCAGGCTGCTAGGCTGGTTTTACTGACGGCGAAGGCCATTGACTGTAAAACGACCTCAGTTCTCGGAGAAAATCACCAATGTGGACAAATTATGATCAACATTACGGAATCCAGAATAAGCTTTCTCTGTATATAATTGTTCCTGTGCCTGATCGTTTGACGTCATCAAGGCCCGAAACTGCCGTTGCAGCAGTTATAAGGGTGACCATGGGGGAGTTTCTGTTGAGGCAGCTGTCACATGGTAGAGTGACTTGGTGAGGTGAACTTATTTAAAGTTTGTAATAACAAGATATCATTTTGAAGAACACCGTGTAAACGTTGAAGCGCCATCATGGGCATGGTCATTGAGATATAAATTATTTGTGTATGACCAAGCAGACCACCTATGTTGTATTATGAAATCAGTGCATGAACTGATACTTGATACTTCTTTATTCACAGTCTGGCCCAGTAATCCCCATGCCAGTTCCGTCCAGCTTCAATGACATCACACAAGACAAACAGTTGCGTGATTTCGTTGGATGGGTTTGGTACGACAGGGAATTCTTTGTGTCTTCTGATTGGATGAATAAACGTGTGGTCCTGAGGATTGACAGCGCACATTATAACACTATTGTGGTGAGGAGATCTTCATTTTTGTAAAGTGTATTAGACCATAAAATTTGCCCCAAAAGATGCATTTTAAAGGGTCTGAAATATTATTTTTGTTACAGCGTTAGAGTAGAATATTATTCTCCCTTTCAAACACACCTGTAAATGCCTTTCTGAGATCAAGAAGTCATGAGTACTGAAAATGAGTAACTTGGTCATATATGAAACATGGACAAAGGATATTTTGTCCATAATATAGCTGGAACTTTTGTATGCGACACATACAAGGCATTATTAACATACATGTATGACACTCTATGATATATGTGCTGTGTTGTTTTAACAGATTGCATCTTTTAGATATTTAGGTACTAGCAGTCCAGATATTTAAAGTCAATAAAATTATTGTTTTGGCTATCAGTTTCTAGAGAAACAAAAACATTTTAAAATTAGAAAAACTCACTTTTGAGTCACATTAAATTATTGTTTGGTGTGTGAAACTATAATACATAAGTGAACTATAAAATGGAGAAAGTTATAATTTAAAAAGATTTTGACATAGATAAATATGAAGAAAGCTTATTATAAAATGGAGTTCAGCATGCTGTGTCGTTTCAAATGATTTGCATATCTGTTTACATACAGCATGAAATAAGTTAAATCTTCCACTGCTACTCTACCTGTATTTAAAACAATTAGAAGTGGCAAACTGCTTTTCCAATTTTAAACCATGACCTGAATATTTGGCCCTAATTTTATTTCAGTGGGTGAACTCTAAACAGGTAATGTCTCATGTTGGAGGTCACCTTCCCTTTGAGACACAGGTGAATTCATTCGTCAATTTCAAGGGGCCTAATCTGATAACAGTGGCTGTGAACAACACTCTGACACCCACCACACTACCGCCAGGAACAATACAGTATAAAAATGACCCAGATAGGTAATCTAGCTGCTGTGATTAACTGCTGACATTCAAGGCCGTCCTGAACCCTTGAACTGTGTTCTTGCATTCTTGTGATCTGCCCGAGTGTATTGTTTTTAGATCAGAAAACATGCTTTTATGAAGATCTAAAATGAACTCATGGTGAATAGTGTTTAGAAAAAATGGCAAGGTATAAAATTAACGTGGCTTTCACATATGCATTTGCCTGGGGTGTGTGTGTGGTGAGTCAGTGGTTTTCTGTGGTGCACAAGTGTTGAGCCACTGGTGTGTTTGGGGTGTGTCTGTTGCATGCCTGTGGTGAGTTAGTGGTTTGTCAGTGGTGCACCAGTGTTGGTCCAGTGGTGCGCTTGGGGTGTGTGTGTGTTGCATGCCTGTGGTGAGTCAGCAGTGTGCTAGTGGTGCACCAGTGTTGATCCAGTGGTGTGCTTGGGGTGTGTGTGTTGTATATCTGTGGTGAGTCAGCAGTTTGTCAGTGTTGCATCAGTGTTGAACCAGTGGTGTGCTTGGGGTGTGTGTGCGTTGTATGTCTCTGGTGAGTCAGCGGTTTCTGAGCGGTGTTGCCTAGGGTGAGTGAGCAGCTTGTTGGTGGTGTACCTGTGTTGAGCCTGTGGTGTGCTTGGGGTGTGTGTGTTGCATGTCTGTGGTGAGTCAGCTGTTTGTCTGTGGTGCACCTGTGTTGAGCCAGTGGTGTGTTTTGGAGGTGTGTGTTGTATGTCTGTAGTGAGTCAGCAGTTTGTCAGTGGAGCACCAGTGTTGAGCCAGTGGTGTGCTTGAGGTGTGAGTGATGTATGCCTCTGGTGAGTCAGTGGTGCACCAGTGTTGAGCCAGTGGTGTGCTTGAGGTGTGTGTTGTATGTCTGTGGTGAGTCAGTGGTTTGTCTATGGTGCACCTGTGTTGAGCCAGGTGTGCCTGTTGTATGCCTAGGATGAGTTAGCAGTTTGTTGGCGGTGTACCTGTGTTGAGCCAGTGGTGTGCTTGGGGTGTGTGTGTTGCCTGTCTGTGGTGAGCCAGCAGTTTGCCTGTGGTGCACCTGTGTTGAGCCAGTGGTGTGCTTGAGGTGTGTGTGTTGTATGCCTGTGGCGAATCAGCAGTTTGTCAGTTTACCAGTGTTGAGCCATTGGTATGCTTGAGGTGTGTGTGTGATGTATGCCTGGGGTGAGTCAGCGGTTTGTCAGTGGTGCACCAGTGTTGATCCAGTGGAGTGCTTGTGGTGTGTGTCTGTGGCGACTCAGCGGTTTGTCGGTGGTGCAGTAGTATTGGGCCAGTGGTGTGCTTGAGGTGTGTGTGTTGTATGCCTGGGGTGAGTCAGCAGTGTGTCATTGGTGCACCAGTGTTGATCCAGTGGTGTGCTTGTAGCGTGTGTGTTGTATGTCTGTGGTGCACCAGTGTTGAGCCCTTGGTGTGCTTGGAGTGTGTCTGTTGTATGCCTATGGTGAGTCAGCGGTTTGTTAGTGATGCACCAGTGTTGAGCCCGTGGTGTGCTTGGGGTGTATGTGTTGTGTGTCAGTGGTGAGTCAGCAATTTGCCTGTGGTGCATCAGTGTTGATCCAGTGGTTTGCTTGGGATGTGTCTAGTTTATGTTTTATGTGCATGGGATGTGTCTAGTTTATGTTTTATGTATCTGTTTTATGGTATGTGTTATATCTGTATATCTGTAGTTTGTAGGTGGCGCACCTGTGTTGATCCAGATGTGTGCTTGGGATGTGTTTGTTGTATGCTTGTGATGAGTCAGTTGTTTGCCCGTGCTGTACCAGTGATGTGCTTGGGATGTGCCTGTTGCAAGCCTGTGGTTTGTCGGTGGAAGACCTGTGTTGAGCCAGTGGTGTGCTTGGGGTGTGTGTCTTGTATGCCTGTGGTGAGTCAGCAGTTTGTCAGTGGAGCACCTGTGTTGATCCAGTGGTGTGCTTGGAATGTGTCTAGTTTATGTTTTATGTGCTTAGGATGTGTCTAGTTTATGTTTTATGTGTCTGTTGTATGGTGAGTCAGTGATGTTTTTGTGGTGTGCATCTTGTTTGTCCGAAGTGTGTTTGTGGCATGTCTGTGGTGAGCCCATGGTGTGCTTGTGGTGTGTCTGTGATGTGTCTGTGGCATGCCTGTGGTCTGTCTGTGGTATGTCTCTGATTTGTCTGTGATGTGTCTGTGGTGTGTGTGTTGTGAGTCTGTGGTGTGTGTGTGGTGCACTTGTGGTGTGTGTGTTGTGAGCCTGTGGTGTGTCTGTGGCGTGCTTGTGGTGTGTTTGTGTGGTGTACTTGTGATGTGTCTGTGACATGGCTGTGGTTTGTCTGTGTTTTGAATGTGTTGTGTCAGTGATTTGGTTTGGTTGTGGAAAGTTATAGTTTTCCAGTCACCAACACCCGTGCAGTTTTATACTCTACAGCCTCAATAGATCAGTGCTGGAAATTAGGAATGTTATTCCAATAATGTATCTTATTGACAAGTGGCTATAATGCTGCTTGCAATCTGTTGGATTAGCAGTGAGAAATTTCCTTGATTTTTTGCGAATGGTGTCGGAGTGGGGCCAGCTTAAAAAATTCTTCGTATAATGTAACCTGACCCTATCATGAAAAGTATGGCAGATCCTTGGGAAATTCTTTTTTTGGGGAGGGGGTGGTAATAGAAAGGACAAGGATTTGAAAACAGTTATATGAAGAGAGAAATAGAGTAAGGCCTCTTGTTGGAGGGTCTGTCGGGTTATGCCAAACAAACAGCGGCAGGGGGAAGGGCATGCATGCTAACTATTGGGAGCCACTCCCCCCTCCACTGAGCCCCCCAGCCCCTGTTCCGGCTAATTTCCCCTGCACATCAAGCCATATGGTGTCTGTCTATGTAAATAATTGGCAAAAGTTAATGTACGCAAACGGGTGTCTGTCTACATAAATAATTGGCAAAAGTTAATGTACGTGAACAGGCGTCTGTCTACATAAATAATTGGCAAAAGTTAATGTACGCAAACGGGTGTCTGTCTACATAAATAATTGGCAAAAGTTAATGTACGCAAACGGGCGTCCACATTCACAGATAACCGGCAAAAGCTTAAGCCATATAGTGTCCAGGTACATAAAAACAGAGCCCCGGGGACGGACGACCACTCTTGCCTAACCGGGGCTTTTCTTTTAAAGAGATGTGTTGCAGTGTGTATACCTGTGGTGATTGAACTACAACATGAAGGGTCATAATAAATGTGTATAGTTGAAAGTGAGTGGGCTAGAGATCTGCGGGAAAAGCTGCTGTCCAAAGTACTGCAGAGTCCACCTAGCCAAAATTTGCAAAGGTAGCAAAATCCTCGCGCCCTGTAGATCTTGTGGGAAGGGGGTTCGAAGCGAAATAGAAGTTTGTCAGGCCTGTGGGCGAGATAAAGTTCGCTCCCGGCATATAACCCTGAAGATTAAATCCAGAAGACAGTTTGATTTGGTACTGGATCAGCTTCTTGTAATTCGAACTCCCATTTAGACTATTCTTGTGCAAAGGACATACCCGGTACTATGGGTTCAGACGAGGTACTTGCTGAGTGCGAGCCTGGATATATTCTTGATGAACCTCTTCTAGAAGATGTTGAACAATGTCACCAGCGGCCGTCCATCGACCTGGAGGACCAGGTCCCTCCTCCGGTTCAACGCCAGGCTGAAGGCTGGGTTGAGATACTGAACGATGCCAAAGATGAGTTTGAACTTGATGGCGCTGCTGCGGTCTTCTTCACGTGACGGGTGGAAGCGGAGGACCCACTTGACATCGGCGATATTGAAATCGCTTATGGTATACATGCTAGAGCCGGCCGACTGGTCTTTGACGCTCGCATGTCGGACGAGAGAGCGGTTCAGATTCTCATCTCACTTCCTGCGGGGGATGAGTTTCTGCTCCGAATCAAGTTCCTGTTTGACACAGTCCGGGCTGAGAGGAAAGAGGGGCAGGCAATCATTGAGTTCTCTCGGGGGGACAAAGCCAGGCGCTCTGTCAGGGATCGACAGCGTGTTCTATCAGAAAGCCTACCCTGTCACCGCTGTCTTGTATGGGCTTTACCCACTGAGAGACCCAGACCCTGGCAACCTCGCTCCGCTAAGAGATGATGATCTTAACTGTGTAGCCCAGAGAGTCGTGGAGTACTTTGAAGGTGCCCAGAAAGGCCAGGGGCTCACTGCGGCGGGTCAAAATCCAAGAGTGGGAGAAGAGGGTGCATGAAACCTCTTCCGTGGTAACCCCCCCCCCCCCCCGGTCTTCATCCCTACCCCACCAACTGGCCAAAGAGATGCGTATCAGAAGGGTCAAGGCCCAGACCTATCACAGCTTCTTCCGTTGGAGTGGTCAGGCTGAATCACATCGCGTAGATCCTTTAGGACCGAGTTATATTTCTGGGTGAGCACCCGGACGCTTTGCTGCGCGCGCCGGCCTGAGAAGGTAAAGCCGCAGCGTCTCTCTTAGCTATTATAGGGAGCATCGTCTCTTGGCTCCTCGGCGCTTTAGGCAAGGCCGTGAGCTGGGTTGCCGAGAATACTTGGGCCCTGGTTGTCGCTACAGGTGGAATCATTTACGCGGCCGTTCGGGCACATCTAGCGTGACCAGATTAGTGCAAGCCCGAGGGCGACACTAAGTGTTACTAACGGCACCTTTTTTTCATCGTGCTCTCTCGGCGACCTGGGTGAAACTGGAGCCGGGGCTGCTGGCACGGGTCTCGGTACTACTGGAGTGGGCGCTGCTGGCACGGGTCTCGACACTACTTGAATCAGCGCTGCTGGCACGGGTCTCGACACTACTGGATACAGTGCTGCTGGCAAGGGTCTCGGTACTACTGGAATCAGCGCTGCTGGCACGGGTTTCGACACTACTGGAGTGGGCGCTGCTGGCACGGGTCTCGGTACTACTGGAATCAGCGCTGCTGGCACGGGTCTCGACACTACTGGATACAGCGCTGCTGGCACGGGTCTCGACACTACTGGATACAGCGCTGCTGGCACGGGTCTTGGTAGTACTGGAATCAGCGCTGCTGGCACGGGTCTCGACACTACTGGAATCAGCGCTGCTGGCACGGGTCTCGACACTACTGGATACAGCGCTGCTGGCACAGGTCTCGACACTACTGGATACAGCGCTGCTGGCACGGGTCTCGACACTACTGGAATCAGCGCTGCTGGCACGGGTCTCGACACTACTGGAATCAGCGCTGCTGGCACGGGTCTCGACACTACTGGAGTGGGCGCTGCTGGCAAGGGTCTCGGTACTACTGGAATCAGCGCTGCTGGCACAGGTCTCGACACTACTGGATACAGCGCTGCTGGCACGGGTCTCGACACTACTGGATACAGCGCTGCTGGCACGGGTCTTGGTAGTACTGGAATCAGCGCTGCTGGCACGGGTCTCGACACTACTGGATACAGCGCTGCTGGCACAGGTCTCGACACTACTGGATACAGCGCTGCTGGCACGGGTCTCGACACTACTGGATACAGCGCTGCTGGCACGGGTCTCGACACTACTGGAATCAGCGCTGCTGGCACGGGTCTCGACACTACTGGAATCAGCGCTGCTGGCACGGGTCTCGACACTACTGGATACAGCGCTGCTGGCACGGGTCTCGACACTACTGGATACAGCGCTGCTGGCATGGGTCTTGGTAGTACTGACATTTGCATGAGTACTGCACCTGGCTGCGGTCTTATAATGCTTGTCTCCCCAGTCCGGGCAACTGCCTGCGCATGAACTGCCGAAGAAAAGTTCACATCTCCATTTACCCCGAGTTTTTGGTCTGTTGTGGCTATGATGATCTCGTTATAACCACTGATTTTTCCAGTTCGCAGGTCCATAATACTTGGCGTCATGTACAGACCCACGCCAAATGCATAATCCACCTTGGAGCGGGCATACCTCAGACGTTCTGATACCGCTCTGTTCCCGAGGGAAGGTCAACAGGCCTTGCTATGGCGTCTTCAACATTTGCTTCAAACTGCTTCTGCACATCAAATGCCGTGCCTTTTGTGCCTAAGATACTGCTGCGGGTCTGTGTCTGTGCTCGGAGGATTGCCTAAAGATAAATGCGAATGGTGTCGTTCACGCGTTCCACACCTGCCTGGGTAAACCCTTCAGATTTGTCCAGGATGAAGGTGGCCCATGCTTGATCGACCTCGCTGCCCTGCAAGATGAAATTGATGTGAAATTTGTCTGGTGTTTGCTGGAATGACATGCGGCCAGGATCATAGTCGTAATCCGATTTCGTGTATCCTGTTCTCGTGACATAACAATAAGCCACGCCTAACCCGTTGTTTTTTGCTGCCAGTCTGTGTTTGGGGAAACCTGAAACTCGGCGCAAATTCGCTCATATTGCCTCTAGTCATAGGGGTTGCCGGTCGGACTCCATGCATCGTCTTGTGGGAGTGGTGCCTTAATCTCTTCGAGAATACGCTGCACTTGATAGTACACGTGGAAGTAGAACATAGAGCTGTTTAGCTGTGTGTCGGCTATGAGCTGATTTACCTTTGACACCCCACAACTGGTCGTGGGACACCATACGGCGAAATTGAGTTGGTTCTGCCACCACACCATCGGTTGCGTGTGCCATTTCTCGACCAATCCATTGCTGTTGATTTTCGGTAAGGTGTAGCGTTCAGGTACCTTTTGAGAAGTCATGTCAAAAGCAACCCGCGAGTTGTTCAGACTGGGATCTATCACCACGATTTCACTTGAGTCTTCAATCCGTTTACTCGAATATACTCCGCCGACCTGGTAACGGGTTACCTTACTATTGAACGAAAATGCCTTATCAAACATCTCTTCAGAAAGAAGATGACTATGTTTGTCACACTGTGCGATGTTCAACAGTGTAGTAGTGTCCTCCGCCCAGCATCTCTGGACAATCCAAAAGGACAGTACTAGATCTCCCTACTCGATATGACCTTATACTCACAGGCAAATAATGGAAGGACGTTTCAGGTTAAATGATAAGTCGATAGTCGTGCCAAGCAGCTATTACACCATCTGTACCCTTAACAAAGAAGAGTTCCGACCTTTGGTTGCTAACTTGGAACTGAGTGAAGCTACTGGTCGTGCTGGGACTCAAAAGGAATGATGTTATCAGTCTGTTAGATCTAGCTGATATCCTGGGATTCTCAAACGCAAAAGAACCAATGGCTGGAATCAGTGAAGGGGATAGACTACCCAAACTCTTCAAAAAGCAATATTTGTCGACCTAGACGAGCTGAGCGCGTCCTAAAACATTGCCACAGTGTCTATCAGTTATGTAAGTGGCTCTACTCTTATACCACGAAAGCATAAACTCTGCAAGGACGCTGGCATTTTCCAATCCACTGTACAAAGGACTGTCAGCTGGCCTTGTGCGGGAGCTTACTATAAAGCTGTTAAACATTTCTGGCCACACTATAGATACAGCATACTTAAGTGTAACTTTACACATTCGCTGACGTAATGGATCCAGTAGGCCTAGCCTAGCCTTATCGGATCAGGCAGATCTTGAGGGGTTTGAACGGCAAGGGATGCATAGACGCATTTATACCTTCCAAATCCGGGAATGCACGAAAGAAGGTGTTGTTGGGAAAATCTGAAGAACCACCGAAGTTGAAGGAGCTCGCTGATGTCGACATCGAAGCACCGAATGTGATCCAAAAACTCACCCTGGTTCTATCTGATAATCCTGAGAATAGGGTATGGGGCCTCGTTAAAACAGGTGATCCCAGATGGGACATTGATCTGGCTGTGACAGCAGTCAACAAGGAGTGGTGTTGTTCAAAGGGTTTTTAATGGCGGTACGGCTTACCTCTCGTACGCAGCCATGGGAGAGGAAATTCATGAGAGGATACTGCCGGAATGCGATGGGTGGAGGCCCAGATACAACATCTTACGTCTGTATCAACACACCATTTTCCACTGGCGAGGTTCCCCCGGGTACCATAATCATTCTGGATATTATATTGGGTCATAATTCAGACAAGCCCTTCCACATCCTTCCTGGCTTGAAGATCGGGTGGCTGAAAGAGCATGTCGGTAAAAGGGTAACTATCGTCATAAAAATACTTCTGAGAGTTACTAGGATTGAGACGACGTTAGACAATGTCGTGGCCGCTGCGCCGCAAGCAGTACGGTTTAACCGCATAGATCTAGAGCATGGCCTTAAGTTCAAATGGTTAAGATTAAGTTGAAAACCCATATCGGATTTAGAATTAAACATTCTGAAGGCGTCTACATAAAGATGGTAACTGTATGTATCCAGCATTAGATCCATCTCCCCCCGACTGGAGATCCTCGTGAGTATTGATTACAACATATTAGCACTCTGAAAAAAGAGTTGGGATATGAGAGAGACGCCAGAGCCGCTCTATACAAAAAATACCATAGGACAGTCAATGCCGTTGATGGTATTGATACCACACTACTCAGGGACAGTATCAGTGTGGGCGTCGCAGGTGTCGGAGTGTTGCCCACGATAATTGCGGCACCTATAGCTATAAGCATGGAAGGCGCGGCCTTAGCCTGCGTCCCTCTAAGTGGGGTGGGTAAGTTTCTGTCCCTCAAAGGTAAGAAACTCAATGAAATTCGCTTACTGGCTCGGAGGAAGCTTAATTCAATTACCGACCACGTCTCTATGGCTATGGCGCTGATTGCCGGTAAGATTTCGGACACCGAGTTTCGGTTAATACTCGGTGAAGTCGAAAAATACCAAGAAACGAAGAACAGATTCCAGTCGGTACAGCACATAACTCGATTTCATTAGATAAGGAAACGATTGACGAGTTAGTGCGGCTGGGGCGGAACGAAGCTCGTGCATCTTTCATAAGAAAACTGTCCGCCAATTGAACTTCTCAACAGAGAGGTTGGATACCAGAGTTCGATATACTTGTAGTATTACTCGCAAATTGGCTATAAGATCTGTCCATCGCCCTTATCCAGTATACTCATTGTGACTTCAGTTGAGGTCAGGTGGGGTGCAGGTGTATATATTCTACACAAACTTACAACGCTATACAAGACCAGACATGTGAAATGACTAGACTCAGCGATAAAATAAATGATGTAACGGAGTCTGGTAACCCAGGCCTAGACTGAGACGGCAGATTCATTGAAGTAAACAAAGTTCAACTCCGGCGAGGGAGTTGTTATTGTTTTAAGTTTGTGTGCTTTGCCGCGCCTTACAAAACTTGTTCCGCCACACAAAACCGTCACACCTAAGAAAACTTAGCTGACGGGACAGTTATTGCTGTGTAATAACACATACTGAATTCAGTTATGTGCACACTACCTCTTATGCGATACAGGATATAACTTACTGTGTCAATCTAAAGTGGCTGGTCTGGCCATCTATGCAGGTAAAGTGACCGCCACGCGAGCTATTTTTACATCGTAGGTTTATATATGCTATCAGCTTGTGAACCCGGAAACATGCGAACTCCGGGTTATATTTACCGCGCATGGCTCTTAGTCTATAAGCTGCTGTGTTTGTGTACATAAAAAAATGGCCATTGTGAGTGCTTCTAGCTGCAAGCCAGAGGGTTGGTTGACCTATGCCAGTTATCTCTGAATGTGAACGCCCCTTTGTCTACATGGATATTTGGCAAAAAGTTGTGTACGCGAACACCATATGGCTTGATGTGTAGCAGAAATTTGCCGGAACATAAATAATTGGCAAAAGTTAATGTCGCGAATGGGTGTCTGTCTACATAAGTAATTGGCAAAAGTTAATGTACGCGAACGGGTGTCTGTCTACATAAATAATTGGAAAAAGTTAATGTAGATAGACACCTTATGGCTTGATGTGCAGCAAAAATTAGCCGGAGCAGGGGGGCTCCCAGGGGGGGGGAGGAATCTGCCAATAGTTAGTATGCATGCCCCCTGTTGCTCAAACACATTTAAGATAGGCCTTAATGTAATGGAGTGTTCTTCAGGTTATTTTTATGATTGTTGAACCCAACTTAATTAAATAGCATGTAGTTATCAAACATTGAACAGATGTAAGTAAAAGTATGAAAACAAATTGTGTGTGCTTCTGTTCCTGACCTTAGGTACCCAGCTGGCTACTTTGTGCAGAATTTACAATTTGATTTCTTTAATTACGCCGGAATTCACCGATCCGTCCGTGTCTATGTCACACCGAACAACTATGTGGATGACATCACTTTAACAACTACAGTATCAGGGTCTGATGGTAGGGAATCTTTGTGCTTGCACTTTCGTTGTTTACTCATAAAATTTATTTATAAGCTGGTATGATTTGATTTGTATTATTTGTGTACAATCAACAGTTGCATTTGCAGCATAAGTCATATGATTGTTACTTCTTGTAGCAAGCTTGTCCTTGACAAAGCTGAGATTAGTACTGTGCTAGCTTTTGACCTGTGATTGTGAGGTCTGAGGTTCAAATCCAGCTCCTGTCAGTTTGTGCTGCCTTTAGAGGTTTGTCCTTCTGTTGGAGAGGTGGGAATATTTCCCTCTGGGCTCTGTCTGAGTATCCTCCAGCAATAAAACTGACTGCAAACATATATATCCCTACATGTACATTTAAGTGAAATGTACTTAAATATTAAGCGAACAAATCAGAAATGTAAGAAAATGAATTCAGACTTTCTGTTACGGTTGATTTTGTTTTTCAGGCAAGGTTAATTATACAGTTGTCCCTGCTGGAGCCTCAGGAGCCACAGTTGATGTGGTGATAGAAGACGCTAATGGTCAGCAAGTGGCTTCAGGGTCTGGCCTGTCCGGCCAACTAACTGTGTCCAATGCTAACCTCTGGTGGCCTTACACAATGAGTTCCACTCCAGCTTATCTCTACACATTCAAGGTATTTGGCAGTATAGTTTGTTTATGACCTTGGCTAGATTATGTAATTCTTCAAAATGACTATGTTAAAATGGTGTACTGTAAGTTATAAGTGGAAAATGTTTAATATCTGGCTCTTATACGCCGTTGTTTTTTGAGGTGTGTTTTTGGTTGTAAGATTTCCACATAGTGGTGTTCACCTAAAGCTCTATTTACATGTACATGCATATTGCAGTAGAACAGTGCAGTATATTCTACTTACTGCATTTATCTTTTCTGCTTTCTAAAATTAAAAAGTCAGAGCTGTTTAAACATCCATGTATATGTGAATATAAAGTCGCTTTGATTTATTTCATCATTATGTAAACTTATGGTTTGTTAAAAGTTAAAAAAAAAAAAGAAGAAAAAAATTCAATTTGGTGTCGCCTTAAATACATGAATCTTACGAACAGGTCACACTCACCTCCGGCAGTGACACCGACGTTTACAGACTCCCATTTGGAATCAGGACAGTGAGCGTGACATCAAAACAGCTGCTGATCAACGGGAAGCCATTTTACTGTCACGGGGTGGCCAAGCATGAAGACTCTGATGTGAGTACAGCAGATAACAGTAAGGATTTATTTATTGCATTAGCGTTTTACGCCTTTCAGTGCTCAAAAATATTTCACTTATACGATGGAGATCAGGTTTGTGGTGGGCGAAGAGTTAGGATGAAAAACAGCAGCATTGACAAACTTAATGTGCCTTTTATAAATATGGGTAGTTAGAAATGATATTAACAATGTTTCATTCTGATTGATTCATCCACGTCATGGGGCCAGTTAAGTTTGAGTAATTTCTTATCAGAAGTTTTGTCATCAAATGTTATATTTTAAGGTCTTTCCGAGCTTCTGAAAATGCATTTTTAGAGTCCAAACTTTGGGTGAAACACAGTAGTGTGACCTGTTGCACATTTGTTTTTTGTACTGTTTTGTCAGATTCGTGGAAAAGGCTTGGATTTTGCCCTCATTGCCAAAGACTTCAACATGCTGAAATGGTTAGGTGCTAACTGCTTCAGAACGTCACATTACCCGTACGCTGAGGAGATTTTAGATCAGGCTGATCGGCAGGGTGTGGCGATAATTGATGAGAGTCCAGGTGTAGGCATAACACAGTGAGTAATGTCAGCATAACACAGTGAGTAATGTCGGCATAACACATTGAGTAATGTCAGCATAACACATTGAGTAATGTCAGCATGACACAGTGAGTAATGTCAGCATAACACAGTGAGTAATGTGAGCATAGCACAGTGAGTAATGTGAGCATAACACAGTGAGTAATGTGAGCAGAACACAGTGAGTAATGTGAGCATAACACAGTGAGTAATGTGAGCATAGCACAGTATCTAGTGTGGGCATAACACAGTGAGTAGTGTGAGCACAACACAGTGGGTAGCATGAGCACAACACAGTTGATAGCGTGAGCATAATGCAGTGGGTAGCGTGAGCATAATGCAGTGAATAGAGTGAGCATAACACAGCGAGTAGCGTGAGCATAAAACATTGAGTAGCGTGAGCATGAAACGGTGACTAGTCTGAGCATAACACACTGAGTAGTGTGAGCATAACTCAGTAAGTCGTGTGAGCATAACACACTGAGTAGTGTGAGCACAACACATTGTGTAGCGTGGACAAAACGCAGTGAGTAGTGTGCGCATAACACTGATTATTGTGGGCATAACTCGGTGAGTAATGTAAACTTACCTCTTCCATAGGGAAATATGGTGTAGCAATTTCCATGGACTTTTCTGCTTTAAGTTCTTCATTGCCCTTACATGTGGGCTGTTTAAAATTGATTTCTGGATCTGTTTGATGAGTTAATGTGCCAGTTTCATGGGTTTTGCAAGAAGTGGCAAGGTTTTTTTTTTTTTTTATATTTTCTGAGAGAAAAATTATTTCAAATGTTTGGATAATGTGACCTTAAATTGTATGAATGTTTCTCGTGTACAAACATGTACATTACTTTCATAGTTAACAGATATTATTTTATACCCGATGTTTGAATGGCCTCTTCTGTTCATTCTTCTGTCACTTACATTGATTACATGACGCTTTTCAGAGATGACAACTTCGGAAACGCGTCTCTGGCACACCACTTGGAGGTGATGGAGGAACTAGTGCGACGTGATAAAAATCGTCCCGGTGTGATCATCTGGTCCGTGGCCAATGAGCCGGCCTCTAACAAACCCATCGCGGGACCTTACTTCAAGTGAGTAAACATAACCATGGTAACCAAGGTAACACTCAATATTCAACCAGACATCCCACGGATCAGTTTGAGCTATCAAACCAAAAGGAAAGAAACGCTGAATGTAGAACTGATGGTCGACATGACTGATATTCTGAGCATATTTAATTAAAATAATTTTCATAACATTGCAGTTAATTGCTACTACTAAGACGCCATACATGTAGATATTATTAATTTATTTATTTGACTGGTAACCATAGCTGCACTCACCATAGCGGTTAAGAACGGTTCCGCTGACTTGACTGAGCTTATTCTGTGTAAACAGAGAACACATTATTTATTTGACTGGTAACCATAGCTGCACTCACCATAGCGGTTAAGAACGGTTCCGCTGACTTGACTGAGCTTATTCTGTGTAAACAGAGAACACATTTCACTGTAAATTTTATGACTTAATTGCTGACTGAATGGCTGGCATTACTTTTGACTCCTGTACAGAATATACCATGGCATTTTAGTTGCAATGTGTGCAGGCTCTGTGTTTCCTGTTGATAGCTTAAATAATAAATGCTGAAGTATGAGATCATATTGGTGATTTCTTTCCCTTTTTTGAAACTCACTGGTCAAAAAGTATGGATTGGAGACATCGCCCATTTTAACAAAATTGATACGTTCATTTGAGCAGAAGAAACTTTTTAACATAACACCATCCTTCTGACAACAAAAGCTATGAATTCTAACATTTGTTAAAGCAATTTTCCCCAGCTTATAACAAACTTCATGCATTGCAATAATTATCATGTCTATATGGGAGCTGGATTATTTCTGTATGCCAATACTAACAGCATTTCAGCAAATCATTGGTAGATTTCATTCATGTAGAAAGAGGCAATTTTGCTGTCCTGATGAGTGATTTTTACACTCATAGAAAGAGTTCTTTTATTCTCACCGACACAAAGATATTAATAACATCTTGACCACCTGTGTGGTGACTGTGAGCTCAAGTCCAGCTCATGCTGGCTTCCTCTCCGGCCGTAAGTGGGAAGGTCTGCCAGCAACATGCGGATTGTTGTCGGTTTCCCCCTGGCTCTGCCCAGTTTCCTCCGACCATAATGCTGGTCGCCGTGTTATAAGTGAAATATTATTGAGTAGGGCATAAAACCCCAATCAAGTAAGTAAATAAATGAATCATAACACCTTGAAGATAAATAATACTATAGTTGCAGTTTTTTGAAACTCCTGTAGATGGTTGTTGCGGAAAACAAAAGCACTTGACCCCACACGACTACTCACTGTGGTATTTTCCCGAAGTAGACTTAACAAGGTTCACTCCAAGCAAGTTGTAAGTTTAAAAAGACAAGCGCATAAATCGTCAGTGTAGTGGTGTGTTGTGACATGACATGAATGTGGTGTCACTAGAGGTGCATTGGTCTCATTTGTGTCTTGTCATGAGAACATTAGATTGAAGGCATGCCCCCGGAGCAAGAATTGTATTTTCTTTTTCTGCAAGACACTGGCAAAAATAATAAACTTAGTTGTTCTGGCCCCAGGATCACAAAGTGGTCTTAGATGTAAGTCAAACTTTGTCTTAGCTTGAACTAGTTTACATGCACAGTGCAAGAATTGTGACTTTCCTTAGGAATTTTTACTTCAAAACTGAGAATTTTCTTAATCCTTTTCAACAAAAATTATAATTTTTAAGACTCGTTAAGATTAAGTGTAGCTCAAGTCTAAGACAGTCCGTCAACAACCTGCAGATGGTTGTGGGTTTCCCCCGGGCTCTGCCCGGTTTCCTCCCACCATAATGCTGGCTGCCGTCGTATAAGTGAAATATTCTTGAGTATGACATAAAACCCTAATCAGGTAAATAAATGCAGTCAAAGATCCTGTAGCCAAAAGTACATGTGCATGCAACAAGAAAATAAATAACCATTTTAGGTCTTTAAATACTGCAGCTCTTTCAATATTTTGCCCCTCTGAGGAAAAAGCAAATTGTGACGTCACTCTTTTTTTAATATCTACATGTACACTGTATGGGCCTGGTTGAGTTAAAACTCACGGATTCCGGCTGATCCAAGCATCACTTGATATGATGGGTGTCTGCAGAGGTTTCATATCTCAATAACAACATTGTAACTACTTGTATTATGAAAGACTGTGGACAGATTGGCTAAAGATCAGGAAAAGTTCTCATTCATTTTATCTGCCCACCGATCAGAGTTTATTTCCCATCACACAGGTATGTGATTGGTCTCACTCGTGACCTTGACCCCACCCGACCTATCACCTTTGCTATAGGGCATGGCAGTACTTTTAAAACAGACAGAGCTGTGAGTTTGGGCTGTTGCTTTCAAGCTGCACCCTTATTACCAAGTTCTTGCATGCACTGACATCCTGATTCTTATAAACTTATTTTTCGTTTGCTTGTTTGTTTATGTTGTGAAATTATGTGTGCATAAAGAAAAAAATCCAACACATTTTGACTTTGAATTATGACACAGTTTTCAACAGCTGATTCTACTAAATAATTCATAGTTAGATTTAGATATGATTGAAACTAAAACCCACAAACCAGCTGTCCTGCTAATAACATTGACTTCTAATATCCCTGATAAGTTTCATGAAGTACAGTACTGTGGCATCTCCAACAGGTGTACAACATAAGGTGATACATGATCCAGTATTTCAGTTTTCTGTAAACTATCTTCACAAATGCACTAGTAGATTAGCAACATTGTATCTAGTTTTGGTCTTGTATTGATGACCTACATGTGCATAGCAGTGATTCAACCCAGTGATTCTCCTGACAATATATACATATGCCTCATCTTTTTATCCATATAATTTTTGTTTGTCATCAGACACCATTGTCAAGAATTTTCCAGTTTTAACTGAGCCCTGGTAGTTACATGTAGGTGTTATAGGGTTCACACAACTCATATTAGAAAACAGATGAACTGTGAGAAATGAGATGAAGTTCACATGCAGATGTATTATTAAGGGGGAAAAATTTTCATGGCCTTGTACAGGTATTAATCATCACCTGGTTTAACACACAGTTTACATTAGTCTTGTAGAAACTGAAATCACATATGTATGTAAACACTAAACCTCATTCCTTGACTGACTGACTGATCTCATTACCCCATAGGACTATACTTTGGCTCTATGCACTAGCTACCATATGTAATTTTGAGTAGCAGTATTTTCAGTTTTCCGGTCTTACAAATAAAATTATGTTAAATTGATTGTAATATTTCTTTGCGTTTAGCTAATCAAAGAACACGAATGGTTCTAGTCACATGACACGATGTCATGAATATTGATGAAGCGAAAAGCCTTGATTGGCTGCTGACTGACCTTTACACTGTACATGACATGATGAATACATGTGTTCTTCAAGCATCAGGTATTGATTGGCCATTCACTGTCATGAATATTCATGGGCTATCTTCTGCATGCAGGGCTGTCATTGGTCACACTAGGAGCCTTGACCCCAGCAGACCTGTTGTGTTTGTGATTGATCAGAGTTACAGCAGTGATCAGGCTGTAAGTGACAGAAAAGTAGTCTCACAATATTTTCATGTGGGCAGATTCCCTTGGGAACCTCAGTTCGGCAATGCACTGGACCTCACAGCTTACACAACTTGCGCATAGACGTCACACCTTATACCTTTCATTAATTGCCCCATGCACCAAACATATTACATATACGTCACAAGTTGAAATTGGACTTCCTTCCAGTTGCAATTTACTGAATATCACAGCCTTTGCTATATCTGGGACATCAAATACTGTGGAATGCTACACTGTAACTTACAACATAATAAACATCATGGCTACACACTGATGTTCCAACTTTTATGGGCGAAGTGGGCCTTGTTTACCTGTTGTTGAATCTGACCCCTGGGATCACATAGATATTCCAGCTTTTATGGGCGCAGTGGACCTGGTTTACCTGTTGTTGAATCTGACCCCTGGGATCACATAGATATTCCAGCTTTTATGGGCGCAGTGGGCCTTGTTTACCTGTTGTTGAATCTGACCCCTGGGATCACATAGATGTTCCAACTTTTATGGGCGCAGTGGACTTGGTTTACCTGTTGTTGAATCTGACCCCTGCGATCACATAGATATTCCAGCTTCTGCGGGCGCAGTGGACCTGGTTTACCTGTTGTTGAATCTGACCCCTGGGATAACATAGATATTCCAGCTTCTGCGGGCGTAGTGGACCTGGTTTACCTGTTGTTAAATCTGACCCCTGGGATCACATAGATATTCCAGCTTCTGCGGGCGCAGTGGACCTGGTTTACCTGTTGTTGAATCTGACCCCTGGGATCACATAGATATTCCAGCTTCTGCGGGCGCAGTGGACCTGGTTTACCTGTTGTTGAATCTGACCCCTGGGATCACATAGATATTCCAGCTTCTGCGGGCGTAGTGGACCTGGTTTACCTGTTGTTGAATCTGACCCCTGGGATCACATAGATATTCCAGCTTCTGCGGGCGCAGTGGACCTGGTTTACCTGTTGTTGAATCTGACCCCTGGGATCACATAAATATGCCAGCTTCTGCGGGCGCAGTGGACCTGGTTTACCTGTTGTTGAATCTGACCCCTGGGATCACATAAATATGCCAGCTTCTGCGGGCGCAGTGGACCTGGTTTACCTGTTGTTAAATTTGACCCCTGCGATCACATAGATATTCCAGCTTTTATGGGCACAATGATGGTTGGAGCTGGTTGTGTGGGTGCACACAAGCATTCCAGTTGCTCTGGGCTGAAATAGAGGTTTATATGATGTAAAGATGGTTTGAAGGTGGTTGAAGCTGAGGCCCCTGGGTCACACACTCATTACAGCACCATTGGTTAAAGCTCTGAGTTTACTTTGATATTACAGCTTTTATTGACTCTAGACTCTAAATACCCTAGGCTGACTATAAACCTATTTCTGCATACCTGCCTGCCTTCCACAGAACATTTGCCTTAAAGTTGTCAAGCCCGTCCCAGTCGGCAACTGTCTCAGTTGGCAACTATCTCAATCGGCAACTGTCTCAGTGAGCAACTGTCTCAGTCAGCAACTGTCTCAGTGTTAAACTTATTGAAGGCTAAACAAGAAGCTTGTTGCAGAAAAAAACTTCTTGATTCTGTTTGACATGAAAAGGGATCAAATGTCATTTTTCAACAGTAGAGTTATATTCCAGAGTAGAATAAACAATAATTATATATAACGAAAAAAAAAGTCATGAGTTACCTTGGTATCACGATTTTAACTATCATAATATTATCATGATTGTTAAATAATTCTCATTATCGACTTTGAGAGTGGATACCATGCCAAGTGACACATTTAGTTAAATATTTTTAGACTGATCAATGATCAAACTTAGCAAACAGCTATGAATTGTGAAAAGGAATTCAGTAGAGTTACATGTGTACTGGTTACTTGACATTTTTGATCTGTTCTCCAGAGCTGTGATTGGTCACACACGCGACCTTGACCCCAGCCGACCTGTAGTGTATGTCAATAACAAAGGGTATCAGACAGAGTATGCTGTAAGTTACCATATTGCAGTTTTACCTAAATATAGCTGTTTCTACCTTCATTTTAACTTCATACAATGTTCTGATGAGCTTTGAGTGAAATAAAGAGACCTAGAGGAAGGCAAGCAGATGTAACCAGTAGTTCTCTTTTACAATGCTGGAAATCCCATCTTCCACAACACCGGACACCCCAGCTTCCAGAACACTGGGCACCCACCTTTTACAACACAGGACACCCTACCTTTCACAACACAGGACAACTCACCATCCACAACACAGGACACCTCGCCTTCCACAACACAGGAAACCTCGCCATCCACAACACAGGACACCTCACCTTCCACAACACAGGACACTCCACCTACCACAACACAGGACATCCCACCTCCCACAACACAGGACTCCTCACCTTGCACGATACAGGATCCCTCACCTTCCACGACACAGGACATCCCACCTTCCACAAGACATGACACCTCACCTACCACACCACAGAACACCCCACCTTCCATAGCACAGGACACTCCACTTCCCACTTCACAGGACACCCCACCTTCCACAGCACAGGACACCCAACCTATCACATCACTGGGCACCTCACCTTCCACAGCACAGGACACCCAACCTATCTCATCGTTGGGCACCTCACCTATCACATCTTTGTGCACCCCACTTATCACATCACTGGGCACCTCACTGATCACATTACTAAGCACCTCACCTATTACATCACTGGGCACCTCACCTTACACAACACAGGGCACCCACCTTCCACAACACGGGACACTTCATCTTCCACAACACGGGACACTTCATCTTCGGCAACACAGGACACCTGGCCTTCCACAGCTAAGTACCCATAGCGTATTCCTTTTTATGCTTAACATACTTTGAAACATGATGGTTATAATAGGTTAGTCCCTTTTCATGTTCATGCTAGATGTCATTTTCATGCCTATAATATGATTACTTTTCATGCTTCTGGCATTTCTTTCCATGCCCATGATGCCCCTTTCAGTTATAGATTTCTTCTTGATGCTCAGCATATGGTTCCCTTTCTCGCTGCGTATTGCACATCCGTGTGCCTGACCTTGTATGCTCACCCTTCCCAGTGCAAACATCACAATTCCATTTCAGGTCATGCCTGTATGTTTACATGTTTTTTAGCCACTGACATACAGCATGGCAGGTTAAAACGTAGGTAATCTAGTCAGTGGTTTAAAAATATTTCCCACTAATTCACTAATGAATATGTCTCTAGTATATCTCTGATGTACCATCAGTCACATGCCGTTCAAGCTCTCTTTTTTCTAAGGTGTTTATTTGTATTAACATGTATACGTAGGTAAAATCTAGATTTAGTATTGAAGGAAGCACTTCCGTGAGTTATACAAAGGCGTACTTGATTCTGTTAAATTTTACTGAACACAACTTTAACACTGGAATTATGTATACTGATGGCATGTGACAAATAAGTTTTAGTGTATTATTGTTTCAAAATGCTTGCATGAGTGATGTAGTGTAAAAATTGTTATTCATTATGCTGAAAATTGAGAAGTACTGACATTTTATCTCAGAACATTTTGTGGACGAAAAATTTCCTGGAAAATTTGTTTGAAAATTTTTTTTTATATTGAGATCATAAATAATCATCAGTGACCTACAATAAATGTATATACATGCATGTGGTTACGCTTTCAGGCTCAGTACGTGGACATTGTCTGTGTGAACCAGTATTATGGTTGGTACAGCGACACGGGTCACACAGAGGTCATCGGTCTCCAGCTCGGACATAACTTACGCAGTTGGTATCAAAAGTTTGGAAAACCAATGATTGTCACAGAGTACGGAGCGGACACCATTGCTGGATTGCATAGGGTAAGCAAAGATGACCCGTGACATCAGACATGACACCTGAATTTTGGATCACCCTTCCCAGACATGACACCTGTCTTTTGGATTACTCTTGTTCGAATTTGCTTTAGTCATTTATTTATTTAATTGTTCTATTTCACAATCTTTCCAACAATTTTTCGTGTATATGATGGCAGAATGCCCACATTAATCCACCAACATTTGGCAATTTACTAACAAACTTTCACACGTGTGATGTACAGATATATGCACCCCATAATGGTATATAATCGATCGGCAACTAAAGTCAGACTTCTAAAACTACCACACCAGCACTGTAAACTTTTTGTCACCGAGGTCGCAGTACTGCCCAGTATATGTAAACTCACACAATATTCTCCTCCATTGAAAGGCTATTGCCTTAAAAGAAAAGACAATATTTGTCCAAATTCATATATGTGTCAATAAAGATTCCCTTTCATAGTTCAAAAAACGTCACTTCTTATTTTTGTGATGTAGAATAACGGAGATATCGCAGTTCAAAGTAAAAAACGCCCATGTAGAGAAAATCGAAAAGGTCACCATGCTGTCAATTTTAACCAATCAAGGCAAGATATTTCTACCACCCCAGAAAGCACCTGTTTCCGTTGTGACATCAACCGTTTATAGTTCACTACTACCATATAGTATTAGTGTTAAATCAGCTATTTTCTTTCTCATATCAAGACAAATTGTTCTGATATACTAAAAAGTAATTTTCAACGAAAAAGTGATAATGGAACACGTTTGGGATTATTTCTCAAGATCTCAATCAAGAGGCCACAAGGCGTGGCCTTCAGTTGTAATGATAAAGGTGACCGCACATCGCGCACCGAGTATATCGCCTCTAAAATTGAAGAGCGTAGGGTATGGATGATGTGACATCGTGTTCCCGGTTTCTCTAAAATGGCATATTCCATGGTCTCTTAGGAATGTCCAGATTAAAAAGTGGTTTCTGGAGTTACCAGACCATGTCATGAAGATATGTCTACGCCTGGCTAGATCTATATGGACCCCTCTTCTGAAATAAATTTGGTTACACTTTTTGTTGTCTTTTCTTTAACCACTCAGCCATAACTCACTCCCTTTACAGTGTTCTATTTAGGTGTTCTTTCCTTTCACTTCCAAACAGGACCCGTCGTTTGTGTTTACTGAAGAGTACCAGCGGGACTTCATGGGTGAATACCACAAGGTTTTTGACCAGTTGAGAGCAGACTTCCTGGTGGGAGAGATGGTATGGAACTTTGCGGACTTCCTCACAGATCAAGGTAAGAGCTGGACAGGTACATCTACCTGTATGTCAAGGTGTTTGATCAGCTGAGATCAGACTTCCTTGTGGGAGAGGTGGTATGGAACTTTGTGGACTTCCTCACAGATCAAGGTAAGAGCTGGAAAGTTACATCTACCTGTATGTCAAGGTGTTTGATCAGCTGAGATCAGACTTCCTGGTGGGAGAGGTGGTATGGAACTTTGCGGACTTCCTCACAGATCAAGGTAAGAGTTGGACAGGTACATCTACCTGTATGTCAAGGTGTTTGATCAGTTGAGATCAGACTTCCTGGTGGGAGAGGTGGTATGGAACTTTGCGGACTTCCTCACAGATCAAGGTAAGAGTTGGACAGGTACATCTACCTGTATGTCAAGGTGTTTGATTAGCTGATGGCAGACTTCCCGGTGGGAGAGGTGGTATGGAACTTTGTGGAATATTTCACAGATCAAGGTAAGAGTTGAACAGGTGCATTCTGCCTGTATGTCAAGGTGTTGGATCATCTCATGGCAGACTTCCTGGTGGGAGAGATGGTATGGAACTTTGTTGAATTTCTCACAGATCATAGTAAGAGTTGGAACATTTACGTCAGCCTATATGTCTGGGTGCTTGATCACCTGATTGCAGACTGACTTCCTGGTGGGAGAAACGGTATGGAACTTTCCTGACTTTCTCACATGTTAAGCTTTGAGTCTGACAGGTACGTCTGCCTGTATGTCAACCTTGAGTCCAGGTGTGATTTTGAATATGAAAATTTAACAGTAAAGTGAATATCATATTGCCATTAAAAGAGAAAACTGACAAGACAGTAACAAAATGTCACAATGTTTCTTAAAGGTGCAGATGGTCATGGGTTTTCCTCCCACCATAATCCTGGCCACTGTCTAATAAGTGAAATGCTCTTGAGTACGATACGGCGTAAAACACCATGTAATCAAATAAATAAATAGATAATTGCTCTTGTCCTTTTGTCAGGTATCACTCGAGTCGTTGGCAACAAGAAGGGCGTGTTGACACGGCAGCGCCAGCCGAAGGCCGCCGGATTCCTGCTGCGGGAGCGATATTACTACCTGATGAATCAGACTTTACCAGGCAGTCACTACAGTTACTCCACAAGCGGAGCCAAGTGCCAAACTCCTAGCGTCATTGTAAATTGAAACTGTCACATTTCAGATGTTTTGTAAGGCTTCAGTCGCAGTGTTCTTGTCTAACCTGACACATGACTGAGTAGTGCTTGAGTTAAAAATAAGCTGTATGTTGACCTTTGAGGTGAGGAAAAGTTCAAAGCAATGAGGAAAATGGTTGATGGCAAGGTGTATATAAAAATGTGAAGATTACAATGTGGCCTTGTTTGCATGTTTTGTGTGTTGTAGATTTGATACACATATGCATGTATGTAGGTACATGAATCTATCACATATGCAAAGAATTCCACCCAGTGCTAATTATTAACTCGAGTTGGAGAATCATTACAACACTGTACGCAGTTTAAATGTTAAGGTCTTCCAATCACAAACTATATTTTTTAAGAATGTAAAGTGGTACATTTAGTATGCAGTAAAGAGGAACGGGTTTTGAGATTTGATTTTGTACACATTATGACAGTGTCATTTCTTGAATTTAATTCTCAATACAGGATTCATATTTTGTAATACAAGGAACATTTTCACAGTAAGTATGTTTAATGTAAAGTTTTGATGTTGACTTTGATGTATTTTGTTAGAAGTGTTTAACAGGTGTTTCTTGGTTTGTCTGGGATATTATAAATAGTTAGTAAATTCTCTTCATTGATCCTACATGTGTGAAGTGTTGAATTTCTTGGATCTCTGCATGGTTACCTCCTCCCATAGACCAGAATGTGGTCAATTCAGGGAGTATCTCTGAAAGTCATTTAAATCAATAAGTAAATAAATCAAATAATTATTGTTTTTCTCTATGGATGAGGAATTTGTCAGAACATGTTTGTCCCAAATGGAAGAGGTTTTATTACATGTACTGTTAAACTCTACGATAAAACGGGACTTGATTTTTTTTTAATATGACATGATTTTGCTACTACTGTACATGCAAACATGATTTTGTGAATGTGAGAAATGATTTTGTGAATATATGACATGATTTTGTGAATGTGAGAAATGATTTTGTGAATATATGACATGATTTTGTGAATGTGAGAAATGATTTTGTGAATATATGACATGATTTTGTGAATGTGAGAAATGATTTTGTGAATGTGAGAAATGATTTTGTGAATATATGACATGATTTTGTTAATACAGAACACAGTGTTAACATAACGAGGTTGTATGGATAACACACGACACAATGGTGTGAAGAGATGACATGATTTTGTTAATACAGAACACAGTGTTAACATAACGAGGTTGTATGGATAACACACGACACAATGGTGTGAAGAGATGACATGATTTGCGGTCTTAGTCCTGTCTAGTGCTGGACAGAAAAAGATTAGAACACACAAAGTTCTTCTTCTACAACAGTAGATCCTCACTCTTTGGTTGAACATCAGTTGACCCAAGGTAAAAATAAATATTCGGAATATGTAGAAATACTTGTTTTTAAACCTTACTGATTAGTGATTAGTACGTTGGTCCGGTTTGGGTTTTAATGTTCCTGAATTTGTGTACTTTTGAATCTTCCTAATGTTAAGCGATACAATTGAAATCTGCAATATTTCATTACATTGAAAGCTATTGTAATTAAACAGGTGTACAAACGATTTTCATTCTGACTGGGTAAAAATGGTTCTTCTAATTGGGACTAAGGATTGCTACTAAAACTTTGTGAAAATGATGAAAATTTGATACATGTCCTTGTCATTGAAATCTGATGCAAGGAGCAAGTATTAAAACATGGTACAAAACGTTGTTAATATTAAGCTTAGTATAAAAGGTTCTTACCTGATTTATGTAGGAAAGATTGTTATTAAACTTGGTTCAAATACTTACTAAAATTGGGTGTGAAGAATTGTTAATACTGGCTTTAAAATGGTGCAAATGATTTGTATGAGGTGTGTAGAAAAGGGTGGTTAGTAAAAAGGATTTCCATCGGAAATGGGTACAAATTATTATACGTTCCTAAAATTTTTGTAAACCAGATACAAGGGATTTTGTCAAAAATGATCCAAATGATTGCCATTAAAATGGGTACAAGGAGTGCTGTTAAACGAAGGACGAGGAATGATGTTATTGAAACCGGGTAAAACGTATTTTTAAAACTGGTTGCGAGGCATTGTTACTGAAATGGGTACAAAGGATTGTTAAAACTGGGTGTGAGGCATTGTTACTGAAATGGGCACAAAGTGCTGGTCATGAAGTGAATACAAAGGATTGTTAAAACTGGGTGTGAGGCATTGTTACTGAAATGGGTAAAAAGTGCTGGTAATGAAGTTGATACAAAGGATTGTTATGAAAACTGAGTACAAATATTATAACAATAAACACATAGCTGAAAAGGTAATATTTAATTTCGCCACTTAAAGACTCGCTGGACTGATACCCATGTAAATCCCTATAAGCCAACCGTTCGTGGGTGAAGCCGAGAGTAGCTGCGTCAGTTACTAAGCTGATCGAGTTACACCGTGTAAAATGGCTTGAGGCTTGAAAAGTCCCTCCCCCCCCCAAAAAAAGACGGTCGTATAGTCCACTGTCTTCCATCCAGACTAAGTTGTCCTCTGTGTATATCGTACTGTGCAGTCAACTGGTTTGGTAAACAAGTATAAATCATTCCAGGTCTACTTGCTTATTTCTTTATTTATTTTGTATTTAAGGCGATACTTTTGAATTGTTTACTTTTTTTTAAGAAGGGTCAGGTTCGCGGATGGATCACACCACGGTTCGCGGATGGATCACACCACGGCGGTAAAACATCTCCCTTATATACATGTGTAGTCGGGTGTGATAAAGCCGGTGGTTTACCCTGTTTGTTTGTTTGTGGTTTAACGCCGCCTTCAACTTTATTGTGGCCATTATACCTCCTTGTAGCAGACTGGTCCCATTTGACCACGTAGGCCCCTAAATGTAAGCACATACGTTGCCTCGTATAGAATTTGTTGGACCCTGTATGTTGTGTGATGATTTCCATAAGATCTCTTCCCCCTAATGTGTTTATATCTTACAGTGAGTGCACTTCTCTTGTAAATGAATGGACGGAGGGCTCGTAATCTCCGGGACTCTATTTCACGATTTTTCCAATTTCCCGATCCTAATTTCTTGCTTTTTAAGTTATTTGCTGGTTTGTGTTAAAAGTTTTGGAAAAATTGTTCTTGCCATTATTGACCCAAAACTCCCGTTTTTGTTGACGGCTGGTTTACGAGTGTCTATTTCGACGCCTGTAGTGCTGCCTCACTGGAACGCCGTATCATACCAGACACGCACCTATTCAACACCACTGTATGGGTTTTTGGTCACATTTTCTGTAAGTCGAACAAATGCACCGGAACTGAATTCCTTATGACCCCTAGGCCTACTCTGGCAGCTCTATTAAGCTGCCCTTAACATATGGCAGTTGAATAGCATTACTCTGTCAGTAGATTTCCAGCTGATGAAAGCAACTGATTTCCAGTCAGAGAGCAGGTAAAGAAACAACTGACATGAAGTAGAACTGCTGTTCTGCTGGCAACAGGCGGTAGATAAGCAGCGCAATTGTGTAAATTAGGCTGTCCTTCTACTGCTCAGATGGATAGCAGCAGATTTTCAGCTGGTTATGGGCACCGGAAGAGCAGTAATTTGGGGCAGCGGAAGAGAAGTAGTATCGTGCAGCGGAAGAACAGTAGAAGGGTCTTTCTAGCTGAACATCTGCACTTTAGCTAAAATTGAAACAACTCCAAACTGATCTTTTAAAGATTTAATTTGTTGTTTTGTTGCTCTAATTGTGTTTTAGTATTCTTTTTAGAATATTCAAAAACCAAATCTTGTTCAACACTCCTCAGTCAGCCAGAATGTCCTCCCATGTCCACACTTTTTCAAATATACCCTGTAACACAAGCAAAATCAGAGTAATCAATAGCAGACTGACCATATATAGCCGATATTGCGAAATAATATGGGTGCAAAAGTGAGATGGACTAGCAGACCAGAGTTACTTTCGAGTCCTGCACTAAAGAAGTATATTTTAACGTACTGAGCACCAGAATCTCTTCTCTTTGAGAAAAACATGTAACAGTTTCATACCATTTAAAAGGAAGCAGATAATTCATTATGTAATTCATACTAAATAGGCTATTTTCAGTATTATGCGTGCATGTATTATTTACGTGCCAAAAAACTGGGCAAAAAGACAAAAACCATCGTTTTATTTTTTAGTTGATTGAGAACAAAACAAACCTGAAATCCTATCCGTGCAACATCATATGGCCATTCCCAACAGTTGTGCAGGAAAAGGGTGGGTCAGTTGTGGGTGGGCGTACTGTTGGGGGTGGGGCAGCTTTGTCTTATGTGTCCTGGAGCTCAGCTGAGCTTGTCATCAGGCTTAGTACAGTGTAACAGTCCAAACCGAATCATGCCTTATTTCTCAGACAACTACTATTATGTCCTCTGAAAGAACATAGTCATATCAATCTTTACCACTGGCTAAAGGGCACAAATGAAAGTATGAGCGTTGGTACAACAAATGCTAATAGTTCAGAAAGGAGCCATTCATCCATTTTATGTACATGTTGTCACAACTAGCAAATCACGTTATCACCATGGAAATAGGTCACGTGTACATGTCGTAGGAAAACTAAACCGTAACACCGCCCCCCAAATCCCTCAGTTCATGTGGAAAGATCAAAACTGGAATCCTATGAAAGCTTAATGTTCATTATTTTTTTCTAGCTTTAATAATATGGCACTGACTGCATTGATGTGTTATAGTGATCTTTTGGAACCTGATATGGGTTCAGTAATTAGTAAACATTTAGAGAAATATGAAAATTCTTTTCGTTAGTTACGTGTGCACTGTGAGGCCGGACTTATGATTTCACTTCTATTCCTATTAATGTGGCCATCTTACTGGAATTCATATTTCATTGTTGACTTATTCAAGTGGTGTAAAGTGATTATAATAAGGCCACAGTGGGATGTTAATGTGGGGAAATGATAGCGACAAAGCAGCTGAAATGCAGCCATGCTAAGATGAAGCTGTTTGGAGGTAAAGTCATAGCAACTGACAATCAGCTGTTGTGAAATTGTTGAAGGCAAAGCAGTTGAGATGCAGCGTAATGGTAAACTGGTGGCTTTGAGGTAGAGTTGTAGCAGATGATTGTCAGGTAAAGCGGAGGAAATGTCAACGTCAAAAGCAGCGGTTCTGTTGACAATACAGTATTAGAGCAGTTGAAGAGCAGTGGGCTCAACTGCACGAGCAGCTCAAGTGAGCTGATGGACAGTTGAAATCCAGCTATGGCTACTAATCGCCTGCACGTTGTCAGTTGATAAGCAGCTGAAATGGAGCAGTGTAGCAACAAGGCTGCTCTGATCAGCGTCTGCTGCCCTTTGCTAAGTGTGAGATCTTGCCAAAATAATGCCTCGCTATAGCTTTCGCTTATTATTAGACTAGCGAACAGTCTTCGCAACAGTCATCAAACCAAGCCTCATCCAGGTGGACACAGATAAGGATACATAGATACTTTGAACGGCTTAGAACCTAGACCAGTATGACATGGAGCAATATTAATTTTGTTTTACAAATAAATTCCACTAATCGTGCAAGAGAAATGAACGTATAGGCCATTAGCTTTAGCAGATTCGCTTTTCGAAACAGATCATTTTCGCTGTCAGCAATTTTATATAAGCCCTGCTTCTAGATTGATGAAGACTTGGCTTGATGATAGTCTTACGGTAACGATTTTGGGGTACAATTAACAAGCAAATCGTTAATAAATCAACTGTATTCGATTTTGGCCAACTTAGTGTTTTGTTCATATTTCAATTAACTAATACGTCGAATAAATCATGTACAATCATAATTAATGTTTACTGGCATCGAGCTGATCCTACAGGCGTTAACATGCTAACAGTTCAAATTTTACACACCAGTACCATTCCGACAATTGTAGCTTCATTGAACCAAGCGTTGAATTTTGAAACAACTGTGCATCGAAACTATTTCTGGGCGTAAGGACCATTCTGTGAGCATGATCGAAGATTTTATGTGCGGTACTTGTAAATGCAGGGTCTCCCTAATCCGAATGACGAATGGTAACACTATATTTATGCAACGAATGTTCCCTTACTATGCATGTAAGAAAACGAATGACACTAATATCACATTCATCATGAATACCCGGCAAATTTCCCTGAGAGTGATCTCCCTTCGCTAATCTTCGGTTTTGGTGGGGCGACAATTTTACTTTCACTTTGAGGGGATTTCCCTCCAACTTTCCCAGTGTGTCGTGACACCACGCAGATGACAGATAAAACTATCTTGAAAGACACGTACGGCATCCAGAACGAACAAGAGGTAAGGGTAGATGAATTTGTAGTGCGGATATTACCAACAGAACGTGAACAGGGTGTACAGACTGATGACATGACTGACCATTGCGTAGTTAGAGCGCGTGCGGCGAAACGTTTGACTAACTTGGTGAACTGACTGGTCTGGTGGCGAATATATCAGTGAACTGAAATCTGTCCTGTGATAGAGTTACGAGTGATACATACTCCTACATAAACGTTATCGCCACACATTGCTGTCAAAATTTTGATAAATTTATCAACTACCTCATGATCAGATTTGGAGATGTCATTTAGAAAGTGAATTTAGGTGATCATGGTGATTCAAGAGAATATATACATGTATATCGTCCGTGACAGCACGGCTATTTATAATGTCACATGACTTCGTTTCAGAAGGCACGGTTTCGTTACGTACAAATGGCAGTACAGTGGATTGAGAAGGTGAGTAGAAAAATCTAAATATCCGCATAAATAATTTGACGAAATTCTTCTGTTCACTGTAAGCAGGTAATTGTCATAACAGTACAGATAACTGAGGTTCATTTTGAAGGCATTCTGTCAGCACTTACAAGTTACATGACCTGTACAAAATAATCTCTATCAATTTGTACATATTCTGTTGTGTTTTAGACCTCAGATTGTCTTTAGCACTGAGTTATGTCAGTTAGAGGTTTACATGAAGATCTTTCTTCACCTTCAGACTTTAGCATGGTGTTTTAGCAATGTGTTGAAGAGCAGTGATAACACATATCATTGTGCACAGTCACATATACCTGCGCCTAACAACAAGAACTCATTGTGCACATTCACATATACCTCCACCTGGCAACAAGAACTCATTGTACACATTCACATATACCTGCACCTAGCAACAAGAACTCATTTTACACATTCACATGTACCTGCACCTAGCAACCAGAACTCATTGTGCACATTCACATATACCTGCACCTAGCAACAAGAACTCATTGTGCACATTCACATGTACCTGCACCTAGCAACAAGAACTCATTGTACACATTCACATATACCTGCACCTGGCAACAAGAACTCATTGCCCAAATTCACATATACCTGCACCTAGCAACAAGAACTCATTGTGCACATTCACATGTACCTGCACCTGGCAACAAGAACTCATTTTACACATTCACATATACCTGCGCCTAGCAACAAGAACTCATTGATGCACATTCACATGTACCTGCACCTAGCAACAAGGACGACTTTCCTTGTGCACATTCACATGTACCTGCACCTAGCAACAAGAACTCATTGTGCACATTCACATGTACCTGCACCTAGCAACAATAACTCATTGTGCACATTCACATATACCTGCACCTAGCAACAAGAACTTATTGTGCACATTCACATATACCTGCACCTAGCAACAAGGACGACTTTCCTTGTGCACTTTAAACATGCTTAAATCTGATAAATCTTAACTCATTCAGTCTCTGGATATGGTTTTAATAGATAAGACACTTGGGTCAAGAACTGATAATGTCAATTACGACAATTGTGACAAAATTAAAATTTTCCACCAATCTGTCTGGAGATCTAATCAGTACTGGTACATGGGGTTAAGTTTATTAATGTATACGCTGGACCTTAAAGCCTGTCATAACCAGGAGAGTGGCATAACATGCCTTCACTGGCAGGTGACACATGCATATATCTGACAAAAGGGTAACGTCATCCACTGGTCTCAAACCTGGGGAGCAAAAGTACATGCGATAAGAAAGTACAGGTATAAAATTAATAACAAATATGTGGATATTTTTCATTATGCATAGAGTTTGGTGGCTGAAGTAAGACCCAGTCATGCTTCTAAAGAAATTTTTGTTGGGCATAAAGCAAACATACCAGAAGTAGTTGATACTAGTAAATGTTGTTGTTTTTTTTTTTTGGTTTAATTTTTTAGGATTAAAATTTGGCTGATGTAAAGCATACCTTTCAAAAAATTAACAATAAGAGGGAAATGGTTTTAAAAACTAAAATATTGAAATCCCAATAAAGACTAATTTAAAGCATTTAGTCGCATTTTGGAGGGTCAATGGAATTATACCCAACATACATATTTTTAATGATGGCCTCAGTACTAAATTCTCAGGAATAGGGCTGCTAGCACACTGAGGTTCCTGATTTTTCATCTGCACTGTGATGTGCACCTTGATCTTCATGATATTTCCCTGGCAAGGAAATCCTGTGTTTAGGGGTTTCCTTAACATGCTGTTGTCTTTAGACTCCTGTGTGTATATTCTTATGTGTTTTAGACTTCAGATGATCCTGAGCACTGAGGTTTTTAAGTGATTAGAGGTGCATATTCTGCATATAGACATCAGATGACCCTGAGTTCACTCATTGTGTACGGGTGCATATTCTCTTGTGTTTTAGACATCAGATGACCCTGAGCTCTGTCAGTGCATAGAGGTGTATATTCTGTTGTGTTTTAGACATCAGATGACCCTGAGCTCTCTCATTGTGTATGGGTGCATATTCTGTTGTGTTTTACACATCAGATGACCCTGAGCTCTGTCAGTGCATAGAGGTGTATATTCTGTTGTGTTTTAGACATCAGATGACCCTGAGCTCTGTCAGTGCATAGAGGTGCATATTCTGTTGTGTTTTAGACATCAGATGACCCTGAGTTCACTCATTGTGTACGGGTGCATATTCTCTTGTGTTTTAGACATCAGATGACCCTGAGCTCTGTCAGTGCATAGAGGTGTATATTCTGTTGTGTTTTAGACATCAGATGACCCTGAGTTCACTCATTGTGTATGGGTGCATATTCTGTTGTGTTTTAGACATCAGATGACCCTGAGCTCTGTCAGTGCATAGAGGTGTATATTCTGTTGTGTTTTAGACATCAGATGACCCTGAGTTCACTCATTGTGTACGGGTGCATATTCTGTTGTGTTTTAGACATCAGATGACCCTGAGCTCTGTCAGTGCATAGAGGTGTATATTCTGTTGTGTTTTAGACATCAGATGACCCTGAGCTCTTTTATTGTGTACGGGTGCATATTCTGTTGTGTTTTAGACATCAGATGACCCTGAGCTCACTCATTGTGTACGGGTGCATATTCTGTTGTGTTTTAGACATCAGATGACCCTGAGCTCTGTCAGTGCATAGAGGTGTATATTCTGTTGTGTTTTAGACATCAGATGACCCTGAGCTCTTTCATTGTGTATGGGTGCATATTCTGTTGTGTTTTACACATCAGATGACCCTGAGCTCTGTCAGTGCATAGAAGTGTATATTCTGTTGTGTGTTAGGCATCAGATGACCCTGTGCTCTCTCATTGTGTACAGGTGCATATTCTGTTGTAATTTAGGCTTCAGATGACCCTGAGCTCTCTGATGTGTCTGTCTGTAGAGGTATAGATTCTGATGTGTTTTAGACATCAGATATTCCTGAGCTCTCTGGTGTGTCTGTCTGTAGAGGGATAGATTCTGATGTGTTTTAGGCTTCAGATGACCCTGAGCTCTCTGGTGTGTCTGTCTGTAGAGGTATAGATTCTGATGTGTTTTAGACATCAGATGACCCTGAGCTCTCTGGTGTGTCTGTCTGTAGAGGTATAGATTCTGATGTGTTTTAGATCTACATGTAAGGGTGCTGTGTACAGTTTCGTAGCCGTTTGGTCCAGTCAAAAGTGTTATTAAACTATACTTGTGATATTTGACTGCATGGATGAACTCGTTTTTTGACTAGTAGCTCATATCTGCATTTGTGATGTTATGAAGTAGCGCTAGGCTTTAAAATATCATATATTGAGATGGCAGAAATACGGCTGAGGTAGCTCTACCAAGGGAACTGAACATGCCTAACAGGGTGCATTAAGGGATGCTCGTTGTTGTTGTTGCAGAGGCTGGCCTGTGTTTTTATTCAGATCTGACAGAAATCTGGTGGGTCAACCAAATCGTATTAGGACATTGTTTTTTTTTTTTTGGCTCTGGTAAATGAGCATCTGGACAGGAAAGAATATGTTGTGAGAGCTGCAGTTTTGTGAATATTTGGCAAAAGTCACTGCTTTTATTCGTATTTTCAGCATTTGAGCACAAAAATTGTATTTTTTGAAGGCTAGGACATGTTGGGATGTGTGATGTAACATGTTGCAAGTGATTACATTTTGGTATATTTTGGGTGTAACTGGTCATAGGAAATTGAATGATATTATTAGGACAGATGCCAGTCATTTTGGGGATATGTTCAGTCAGTACAATTTTTCTTGACATTCCCAGGCAAAACTGTAGACTGCACCCAGAGATGATTCTGAGCACTGAGGTGTGTCAGTGTGTAGAGGTGTGTTTTACACTTCAGACGATCCTGAGCACTGAGGTGTGTCAGTGTGTAGAGGTGTATATTCTGATGTGTTTTACACTTCAGATGATGCTGAGCGCTGAGGTGTGTCAGTGTGTAGAGGTGTGTTTTACTCTTCAGATTATCCTGAGCACTGAGGTGTGTCAGTGTGTAGAGGTGTATATTCTGATGTGTTTTACACTTCAGACGATCCTGAGCACTGAGGTGTGTCAGTGTGTAGAGGTGTGTTTTACTCTTCAGATTATCCTGAGCACTGAGGTATGTCGGTGTGTAAAGGTGTATATTTGGAAGTGTTTTGGACATCAGATGATCCTGAACACCAATATGTGTCACTGTGTAGAGGCGTATATTCTGATGTATTAGTTCGTTGAGGTGTATATTCTGTTACGATTTAGCTTTCAGTTGGTCCTGAGCATTGAATTGTCTCAGTGTGTAGAAGTGTTTTTTTTTTATATTTTTATGCGTTGTACACTTCAGATGTATTGAATATTCTAAAAACAGGTATCCAGTTGTATTTAGAAACTAAGATTCCCCCCATCCACATTGAAAACTTTCAATCTGTTTGGCAAAACTTTTGTAAGAAATTGAATGACATGTACTTCATGGTATTATAACCCAAACAATGGTTAGATTCAGTGATAGAGAAAGGATGAAGAGAAAATCCTTACACATGTAGATTGTGTGTGTTCATAATTTGCAACTCGTCCACAAACTGATAATAAAAATACTGTGTAATTCTACCATTAGAAAGTATATTTGTGTACGTTTAGATATTTATTTGTGTAACACATCATGTATGAACTGTAAATGGTGCTAGGAAGCAATAAGAGAATAATTAAATTCTGATTTGTTTATTTTATTTTATTTTATCGTAATTTGTGTTATTTTTCAGAACAGACAACCATATTTCCTCTAACATCATTTGATTTGGAATGATTTGGAATAGAAGCCTAGCCAACCTTCAAACATTATATTGTGCAGGTATGTTGAACACATGTTTTCTATACCTGGCTTCAAAAGAAAATATTTTCAGCACAGAATCAACTTTCAGTTTATAGTTTTTCAGATATGTTTCCTACATGTTCATGTTGACAGATTGTACATGAAAATGATGGGCCACAAAATTAATTATGACAATTCTGACCCCAGATTTTACTAATTTTTCAGTTCCTTTCGAATAGGTAGATGTCATTTTCAATAGAAAAATATATCCTGAAAATGTAATCCCTAATAATGATAATACAATTTCTTTTATGTTGTAAATGTTACTGGTCTTTCAATGTCAAAGTTTCCCCCAGCCATACCTGACCATTTGTAATGGTCAGAGCTCCCCCTGAGCTCTGCTTGGTTTCCTTCAACCTGACTTCATATGACTGGAACATTCTGTGCAACCAGATTTAATCAACAAATCACAAAGCCATATGATTGTCAGTAACATCTATGTTGTTGAATGACCTTCACACACGCACATGACCTTCAAATGAATCATGTACCTTGGAAGTTTTTTGCAACCTATGATAAATGTTAGAAAAAGAATAGGATGCCTGCAGGGCAGGATCATTGTTAGTTAGGGTAGAGAAATGAAATCCTAACTCAAATCTGGAATTACAAGATTGTGTACTAAGGCTGCAAAAGTCTGAGGTGTATGTATTCACTGGCTAAGACCTGCAAAGAGTTGTACATGTATGGCAAAGAGTTGTACATGTATGGCAAAGAGTTGTAGATGTATGGCAAAGAGTCGTGCATGTATGGCAAAGAGTGGTAGATGTATGGCAAAGAGTTGTACATGTATGGCAAAGAGTTGTGCATGTATGGAAAAGCGTTGTACATGTATGGCAAAGCGTTGTAGATGCATGTGAAAATAACAAATGCCAATATTCTGACGGTATCAGCCCAAATCTTGCTCAATTGTCACTCTGTGTGAGTCTGCTAAATTGTCTGAGTCTGTCTGACAAAAGCATAGCTGCACTTGGTTGGGTTACTTGTGCATGTTTTTTGTTTTTGTTTTTTTGTTGTTGTTTTTTTGCAATTCCTTTCATGCTCTAAGCGTGGCTTCATTTCATTACTCTTCATTAAAATTCTTCATTATAGGGGCTGTGGTTTAATCTATGCATTGAAATACACCACAGATTGCCCTTTTTGAAAAGACTTTAGAAATGGTACTTTTGGCTGCCTCGCTTGGCGCTCAGCTGACTGAGAGGTTAAAGCAAGGAAACAGGACTGGTCAGCCCGGTGTCAGTATGATGTGACTGGGTGGCGTGTCATGTTTGGTGTTTGAGTACTAGGAAATACCCAAGCTTACATACTCATACACCACAGAGGCAGTTTAAAACTCACTGAATGTCAAAAACATCTGATCACATTTTACACACTGACCCTTATTTTCTGTCATGTTACTGGTGTGTTGTAAGGAATCAGCTCGGAATTTGCCTTTATCTTTTAAAGTAAGACTGTTTTGAACACTAACCACAATTTGTTGTATTACATTGTATCTGTCAGGCAACAAGAAACTCTGATGGCATCTGTGTTGGAAAGCTTACAGAGGGAGGCCGCTTCTATTATTGGCTCTAGCGATGTCCAAAGCAGTAGGACGGGTGCAGGATGTCAGAATCCTGAGAAACACATATCTTCACCTAATCGTGATCAGCCCTTACCAACTACTTGTCTCCCAGCAGGTAGTGATAAGAGCAGAAGGAGGCAAAGACAGCGAGGTAGGAGGAAATCATCAACCTCAGTGGAATGTGACAAATTAGCTGTCCCAAAAGGTACTCTGTTTGTGGAGTTCCCAGGGATAATGCATGGGATGGATTTCAAGACACACCTGAAGAAGAGGATTGTGACATGCCCAGATTTTACCTGTGAACTGTTGCCAACCGTCCAGGGCTGTCCAACAACTGTTGTTAAACTTACTTTTCCAAGCAGGAATGCTGCAAAAGGAGCTTCCCGTAAACTCACGCAGAGCAATTTCAGGGAAAATACCATTCATGTGAAGTGTGTTTTTAATGAGATGCAGCTAACACGATCCAGGCTGGGTGATGTGCAAGGATTGAAGCAAGTAGAAAATGTCCAACATACACTTGAGGCAAAAATTTTCAAGCAGCTGGAGAAGCATGATGCCAAGATACAACAAGCAAGACAGAGGCTACCGCACCTTCAGGTGAAGAAACACATTTCTTTAGACCAGTATGAACTAGTGGTGGGTGAGCGCCAGACGTTAGAGAGCAAACTGATAGAACTGCAGCAGCAGAGGGATGAATTCGTTATCCACGTTGATGACATCATGAAAAGGCAACTTAATGATTTGCAAGAGAGTGACAATTTCAACCACAAGCTGACTCAAATCCGACTGAAGCTTGGAATAGAGATGACACGTTTGGACCAATCTTTTCCAATCTATGCCCGACGGAGAGAGATTGTTGATGTGGTTTTGAACAATCCGGTTTGTGTGGTTTTAGGAGAAACTGGCTCAGGAAAAAGCACACAGATGCCACAGTATCTGTATGAAGCCGGTCTGGCTGAAACAGGCCTCATTGTCTGCACCCAGCCACGGAAAATAGCAGCCACCAGCCTAGCCACTCATGTGGCTTCTGAGATGATCACTAGTGTGGGGCAGACAGTTGGTTACAAGGTAGGAATGAAGCAGAAAACATCAGCTGTGACAAAAGTCGTGTACATGACAGACCATATGCTGTTGAATGAGATCCTCAATGATCCTGTTCTCTCCAAGGTGTCATGTGTAATCATCGACGAGGCTCATGAAAGAAGCATTTACACTGACCTTCTGCTAGGAATGGTCAAGAAGTGCATGTCCATCCGGTCTGAGCTGAAGGTGGTCATCACGTCGGCGACAATTGACCCTGATGTCTTTGTCCGGTATTTCAGAGGATGTCCAGTTGTGAAAGTCTCCGGCCGGACTTTTCCAGTAGAAGTCATCTGGCAAGATTCTGTTCCATTTGAAAATCACATGGAAACAGCTGTGAATGTCGCGGCTGATATCCACCAGTTGGAGGCAGAGGGAGACATCCTAGTTTTCATGACTTCCCCCCTGGAAACAGAGAAGTGTTGTGGTTTATTGGAGAAAAGACTTAACCCGAGGAATGACTTCAAATGCCTTCAGATCCACGGTAAACTGCAGGCAGAAGAGCAGCAAGCCGTTTTCCAACCGTTAGCTCCTGACGTCAGGAAAATCGTGTTCGCCACGAACAGTGCTGAGACGTCTGTGACCATTCCCGGAATAAAGTATGTGATCGATACCGGACTGGTCAAGGAAATGAAATATGACCCGAAGAAGAGCCTCAGTTCGCTGGATACAGTGATTATAAGCAAGTCTTCGGCCGAACAGAGAAAGGGCAGAGCCGGGAGAACGTCTCCAGGAAAGTGTTTCAGGTTGTACACCGAAGAAGACTATGAGAAAATGAAAAGTAGCCTGCTCCCAGAAATACTTAGAGTTCATTTGGCACAAGCTCTGCTTAAGCTCATGGATTTGGGCGTTGACCCCATGGACTTTGACTTCGTCGAATCACCATCACCAGCAGCTTTACGGAAGGCCATGGAATCGCTTGAAGATCTTGGAGCTTCTAAAGACAGGGCTATAACTGACCTTGGAAGGAGACTGGCTCTGTTACCTTTCGAACCCCGCCTAGGTAAACTCGTTTTGACAGGTATTGACAGTGGAATTGCATATGAAGGTATTTCCATGGCTGCGTTGACAACGATGGGTTCTTTAGTATTCTACCGCGCTGGCACTGATGCTGAAAAAAACCAATGTGACCTGAAGAAGACAAGGTTTTGTCATATAGATGGGGATCACTTTACAATGCTGAGTGTGTATCAAGAGTGGTTTTCCATACCTGAAAAAGAAAAAAGTAAATGGTGCGTCAAAAACAGCATCAACGGTCGCTCCATGCGCTTGGTACGAGAAATGGCGAACGAGGTCATCACTGTGCTTAAGAAAGAGATGAAACTAGAATTGAGCGTCACCTTTTTGCCAGTTTCAGAAAGCCATCCTAAATTAAAGAAGATCATTTTTCAGGCGTCCAAGCAGAACTTGGCTGTTTATCTAGGCCATCCAAAAGCAGGGTACCTTGCCCCCGGTCCAAAGCAGCAGGCCCAAATCCATCCATCCTGTAGTGTTATGGTGCTGGGTGGGAAGAGGCCAGAGTGGGTTCTCTTTGAACAGTTGATTAACACAAGCAAAGATTATCTCACTACCGTCTCTCCAGTTGAACGTGACCTGGTTCTGACAGCTTATCGTGAAGGGGAGTTGAACTTTGACCCTTGTGTGATAGAGAAAATGAAAGTTAGTCCAGTGCTCACCATGGGGCTTGGACGATTTGTATTTGGGAAATTTGTTGGCTATCGTTTTTGCAACCTGAAACAAATTGAAACAGAGCTGATGTCGGATTTCAAAGTGGAAATAGTCTGCGTGGATGCTGACCGAAAGAGATTGGAGATTCAAGTGCATGCCGCTGGAAGTCAAGCAAACGACATGAAAGGCGTTATAGAGACAAAACTTTTGCCTATTTTCAGCAACCTTAAATTATCTGATCGTGAGATTCCATTGCACGAAAGATCTGCCGGTGTGCGTGCTATTCTTGAGAACGGTGGTGTGGTGTCAAAGTTGCTATTCTCGGGTGAATACCGAACTGTGTTTATCGATGAAGTTTCATCCAGTGCAGAACTCCCAGTAATTAGAGAATGGCTTGAAAAGTATGGCACTATAGCCGAAATCAATCCGTTTCAAAAACGACTCAAGACACATCCCCAAAGATGGGGCACTGTGACTTTTAAATGTCCCGAGAGCGCAGTGCAGGCAGTTGAAAATAGGAAGGATGCTGATGTTGATAGGATCGTCCCTTGCGCTTCACCAGGTCGTGTTGGAAAAGTTAGAGAGTTCACGCTGAAGGTAACATTGACTCGCAGAGAGCTGAGAGGCTTCGGCTTTATCACCCTTACCAACCCCGAGGACATGCCTAGACTTTTGCGGCTTGGCAATATCGTAGTTGACGGATGTTTGTCATCTATCAAAATCAACAAGGATGGAAACGAGATATTCGTGCGTCGCTTACCCAAGTCTTCGAATGAAGAGAAGGTCAGCGAGGCAGTTTGTCAGCGCCTAGGCCGGCTTCCAGGCGAAAATGTTGTGAAAAATGTAAAACTGGTCAGAGAAAAAGGAAGTGAACCAAGTCCAGGAGAAGCCACAAGTATGAAAGAGTTTCTGGAAGCTGAGCTGTCAAAACTGTGTCCAAACAAACAAGTGATCGTCGAGGCAATAGATCCAGTTGCAACAAGTGTTTATCAAACAGCTTACCTTAAAATCGCAAATCCCACTGACGGAGTGGAAGTCTTCAATGCAATAAAAGACAAACTGTTTTTCGCTGGCACACCTTTGAATGTGCAACAGGATTTGTCAACAGATGTATTCATTCCTAAATACCTGCTTGAAGTTTTGGAGGCTGAGCTAAAGACCTTGGAAACAAAGTTTAAGACATCATATCTATTTGGAGAAGTGAAAATCAGCGTTAAAAAGAGCAGAGCTGGACATTGCTATGTAGGGATTAGAAGTGAAAATCCTGAGACCCTAGCTGTTGTGAAGAGGGACTATGATTCCCTTTTGGCTGGCAGATCTCCAGACCTCTCAGAGTTTGGTCGAGTTGTCGAAGGCCTTTTCAGAAAAGAAGGCAGAGATCGCCTGAAAAGTATCGAGAAGTCGACAAATACAGTCATCCGCACGGATTATTACTTACAACGAGTTTTGGTGATTGGGGGCGATGAGAACCGTGTGAAAGCCTTCGAGGAAATCAGGGACTACGTCAAGTTACTGGTGAGCTACCCGGTACAGAGCACTCAATTGTCAGGGGATAACCGACCAATGGGTCTCATGAAAAATCTACTGAGTGTGTACGGACTTGACCTTGCCAAATTTCGGAAGGAGTCTGGCGTTGAATCCGTGGAGTTGGACTTCAGGCAGCAGCGGTTGACCACAACTGGTACGGAGGAATCCTTGAAGAAAGCCACCACCCTCATACAGGAATGCATCGGCCAACTGGAGACCAAAAAAGCTATGCCAGGAAAGGAAGCAGACGGAACCCCTTTGGATTGCGTGGTGTGTTTCTGTCCTATCGAAGAGATTGAGCTGTACCGTCTGAACCTGTGTGGTCACGCCTACTGCTTGGAATGCATCAAGCTACAGGTACGTACCGCCATAGACACGCGAGACCTGCCGCTGCGCTGTGTTTATGAGGGTTGTGATCAGAGATGGTGTTGGAAAGATGTAGAGGAGTTGGTGGCAGCAGGAGGCAGAAACCTGGTCCAACTCCTCCGGGCGGCCATGGACAAATACGTCTCCGAGCGCAAGACAAGATTCAGCTTCTGTCTGACCCCAGACTGCCCCGGTGTGTTCCCCCTTAGCACAGACGGCAAGCTGTTTCTCTGTGAGGGGTGCGATATGAGAATTTGTACCTCTTGTCAAGTGCAGTACCACGATGGCCTGACGTGTACAATGTACCAGAGCGAGAAGAAGGATCCAGGGATAGCAGAGTGGTTCGCACAGGACAAGAAAAACAATAAACGCTGTCCCAACTGTTCGACTCTTATTCAGAAAATCAATGGCTGCAACAACGTAGTGTGCAGTGCATGCAATGTCAGAATTTGCTGGGTATGCATGGAAACCTATGCGACGGACCAAGAGTGTTACGCACACCTGGGACGCCAACACGGAGGATTTCTCTAGGACTGCCAGGTGGAAAGACGAAATCTGAAGATTTGGAAAGAATATCAGGTGTAAACAGAATGATTATGTGAGCACCATCTCGCGAGAATATCTGATAAAGCGTGACGCCGAGGATTTGTTTACGAACATTCCATGCAAAACCGATTGTAAAAAATCCAGATCTTCATTGTGTACACAAATCAGTGGAAAGATATTTACTACATTATTTAAGGTACACCTGATACCGTATACGAGTGCATATAATGACGGTAATTTAGCGGCCTTTATACTGGTCAAGTTCGTTTTTGACTTTAACGACGTTGGGATACTTTGAGTGTCTTGTTTTCTGTACTGTTTGACATGTGCACATGTACATTAAAAATAACTATCTTGTCTTATACGGTGCATCAGCATGTCAGATGTACATAGTTTGTACATTGTGTAATTTATTACGTATAACCTTTGCTACGGGTTTTTGATTATCGTGCATGTATTTTCTGAATACCGTGGATGTGATTTCTGATTACCATGTGATATTTTCTGATTACTGTGAATGTTTCTTCTGATTCAGCTATAAGCCGAAATTTATTTGTGTGCGAATGCGTTTGTGACCTGTGGTCAAACCAGTGAATAATGTATATATGTGACTGTAGTGGGAAGAATTTCTGTCTGATTCGTGTTGGTGGGACTGCTATTTTTCCATCGTATTTAAAATGTTTTGTTATTATCAAAACCTGTTGTTTGTTTGTGTATTTCTATTAAAGCCATATTTCAGTTTTCTTCGTAGTTTAATATTAAGTTGCATGACAACTGGAGTGTCAGGTAGGAATTAGGTGTAACATGGCCGCTATAGGCAAAACGTCAGCACTAGCAGTTAGGTTTCTGTTATTCGGCCCTGATTCCGAACTGTTTAAGTGTAGATGTGGCAATGTAGAATATTGGAAATAGCACAGAAGCATTGTGTCAAGTGATTCAGAAATGTAATAGTAAATCAGTCCAGTAAACCAACAATTACGTTGAGGATATCTAAGTGATAACATTCTGACGGAGTTTTTCAGTAATAATTTTTATAATTACTTTCTTTCTTTCTTTCTTTCTGACTACTGTTTTTTTTTTTCTTTTTTTTTTGGTGTTGTTTTATGGTCTTGGAAAATAAGTATAATCTTTGACATCTATTGGGTTTTAATATTATTTGAATTAGTTACATACATCCAGTATTGTTGAAATAGCCATCACATGTGTTTAGTCACATGCGGTTTCACAGATATAGGACCGATACAAAGCTAGTGTATGGTAGAGGTATTTTTTGTTGACGTCCTTTCTGCTTCCTTCTCACATGCGTTTTCACAGATGTAAGACCGACACCAAGCTAGTGTCTTGTAGATGTATCTTTTGTTAATGATCTTTCTGCTCCTTTTCCGTGTACATATTCTAGCACTGGTGTACCTACCCCCAAAACAGAAAGGGTGGCCATGATGCGTTAGCACAGAATTAAGCATATATTTTAGGTTTTTGAAATTATTAATCAGTTGTTCTTGTATGACTTCACAAGTCTTTGAGTGAATTCCATGGACGCCGGTTGAAATCTGTTTGAAACTTTAATGGCATATATTAATAAGCCAACATTTCATTGAGATGAAGCTTGATCTATATTTACATGTGTTATGCAATGCGAGGCGATGTTTTCCCTGTATGGTGCAATAGGTTACATTGTTAAATTGCAGTAGATTTCCTGCATTGAGAGGGCCCAAATGATCTAATATCGTGAGGAGATGTAATTTCTGGAGAACGTGAACAAAGTTTTCTAATTAAAGTTTGATTCTTTTCTGTTACAATATCTTCAACGTTAATTCTTTATGCTTTATGAAGTAAATGTATAATCATGCAGTGCTGTTAAAAGTGTCGTGAACTATTTATTAATGTTACAGTGTTGAAAAGAAAGTGTAGTTCGGAAGTGTAGGAGAATGAATCATTTCAGAATTAGGTTGCATGGTTACTTTCTATTTCTTTTGTAAACATTAGTGATATATGTATTTTCGTGATTACCAAGGACTATGTTCAGCAAATATGAGATTACGCTCTCATGAAATTAAGTCGAGAAACATTGCACATGGTGAATATCCTCTCAGTGACGTGATGTACTTTGCCAGAAAGGAATGGCTACCTTTTGTCCGACATATGTTTACCTGACAGTGTAATTTCAGAAAAGGTTGCCCATCTCCTTTGGTTAAAATTGATGGGCATCAGCGGTCTGCGCATGGCAAATTTGCACTGTGATATTTCGAACTGGCCACTGGCGTCTAATGGAATGTATTTACATGTTTATGTGACCATGAATTTTGTACATCCAATTTTAAAATCGGTAGATCTCCGCAACGAAATGTTATATAACCACTTTAAGATCTCATGAAATGTGTACTTTGTGGAGATACGGAAAATTATTTTTGAAATACCCAAGAATTATATCATATATTCGTCCATGAAACGTTCTCCATGTAGTAACGTGACATACCTTTTCGAATCAAATTAAGACTTCCTTTTGTCGTAGCAAATGGTGTGAACAAGCGTGTAATTGGTAGTCCTGTAAACTATGTTCTATAATAGACAGCTGCTTAAAATAAACTGCTTATCTGACCGAAGCTCGTTATTTGTTATTAATATATTTTTCAGTTCATTCTTGGCGGAGTTATTCACAGGTGCAGGTTCAGGTACCAGATGGGTGTAGCGATAAATTTATTTGATTTATTTGATTGGTGTTTTACGTCGTACTCAAGAATATTTCACTTATATGACGGCGGCCAGCATTATGGTGGGAGGAAACCGGGCAGAACCGAGGGGAAACTCACGACCATCCACAGGTTGCTGGCAGACCTTCCCACGTACGGCCGGAGAGGAAGTCAGCATGAGCTGACCGTATTGGTGGGAGGCTTCTGGATCATTGCGCTGCGCTAGCGCGCTGACCGACCGAGTCACGGAGGTTCCCAATAGAGATAAACTACTGATGTTTTGCGACCATCTTGAAACGACAATGGTGGTAACAATTTTGAGTTTCGAGCTATGTATTCTACATACAGATAAACGTTTGTTCATCCATTGTCGACATTGTACAGTCCACATTTCAACAAGCCATGGAATATTACTAAGTCATAATGTAACTCCCCAGTTCGCCCATTTCCTCTGATACGCAATCTGAAACAGTTCTTCCTACCATGGCCCAAGGGGATGTGCAAATTGCCATCCTTTAAGCATTTGCATGCATGAACAAATTGGAACAAAACCATAACAGAGGAAATTTGTCGAGAGACCGGATTTCCCCGGTAAGGTGTGATAATTTGCTGTTCTGGATTAACTCTTCATGCATTAGTCGTTCATATTAAAATGATTTCAACTAGTACATGGAAGAAAGAGTGTAAAATTAAAATGTGAACGGATTCTTAAATGGAAAATCAATTTCCTTGCATGCAAGACAATGAAACCATGATGGGAGTCTCCGTGGACGAGGAAATTAGTGGGCCAGCATGGCGTTATGAGCGCATGCCTCTCATCAATGCGGTCGCTGTCAGTTCAAGTCCAGCTCATGCTGGCTTCATCTCCGGCTGTACGCGTGGGAAAGTCCGACAGCAACCTGCGGACGATCTTGGGTTTCCCCCGGGCTCTGTCCGGTTTCCTCCAACCATAATGTTGACCGTTGTCGCATACAAAGTGAAACATCTTCACGGCCAGAAAAATGGTGATACGTATCACCAAAAAATAGTTATCACTAATGACCCTCACCATTTCCAGCCATCACCACACATTGGTGGCGGCATCACCACTTTTTGGTGATGGCTGGAAATGGTTAGGGTCTTTGGTGATCACCATTTCTTGGTTAGTGGCTGATAAGCAATTAAAAAAAAGACACCTGCGCATTATCCTTTTTATATATCATATTTAAAACAATCCGGCGTCTCTCCGTGTTTTTCCTAGCCACCTTCATATATGTGGAAAAATGAAATTCTAGATTAAACCACAATCAAATGAATCATATTTGTTAGCTTTTAGCAGCGTAGTGAAATGATGATACACTAAAAACTCACGGCAAATCAGAACACGGATTCACAACAGTATATTAGAAGACAATATAATCATGTACAACCCATAATGAACATAAGGCAGCAGCATGGCACATCTTTGATGTAGCGCTAGATTATTGCCCACAGCGTTGTCCATAATTCGTCAGTTGCTCTTGTCTAAAATATTACAGGAATACACAACTTCCCGGTAGTCCTCTCTGTCAACCCTGGGTAGTCCACAAGCTCTCTGTTCAGTATGCCTCACATGAAAGTTGTACTGAATGTTTTGTTTGTAGCACAGTGGCGCCGCCACCACCAACTGCCTTCGCTCATGAAGGCAGTTCGTCATATCATAAAGCCTTCCACCGCAACTTGGGTATCCGTTATTATGTCGACTCATAAGTCTATGTACAGTAAGACTTAGGGCTGAACTCTTCCGAAGACATCCCCATGAAGTTTGCTGATAGGCAGGGTGGTCTAAATTAAAAGCTATGTACAAAAATATTTGTATTTGTTAGGAGTCATGTAATCACGAAAACACACACGACTGAAAGGTTCAGTCAAGAAGAGAAATGTCTAAATTTTGTTAAATTTAGTTGCATAGTGCATGAGATATATTGCAAGCAAGCAGCAGCCACCTAGAAATGGTTAAAAAATTTTCAAACTGACAGGCTAGAATCAAATTGTTATCTGTTTTTAATGTGCTTTTTAAGAAAAAGCTTGGAACCAAATATGACACATTCGAGACAACGGACATTCGGGCACTCCCTATTACACGGCGGTGAAAACAAACCTGGCCGCCATTTTGAATTAATTTTGCAAGCCATACACACGTAAAGCTATTTTCTAAATAGTGGACCGTGTGGAAGCGGAGATGTCGCACCAATCCTTCGACTCTTTACAAGGCGCTGTTAAAGAGAGATACCAACTTAAATTGGATATGGTGGTACTGGAAAAATGTCCTTACAGGTTGCCAGCCGGTGTCTGGGTGAATAAGCCATTTAAATGGCCACCTGTTCAGTTCGAAGAATAACTGGCGATGTGTACTCATATTGTGGTTTGTACACCCAAAAACTTCGCAAGACTTGGGCATCGTTAAGAGGGAGAAATAGTTGACGTCTGTATGTTTAGCAAACTATATTAAAAATGGCGGTCAGATTTGTTTTCACCACTGTATTACAGCGAGTAGCGTTACCATGGGCGACATGCCCGAGCTCCTGGATGTCCACGGTCTCGAATGGCTGCAGACAAACGGTAGACACAATAATTAAAACATGATCAAAGGGACAAACTGATGAACAGATTGTATTTAAGCGAGGTCCTCGAAAGAAATCTTGCAAGTTCAGGTAACAACTGCTTGTGGTGCAAGTACAACTTTCGATATATTACGGATATTCCATGCATATACCGGGACACACACTTCTCCATTATGTCAGATCAAACACATCATATATCTATACCTAAGTAGCTGAATGGCAATATATACTTTAGTAATTACAGTGGTCACGGTGCTCCATTTACACTACTACATAAAGCCCATAATGTGCACATTAATGTCACCTACGAGGTAGATACTCAATAAATACAAATAGTTTTATTACAAATGAGCAATAATATTTACCTCCAAATCGGCCTAGGAATGGTCCAAACTGTGAACAGGTGTTCATATGCATGGATCGTACTTAACCCATCAGACCTGTCAACAAGTTCTACACGGTGTACCATAAGCTGGGTATCATGCAACAACTGCATGTACATATTTAGCATGATACATACCACGAACAAATAATAAACAAATTTTCAGAACTTTTCCACCAGTTGTCTGTACATCAATACATGGAGAAAATAAGACAAATAACAATCAACACTGGCAAAAAGAGAAATATGCGTGGCCGAGCGAGCGAAAAGCCTGCCACCGGCAACACTAGCTTCGGCAGATTGATTAGAGGTAACGTAGGTACGCATCAGAAGCCCACCGTATTGTATTGGATGAGCTCATCAGGAAGGCCAGCTCGGAAAGCATGGGTAGCACTTCCGCGCCGGACACTGTGACCGGAAAAAATAATTAACGGTAAACCCTAACTGACGCAAAACAAAATTAAGGAAAGAATGGAAATCGGCGTGGGTCAGCGACTCACCAGGAGTAAGAGTGCAGTGTGCAAAAAACGGGTCGGAAGGGCAAGGGAGGCGAAAGGACATCACCCAACGATAAGCTAGCACAGGGCAAAGAGGTGAGGCCCAAATGGACACCGAAGGAACGGAAATTACAAAAACAGCACTCCTCTTTTTCTATCTGCTCACTAAGGAAATCAAAGCAACACTTACGTGTATTGCCCTGATATAATCCGCGAAGAATATCTTTGATACTGCCTGGTCTTTGAAATACACCCTTTCCTTACTCTGTTGAATTATACAGGCCTACTTATATACACCTACTCTGCATCGCCACAAGCTAAAGACAAGAAAAAAAAAATCAGAAGCTTCATACACACTGTCTGGGTGAATTTTATGCCGACTTTCATTGGGGGCATGTCAAAATAGTTCGCTCTATAAACACGTACGTGGGCCTATGTTTTCCTTTGTTGTATAAAGTTCGAAGAAAAAATTTTCTAAGAAGATAGAGCATGTGCATGTATTATCTTGAAAAGCTCCATGGTATATATAATTATCGACATTTAACAGTCTTTCCACAGCACACAGCCGGGAAGGTCCAGTATACATTAAAGCTCTGCTTTCCCTCAAGTTGTCTCCGATTAAAATCGCCCTTCCCCCGCCAACTGCAAGCGGTGCGTTTCCACACATTTTGCGATTTGATAAGAGATTACTGATCGCGGACATAATCCCAGGTTCGTTAATCAGCCAGTGTTATAGGGAGGACTTACGATAAAACCACCCTTCGCGACAGCAAGGATTGTCCCTCATTGTTGCGTCTGAAATATGATATACATATACATCATATACATTATATATATGTGTATATATATATATATATATAAGCGATACTCTTTACATGCACTTTACAATTTAATACTACAGTATTTGTTTATTGAGAAGAACAGTGTTATGACTGACAGAAATCTATATATCTGTATACATAATATTTCCACCTTTAGAAAAGTTAGACACATTAATATACACATACTTATTCAAAGATATTGCAGCTATAGTTACAGACCTATCTGTGTCATTGCCAATGAATAGTGTTGACATCTTTTCACAGGGAGAAATTTGGGCCATCCTTCAGGCCATCTCTATTTCTCATCACCAATAACTGGGGTAGGGCATCGCCATTTCTCATCAACAATTATTGGTGATGACAACAGCCTATCACCAATTATCGGTGAAGGGCCATCATTCAGGCTGTCTTGAGTACGGCTTAAAACAGCCAATCAAATAAATGAAACCGCGATACCGGAATGTTAAATTCCATTTGATTTGTCCTGATTTCTGGCCATTTGATGTTTTTGAGAGTATTTGCGAAGAATATTCGACGATCCGGACGATGTTGCGAAAAACAGACAGATGTGAAGCTGAAATAAGGCCCTTGATGCCTGTGCATTTCGCACAGACAGATAGAGGTTAGACAATGGGGCAAAAACTATAAGCAAGAATCAGTAAAAAGTCAAAAACTTATGAAAGTTCTTAAACAATATCTACACGTTTATAAACAACTCTACATACTGTATTTATGGATTTTGAACGCGAGATCCGTGACCACGAGCTATGTGTTCCTTGCTGTATCTGTTCTTTTGCCCAACTATTTCAACATTAAATAGCCCCCTCGCGTGTCCTCTGAGTATACTATAAGCCTGTCGCTTCGATTAATATCAAAAGTCGTACTCCCGAATACTTCTTTCTCAAGTTTTTGGGGTAATGCGATCAGGCAAACCACCACTGTACGGCGAATACCTGACTTTATCTGATATAAAGCCGTCGCACAGCCGGCGAGTTTTGAATTGTATCCCGCGACCTCATTGGTCAATAGTTCATGTCGTCATCCGGTAAAATTTGATAAACACATCACCTGCACCGTCATGATAGTTGACAGAGTGAAGTCAGACAGGGTACTGTGTATATCCATGCATACATCACAGCAGTGTAGGCCTACCGGTACGTTGCCAATGCCGCTCAGACTTTGAATATAGAAAATGTAGATAATTTACATATCCGCTCATTGCATAATGTTACATGCAGTTCTGAGTTAAGCAGGTTGACTGCACGGGACGTGATTCACAGCGCCATTTCGGGCTAATATCCAAAACTTTAACTTTATGTACACAACAAAATATTTCAAGCGTAGCAACAGTTGTTCTACGACAGCACAGAACCGGCGGTTAGAATTTTATCGATTTGATGCATATATCTGAGAGATCAATTTGGATTCAATTTGACGTCAAGCCTGGAAATCGGTTTGTGGAATGGACCCCTGTTCTGCCATCAATGATGAAATCCTGGTCATCTAATTGCCGGGTAATTAATGGCGTTAATTAACATCTATTTAGGCTTGTTGTTATAAATGTAACAAAGGAAGACAATTCATCAGACAAGCAAATGATATTCATCTGGTAATCATTAATATATATATACATATATATATGTATATATATATATATTTTAATTTTTTTTTAACTTACATAAGTAATGTTTGGTGTAAAATGTGTAATAGATGTAAAAATAGAAAAAGGATAAGTTTTCCAAACTGAGCTCTGTAACAAGAATAATTCAAAAATATTTCAGCTGTACGGTGGCGAGAACCAGTTAAAGCCTAGAAACAGGCTTGGCTATCAACAGGAGAATCGAAATATCCATAAAACAAAATTAAAAAATTAGCAAGGCGCGTTTAAAATAAACTATAAGCAAGAATCAGTCAAATGTCAAAAATTTATGAAAGTCCTTAAACAATATCTACACGTTTATAAACAACTCTACATACTGTATTTAACTACCACAACAACACCCTCACACCGTGAAACCAAATAGGGGTCATGGCTTCATCGAGGACGCAATTATGTTACAATATAAACGATAAGGGTCTATTCAACACATAAGCATTTATCACATGTGTATCACCGCGATCACGTTTACATGGGAAGGGAACAGGGCGGATCCGCGGTAACACACCGGAACTCGCCAGATTCACTTATGAATGGCTTTATAGCGTCACTAAACTGTCTTCTACGCAAGTCAGACTTTGTCTTAACCTTTTGTATTATTCCTGAACTTATATACGATATTAAACACTAACATAATACAAATTTGTCATGAAATTTAACGACAGCTCTAAACAGTTTTAAAGACTACAGCTCTCTCCGACTGAAGTCTAAGACAGATTCATGATTTTATAGAGTGGAATGCGAAACGACGCCTAATCGTTTGACGGACATACATTTTACATGCAGGCGTCCCTGTCATCACAGAGGAACCCTTACAACATTTTTTTCATTTTTTCAAATACTAAGAATATAATTTACAAATGTTATTATCCAACCAAACGATAATCAACGCAAAGAGTGACACGGTGTATTTAAATAGTGGCCTTTCATAATTGATAACAAGGGTTAGTTCATTTGACATTATGACATTTGTTCCTCTTGGAAGTAAATATGCGGACAATGATTAATTCAACACATTATTTCATATTTGCCCATTTTAGACATTAATATGCTGACAAAGGTTATCAAAGTACGATATTTCACATTTGTTCCATATGAATAGAACAATATGCATGCAGACAAAACCTGATTCAACACCTTCTATTTGAATTCGTCTCGCATAGTTTGGCTGCACGCATTTTGAATTGCATTCAGCTGATTACTTCCCTTGCTTTCCTCTGAATGATAGCTTTTATACAGGTCAAGTGAAAAAGCCAGCTGGCCGGCGCCTATCGTGTCTCTGGCTCATTCACAGTCATCAACACCAGACGCTTATTCACGTATGTTCTATGGATAACTGTTCAAGATATAGTTCGGTTATAGTTTGTATCCATATACATATTCTTGTGAGTGAGTCCAAGGTAGTTATGGAAGACATGATATGCGCCAAATACACTGTACCATCTATTTCTGCCACTTTTCCAATGCTCAAAACTTGAGAGCTTTAGAATTTGTTTGGTTTTGTGATTATTTGATTTGTCCAGATTGGTTTACGGCTGGTATACTGATGTGTATTTCGATTGCTATATCCAACGAAGAATTTCATGTGGGGCATATATGTTTGCCACCAAGCCAATAGTACCTTTTGCATGGGATTTTGTTTCTGACGTTTGTCAGGCGACGCTTGAAAATCACCACTCACCAACCAGAAAATTCCACATTCAACTTATTCTTAATAAAGTAACATTTTATCAACAGACTATTTCAGGAAAAGTTGGCTTCCTAGAAGAAGAATTAGCCAGAGGTTTTCTGTTATATAAATGTAGGAAAGACATTTAAAGAATCTTATTGCGTCAACTCCTCGTCAAAAGTTCCCTATGAACTCGTCTTTAGAGTTCATACTCATCACCAAATGCTCCATGTTGGTCTTTCAAGTGCGTATAACACCTCTGTTCCGTCTCAAAAGTTTCCATGCATACCCAGCAAATGTTAACACGGCAGACTTGGCATGTTACTTTGTTGCAGCCACCAGCTTTCTGAATAGTTGCGCGGCATTTAGGACAGTGTTTGTGATTTGCTGTGTCACTTTCCATCCATTGCGCAAGTCCTGGGTCTTTCTTCTCGCTCTGGTACATTGTACACGTCAGGCCATCGTGGTACTGCACTTGACAAGAGGTACAAATTCTCATATCGCACCCCTCACAGAGGAAGAGCTTGCCATCTGTGCTAAGGGGGAACACCCCATGGCAGTCTGGGGTCAGACAAAAGTTGAATTTCGTCTTGCGCTCGGAGACGTATTTGTCCATGGCCGCCCGGAGGAGTTGGACCAGGTTTCTGCCTCCTGCTGCCACCAACTCCTCTACATCTCTCCAACACCATCTCTCATCACAACCCTTATGAACACAGCACAGCGGCAGGTCTCGCGTGTCTATGGCGGTGCGAACCTGTAGTTTGATGCATTCTAAGCAGTAGGCGTGGCCACACAGGTTCAGACGGTATAACCCAATCCCCTCGATAGTACAGAAACACACCACACATTCCACAGGAGATTCGTCTTCTTGCTCCGCTGCCACAACCTTCTCGGTCTCCAGTTGTCTGATGTAATCCTGTATAAGATCATTAGCTTTCATCAAGGATTCCTCCGTACCAGTTGCGATCAGGCGCTGCTTCCTGAAGTCCAACCACACGAATTCGACGCCAGACTGTACCCGAAATTTGTAAAGGTCAAGCCCGAATTTATTCATTACGTGTTTCATGAGCCCCGCTGGTCGGTTATCCCCTGACAGTCTGATGGGCTGTGTCTTGTAGTTCCCCAAAACCTCTACGTAATCTGTAATTTCCTCGATTGCTTTCTCACAATTCCCATCGCTTCCAATCACAGAAACTCGCTGCAAGTAGTAATCCGTACGGATGACAGTATCCGTAGACCGCTGGATTTCTCTGAGGCGCTCTCTGCCTTCTGTTCTGAATAAGCCTTCGACAGTTCGTCCATACTTTGATAGGTCAGGTGATCTGCCAGCCAGCAAGGAATTGTATTCACTCTTCACCGTGGCCACGACCTCTGGATTTTCACTCTTGACCTCAACAAAGCGATGTCCAGCTAAGCTCTTTTTAGATGATATCTTAAACTTTGTTTCTAAGGTGATAAGCTGTGGCTGTAAAACTTTGACCAAATCTTTTCGAATGAATATAACACTGGAAAATTCCTGCTGCACTTTTAAATGCTGGTTCTGGAAGAAAAGTTTGTCTCTGATTGCGTTGAACACTTCCACCCCGTCATTCGGATTGGCAATTTTAAGGCAGGCGGTTTGATAAACGCTTGACTTAGTTGTTTCTTTTACCTCGACAATCACTTGTTTGTTTGGACACAGTTCTGACAGTCTACTTTCCAGATACCCTTTCATAGCCATGTCTTCTTCAGGGCTCGGCTCACTTCCAGTTTCTCTAAATAGTTTTACTTCTTTGACAACACTTTCACCTGGTGGCGCTCCAAGACGATGGTGGACTGCATCGGTCACTTTTTCGTTCGTCGCCCATTTCGGCAAGCTACAAACATAAAGACGGCTTTTGTTCTTCATGTTTGAACAGATCTTTGCACTGCATTCGTCAATAAATATGGTACCGTAGGATAACAGCCGTTCCATGTTCTCCAGTTTGGTAAGAATAATATATCCATCGCCTTTAAGTTTTCTCCGAGTCATTGTTACTTTTAGGATAAACTCTTTCATTTCCCCAGCTAGACAAGCCACAACACTGGCTACAGTGGAATGCTCTTTGTCTTCCACGGCCCTTAATGCGCTCTCGGGACTTACGAATGTCACAGTGCCCCATCTTTGAGGTTGTGTCTGTAGCCCCTTCGGAAGTTGCTTGATTGAAGCAATTTCGCCATACTTTTCAAGCCATTCTCTAATTTTTGGGAGTTCTGCATGGGATAGAACTTCATCGATAAACACAGTTCGGTATTCACCCGAAAAGAGCAGCTTCGACACCACACCACCTCTTCCAAGGACAGCTCGGACACCGGAAGACCTTTTGTGCAATGGGATCTCACGATCACCTAGTTTAAGATTGCTAAAAATTGGCGAAAGCCTTCTCTCTACAACCTCCTTCACACAGCCTTTTACGCTGTCTCCCTTATGCTCCCCCGTGAACGCCTGAATCTCAAGACGATCTCGATCCGCACCCAAGCAGGCTATTTCCACATCTGATTCAAGGATCAGCTCTGTTTCAATTTGTTTCAGGTTAGAGAATCGTCGGCCAACAAATTCCCAAAAGGCGAATCGCCCAAGCCCCTTTCTGAACACTGGACTAACTTTCATTTTCTCTATCACACAAGGGTCAAAGTTCAGCTCCCCTTCACGATAAGCTGTCAGAACTAGGTCACGGTCAACAGGGGAGACGGTGGTAAGGAAATCCTTGTTGGTGTTGATCAACTGTTCAAACAGAATCCACTCAGGCCTTTTGCCGCCCAGCACCACGACGCTAGAGGATGGATGAATTTGGGCCTGCTGCTTTGGACCGGGGGCAAGGTACCCTGCTTTTGGATGGCCTAGATAAACAGCCAAGTTCTGCTTGGACGCCTGAAAAATGATCTTCTTTAATTTGTGGTAGCTTTCTGAAACTGGCAGAAAGGTGGCCCTCAATTCTAGTTTCATCTCTTTCTTAAGCACAGTGATCACCTCGTTCGCCATTTCTCGTACCAAGCGCATGGAGCGACCGTTGATGCTGTTTTTGACACACCATTCACTTTTCTCTTTTTCGGGAATGGAAAACCACTCTTGATACACACTCAGCATTGTAAAGTGATCCCCATCTATATGACAAAACCTTGTCTTCCTCAGGTCACACTGTTTTTTTTCAGCATCAGTGCCAGCGCGGTAGAATACTGAAGAACCTATACTCTGATCCATACTCAACGCAGCCATGGAAATGCCTTCATATGCAATCCCATAGTCAATACCTGTCAAAACGAGTTTACCCAGGCGGGGTTCGAAAGGTAACAGAGCCAGCCTCCTTCCAAGGTCAGTTATAACTCTGTCTTTAGAAGCTCCAAGATCTTCAAGCGATTCCACAGCTTTCTCTAAAGCTGCCTGGGATGGTGATTCGACGAAGTCAAAGTTCATGGGGTCAACGCCCAAATCCATGAGTTTAAGCAAAGCTTGTGCCAAATGAACTCTAAGTATTTCTGGGAGCAGGCTGTTTTTCATTTTCTCATAGTCTTCTTCGGTGTACAGTCTGAAACACTTTCCTGGAGACATTCTCCCGGCTCTGCCCTTTCTCTGTTCGGCCGAAGACTTGCTTATAATCACTGTATCCAGCGAACTGAGGCTCTTCTTCGGGTCATATTTCATTTCCTTGACCAGTCCGGTATCGATCACATACTTTATTCCGGGAATGGTCACAGACGTCTCAGCTATGTTGGTGGCGAACACGATTTTCCTGACGTCAGGAGCTAACGGTTGGAAAACGGCTTGCTGCTCTTCTGCCTGCAGTTTACCGTGGATCTGAAGGCATTTGAAGTCATTCCTCGGGTTAAGTCTTTCCTCCAATAAACCACAACAAGTCTCTGTTTCCAGGGGGGAAGTCATGAAAATTAATACGTCTCCCTCTGTTTTCGCCTGGTGGATATAAGCCGCAACATTGACAGCTGTTTCCATGTGATTTTCAAATGGAACAGATAGCGCAGAATCTTGCCAGATGACTTCTACTGGAAAAGTCCGACCGAAGACATTCACAACTGGACATCCTCTGAAATAGTGGACAAAGACGTCAGAGTCAATCGTGGCCGACGAGATGACCACTTTCAGCTCAGGCCGGATGGACATGCACTTCTTGACCATTCCCAGCAGAAGGTCAGTGTAAATGCTTCTTTCATGAGCCTCGTCGATGATTACACATGACACCTTGGAGAGAACAGGATCGTTGAGGATCTCATTCAACAGCATATGGTCTGTCATGTACACAATTTTTGTCACAGCTGATGTTTTCTGCTTCATTCCTACCTTGTAACCAACTGTCTGTCCCACACTAGTGATCAACTCAGAAGCCACATGAGTGGCCAGGCTGGTGGCTGCTATTTTCCGTGGCTGGGTGCAGACAATGAGGCCTGTTTCAGCCAGACCGGATTCATACAGATACTGTGGCATCTGTGTGCTCTTTCCTGAGCCGGTTTCTCCCAAAATGACGGACACTGGGTGGTTGACAACAGCATTAACAATCTCTTTTCTTCTAGCATAGATTGGAAAAGACTTGTCCAAGCGTGCCATCTCTATTTCCAGCTTTATTTGGATCTGAGTCAGCTTGTGGTTGAAATTGTCAAGCATTTGGAAGTCATTAAGCTGCCTTTTCATGATGTTATCTACCCGATCAGTAAATTCATTCCTCTGCTGCTTTAGCTCACTTTCTACCGTCTGTGGCCTACAGGTGGCATGATTTTTCTTCACTGTAGTTGGGTTATTCGAACTCTGTACCGCTTGTTGTACTTTAACATCATGTTTCTCCAGATGCCGGGCGACTTTTGCCTGGAGAAAGCTCCTAATTTCGGCTGGAATATCCCTGGAACCAAGCACAAAAAGGGCCTTTTTCTGTAAGCTTTCTACACCAGACGCCATGCCAATGTAGTACTACCTCACTGGCACCTACAAAGGAAAGCAATCCATGTATTAGGAGAGGGAACATGGTAAAACCAATGCTCAATATTCCATGTTTTCTGAAATATGAAAATAATGTACCTTAGAACACTGCGTTTGTAGTTATTTATTTGCCTTCCACACTGAGCGGCAAGATATCCACTCGTGCATCGTGAGACTGGGAATTCTCAGGGAACGGCTAATTATGTCTGACTGGTGAGAATAGGTAGATTTCCCTGAAGATGGCGGTTCTTTGGCAATTTTGCCAGAGTGTGGTTCCCAATGATTCCGCAGGGTGTTTGAGCCTCTCAGGAGTGGTGAAAAGCGGAATTGCTTCATTTCGTCTGGACATGTGGCTTAATACTGTAGAAACCGCTAACTTTTGATGCCATGGAGAAGGTATCTATTTATTTTAATGTCATTTTACGCCGTACTCTAGTTCTAGCGGGCTTACCCATAGATTATTATCTATAGAGGCTAAATCCTTCCTACTGCCTGCAGCCGAATTTTACCAATTTACCACTTTGATGTTGGCATCAATAAAACAATTATTTCAGTAGACCCACATGCCTAATTTGTTCGCTGTCCCGTGTTGTTCGGTCGCACAGCCTCCAGTAAATGCACACGGGTACAAAACCCCTCGACGGGAGATCCATTTCGAAAGTCATTCCCGCCGCACTGGCCAAGGTGATAACTACGTCATAGTTTCGGGGGCCGCTTGTCGGCGGACTTTGACTCGTTCGTCTAGTAGTCGGCTCTGGCCGGACTTTACCGACCGAGACTCGGAAGTAAACAACAACGCCAAAACGGGCCCCCGAAACGATGACATAGTTATCAACATGTCCAGTCCGGCGCGAAGGACTGTCGAAATGGATCTAGCATCGAGGAGTTTTGTACCCGTGCGCAATTACGAGAGGCTGTGCGACCAGAATACAGGGGACAACGTACAGTGTAGACATGCTGGTGTACTGAAAATAAATGTTTTATTGATGCCTGAGAGGGGCAGCGTGGTATCTTGGTAAAATACCGCCACAGGCAGTAGGAAGGATTTAGGGCTTAGCCTCTATAGATAATAATCTATGGGTAAGCTCGTTAGAGCTAGCCATACTCAAGAACACTTTAGTTATACGACGCCGGCCAGCATTGTGGTGGGTGGAAAGCGGAGTTCAGAGGAAACCCACAACCATCCACAGGTTGCTGGTAGAGCTTCCCACAAATTCTCAGCGACGGCCTCGGTGAGAGGATCCGGGGTCATTGTATTGCGCTAGCACAATAATCCCTCTGCCGTGGAGACTGCACACGTAGGGAAAACCTAATTCAGGCGGTTAATGTTCAGCAGGCCAACAAAGAAGGCATACACGGATGAGGACCAAAGAAACCAAACAAAATATTTTCCCTCTTGAGACCATGAACCTGATGCTGCCTGTACATGCCTTAAGTTCAAGCTCACTTAATCAGTGGTTCCCCTGCTTAAATCTAAGCGTCAAGTCTGACATTCGTAGGCCTATACCAGTCGTGAAATAACTTAAAGCATATCCCATAGCTAATCCTAATGACGTTAGCAGAACCTCTGTTACTCTGCCTGAACCTTCTAGGGACCTTCCAAGAGAGACAATCCAAGCGTCAAGTCAGACACGCCACTTGTAAACCATGAAGGGTTCTTCATAAAGGGAAGAGCGATCATATAATGAATACCATTCCCTGGAATGCCAGTTGCATCTGTTCCGAAAAGCAATGCCATATGGATTTAAAGTCGACAGTAAAGGTAACAAGCCTAAATCATCAGGTACAGCCCTTCAACATTTCTGCCTACACTTTTGTTTAGGCTATATATCCATATACACGTTTTACTGTTCTTACAGCTTAAACGTATGAGTTGTTTATCGACTCGTACTTAACGTTTGTGCTATTTTATCTGGTTTTAAAAGTGCTCGCTTTTTTTGTTGAGTTTTTCTCATCATCGCATCGAAAACAGTTTTCTGCCTCCAGGATTTTAAACGTCATCTCTCCTCACCAATATTGCCGATCTGGCGTTAAGCCATAATCATGCCTTCCTTCAGTCTTTCGCCCAACTTGGTACCATTTGAAACTAATCTGGTAAAACAGTATTTCTACTTTTGTCCAATCGTTTGCATTTTATTCACAAAAGATTTAGGACCTCTTGAAATAAATGAGCATTTACCTGTATGTTTCCATTTACGTGCTTTCACAGCCTATCGGGTGTGTGCTTCACTCCTAGAGTATGTTCTGTGTACACACTGTTCACCAGGATATTCACTTCTACCAATTAGCACGTGACATCGATGAAGGTTATCTGAAATCAAAAGCATATCGTTTTGTGTTGATCGCCACCTAGGTAGTGCCAAGAATTCATTTCATTTATTCCACCAAATGCAATGCTCATACGTGGTTGAAACCAGTTTATAAATAATAACAAATATCAACCAACTGTATAAATAAATGTATCCAAATTGTCTTTGGTGGGAGCAGAAACCCCGAGGGGTTTATATTATCATTTGTTTGAAGAAAAAAGAAATAGGGATGGACAGAGACAACTTTTCCAGTTGTATGCCATAATAAAAGGGCTGACAAGTGGTATTGGGAGAAGCCTTCAGACTGTCATCCAGGCACACGGCGGATATAGACGTGAAACGCTTTACGATATACCAAATGGCGTTTTCATTGAGTAATTTCATCAACACTGCTCACTCCAGAACCATACTTGTAAAGCCACTGTTTCACATCAAAACCAGTGATGTTAGAAATACATGTGTGTTATCAATGAAACACATAGATTTCAATAATTTTGTGGTTTTTCATTAGCAAAAGGGTCACACGGTTCACAACAAATCACATTTTACACTCTTTTGATACAGAAAACATTAATCGCATGCATACAAAATCGCCACAGTGAAAACCAGGGAGTGCTTAATTAAGTTCTTTTGTGTATATATTCATCTGTATTATATACTGAAGACATATTAAGATACAAAACAAATCTCTTCATGGAGGCAGAAGTCTTAGGTATGACTCGATTCCAGACTGAACTTGGATCTACTGTTTACCAGGCAGATCCTCTGACAACGACAACACCGCAGAAGGCGGCTTGAAACACTAATGAAAGATACAGTGTAATGTTCACAGCGGTTTTCGTGTATATGATGGAAAAGTTCTTTTAAATCAAACACGGAGGAAATCCCCTCCATGTACTCATGTTCACACAATCATACCAGCAGTGGCATTGACAAATAGCTCGGCTTGAAGCGTTTTAACGGCATGGTGCAGATTGGAAAATTTAAGTCCAAATGAGATATCTCGGAATGCATGTAAAATTCGGTGTACACGAGAGTATAAAACGAGAATGAACCCAGACTCAGTTGGGGGGTTTCGAGTTCGAAATCGCTAAAGGTAAGAAAAGAACTTTAGAAGGTCCTGAAGGAAGGAAATGCCATTTGTACCTCCTGAACCCGGTGGAATAGGTGATCGGTAAAGTTAAATCAACAAACGTTGCCTAACATTTTTGACAAGTCACGTGGTTCAGTAGTATTCCTTTTACCTTTAAGGAACTCGAAACTCCCCTATTAGCCCAAGCCTCCGATTGACATACGACTTTACAACGTTGAGTTGCACTTGTGTCGTGCATACACGAGCGCTTAGGACCGGACCACCATCGAGTTGGGTCTTACGCTTTCGTGTATGCTGATCCTAAAGCTGGACATACACGAGAGATTAACACCCAGATCGAGCGACTCAGTTCGACCGTTAACTGCGCCGGATCCTATGCATGTATGTCGAGTCTAAAGCTCGGCATACACGAGAGATTAACACCCAGATCGAGCAACTCAGTTCGACCGTTAACTGCGCCGGATCCTATGCATGTATGTCGAGTCTAAAGCTCGGCATACACGAGAGATTAACACCCAGATCGAGCAACTCAGTTCGACCGTTAACTGCGCCGGATCCTATGCATGTATGTCGAGTCTAAAGCTCGGCATACACGAGGGATGAACACCCAGATCGCGCAACTCAGTTCGACCGTTAACTGCGCCGGATCCTATGCATGTATGTCGAGTCTAAAGCTCGGCATACACGAGAGATTAACACCCAGATCGAGCAACTCAGTTCGACCGTTAACTGCGCCGGATCCTATGCATGTATGTCGAGTCTAAAGCTCGGCATACACGAGAGATTAACACCCAGATCGAGCAACTCAGTTCGACCGTTAACTGCGCCGGATCCTATGCATGTATGTCGAGTCTAAAGCTCGGCATACACGAAAACTTAAAACCCGACTCAACTCAATTCGACCATAGCGTCGTGCCCCAAGTGCGCGTGCGTGCACGGCAACTGCACGAGTCAACGTGAGTTGTTCCCCAGGCGTTACCAGTGTGCCAGGAGTGAAAGATGTACGGTCTACACATATAGAATGTGATATAGACATAGCATGTGAAAGATGCGTTATCAAATCACAAACAGTTAAAGTTGAATCAGCATTCAGCGTGCTAAAAAAAAACATTCCAACACAAAAAATGGCCTGGCCGAAGAGGCAGATGTTCTCACCAAGGCTTTGGCCTTTGTAAAAGGGGGACTGTTGTTTAACTCTGGATGGAAAACGAATTAATTCGAACAACCTAAACGTTACACAGTTCTGTCTGACAACAAAGAAGTTTTAAATTTAAGAACCTCTCAGCCAGGATAAAGTATACAGAAGATAATATAAATAAAAGTCAGGAATCGGTTCGATATTTCCCTTTATAACCATCCACGGATTACCATGCGTGTCCAATCGAAATTTCTGTACAATCCAAAGCAAACAAGAGCGCAACAGTCATTGAAAGCTAACCAGACCCGTGGCCACCAGGGATTCACGAGCCCTGGACGTTTGTGGAGGGATGCTGCTCCTATTCCAACCCCTCATCTCTATTACGCACCCACGGACCCCAACCCCCACCCACGCACACATATATAGCCTATACATGTAGGCCTACATGCTGAAAATATTCCACTTTCTCCCGAGTTGGAATTTCATTGGAAGAGAGTCCGACAGGTTGTCTCCGCAAATGAGAATCCGTGTAACGTCAAATAAGTTAATAATGGCGCTGTGCACAGTATGCCCCACATATTATTTCCGTATGTATATATGCTTGGGTTTTATGTCGTACTCAACAATGTATCACTGATCTTTATCGTTCGGGCAACCTGTGTAGGTTGTGTACGAACTCCTCCGTCAAGTGAACATACCCATACTATCATTCGAATTACAGTTCATGTAGGTGTAGGACGTAAGCTTATCAGACCTATTTCATAGAAAATTAGGCCTGCAATGGCTTCTAACTAAACAATAATCATTACTAATATAGTACTATAGTAGGCCTATAGGCTACATCTTATATGAAATAGGTGATTTGGAAGCAAAAGGGATGGGATTCAAACGTTGGGGGAGAGTCCATAGGTCTAGAGACCTCACTGCGTGACATACTTACATAACATGTACATACACATTCCAACTCTGACCTTGATCACAACAACTGCCTGCTAACCCGTAATAATCGACTCTCGCCTTAAATGGCATTATCCTGCAGACAAGTGTTTGGAGTTGTTGCATCTACACTAAGATTAGGCTAATAGTAGCTTACCAGCACGATCAGTTCTGTTATTTTTTATAACCTAATGTTGTAGGAATCCACCAGGCTGATATGTCTACAGTGTAGTTTTTTCGGAATTTTTGACTGCGCTTATCGTTGCTGCTACTTCCCTTGAAAGTGAAAGTGAAACTGTCGATCGCCTCAAAGTTGCATGAAAAAGCCTTTTAAGCCTATGTGTATACACGGCATTAAGTGAGAATGGCTATAATCTGCACACCCTGTGTATATGTAAAGATCGATGAAATAATTAAATAGTAAACTGAACAATATTCTGAAATAAATAGCGAGTTCTAGGTTTCAGTTGTGCGTTCTTACATGGGAGAGGGCTAGATACCAAGTATATTCAGTCGGTATATGTTGCTATATAGGCCCCAACACCACTCTCTAAAAGCTACTGTGTACGAGTGGTACACATTATTGTGACAATAACGCACATGCACACAACTTTTGTGTACCAACAGTATATAATGTATGCAATTTGATCTTGATCGCAGTAACTGCCTGCTAACCGCTGATAACCGACTCTCGCCTTAACTGGTATCATCCTGCAGACAAGTGCTTTGAAGTTGTTTAATCTTGACACAAATTAGGCTAATAGTGGCTTACCTGCATGGTCACCTCTGTTTTTATAACCTAATATCGTAGGAATCCACCAGGCTGATATGTCTACAGTGTAGTTTTTTCGGAATTTTTGACTGCGCTTATCGTTGCTGCTACTTCCCTTGAAAGTGAAAGTGAAACTGTCAATCGCCTCAAAGTTGCATGAAAAGGCGGTTTAAGTATATATGTATACACGGCATTAAGTGAGAATGGCTATAATCTGCACACCCTGTGTATATGTAAAGATCGATGAAATAATTAAATAGTAAACTGAACAATATTCTGAAATAAATAGCGAGGTTTCAGTTGTGCGTTCTTACATAGGAGAGGGCTAGATACCAAGTATATTCAGTCGGTATATGTTGCTATATAGGCCCCAACACCACTCTCTAAAAGCTACTGTGTACGAGTGGTACACATTATTATGGCAAAAACGCACATGCACATAATTTTTGTGTACCAACAGTATACAATGTATGTAATTTGCGTACTATGTCCACAATGACGTGTGTATCAGTTGTGCACAATTTGTGTACCATTGATCGATATACATGCAATGTGTATGTGCAAATTTGTACACAGTTGTTTTACACATTTTATTAATGTTACTATTTCTTTCGAATTTATTCTGTTTTCGACATTCACTTATTAGTATATTCAAGTGTCAAAGGGCATAACAGGAGAGTTAGTTAATGAAACAGTTTCAGCGAAAATATAGCTTTATTTTAATTTTTTCACATGGCAAATTATTTGTTTATTAGTATGAAAAAATAATTTTCACCGCCATAGAATAAATTTTATTCGCGGTGGAAATAGAAATAATTTTTTCGCGGTGGAAATATGTTTTACATATACAAAAGTGATTTCTTCAGTAATTTACAATTTTCCCTTTGCGAAAAAAAAAATGTTTAATAAAAGCAGTTTTCTTTTGAAAAGCAATCCTTTGTCATTTGTTATAAGAAATCTTTTCCTTTGTAAAAGAAATCTTTTTCTTTAATTGCCAAAAAAAGAATCATTTTTGTAAACAACAGTCATTTCCGGAGAAAGAGAATATCTTCTTTAAAAAATTTGGATGAATTTTACAAATAAAAATGTTTAAAAAGTCGTCTTTCCTTAACAAATGAGTTGAAAATTAAATTGTGCCGTGGTGCTTTGAATAAAACCCGCCCTTCATCGTACAAGAACCTGATTTAAAGCCGCAACCAAATTAGAGATAGCCAGCTTGATGTCTGCGGCCTTATTTTAACTCGCCTGGGGTCGGCCTATAGCTGCGAAAAGGTCAACTCTGTAGGCTAACTAGGCACCGAATATCTAGGGAACTACAGTATATAAAGGGTTCCACACTTACATGTGGCTATATATATATCTCTGTAAAAAGACAATCAAATCAAAAGATTAAAAAATATATTAGGCCTAATTTATTAATAGAAGCTCCAGTATATTAGCAGTATTTCGAATATTTATATTACCGATACATGTAGACACGTGCATCTGTCGTGTTATAATGGTTCAAATGTCTGCGGGAATCTGTGGGCTATACATCCGTGCTGCTACACACGTTTCTATGGTTACGTGTAAACCAGCACCTAACCATGGAAACCATACATATAGACCTACGCGCTCCCAGAGATATATGGGTAGTAGGCCTACTGTGTAGCTCCCATTTATAAATACATGTAAATGTATGTTGTCATGATATAAATGCATTGGTGTATGTAGGTCTACCTGGCCATACATCTATAGGTGAGAACTGGTGAGTTTTAGATAATTTGTGATTTTGCGTTTACGTGATTTTAATTGTTGTTATCATTGTTAAGCGTCATATGGGTCTGATCTGGTATTTAGCCCCTTAATCACTCTACTATATGGCTGGAGCTATAGAAGGCCTACGTCCGCGAAGAATGCATTGTACTGAACGATAAGCCTATGCATACGGTTTATCAATATGGGTTTTACATTTCTGCCTGGAATACATTATTTTACTATCACTCGATTCCGATGATGGCAAAAATAAATTGCTGAAATACTTAGTCATAATGAAGCTTACGTTTTTCCGGAGTTACACTATAATATTATGATATGTACATTGTACATGATGACTGTTTCATATGCACGGCACGATTGAGACTTAGGCCTATGGGCTAAATGACCTAAAATGTCATCATTGAGTTCCTCATTTATCCAGATTATTACAGTTTTGTTAATTGTGGGTAGTTGTTTTGGCAGGTGCTTGGAAGGAAATGTGATATTCTACTGAGGAAATGTAAGTTTCAGTAAGAAAAACATATTTTACAACATTTACTTTCCTGTAAAAATGGATGGGGGGATATGCGATGAACGTCCAAGTTGCATCTGGGCACATAAATGTAACCTAATTAAGCCAGTAAGCCTGAAGGTGTTGGAATTCAGATAATTAGGGCGTGCAATTCAAGGGCTTTATATAGCCATTTACGTAAAGTTCACCCTGGTCATTACTTAAGAGGGGAGGAAATCGAGTTGGTAGCCTATTGAAGACAAGGTGGCGCGCTATCAGACTTGACTGTTAATCTGACCTCAGTAGTACATATTTCAACCACCAGATGGCAGTGCCGGCGGACATAGCGATCGAGAACGCATTCCAACAGGCTGGTTGGAGCTACGATAAGAAAAGTATGTTTAAAGCGAAGATTCTCGTCTTAGGACCATGTCAGGTGAGTATTTCTTTTTCACCCTTAGTAAATTAAAGGGCAGTCAGTTTAAATCCGTTATTTTTCGTCAATTCTGATCCGTTGAAACTGGATAGTCGCAATTGTTGACAGCGTTGTTATGGTCCGAATGTTACACGGAGTTCAATTTTCGTTGGTTTTTTTCATTTCACTATTTTATTTGAGTGATTCGAACCGTTGTGGATTACGATTGCTGTTGTAGTAATGATATGTTTTCTTTCGACTTTGTGATGTTCAACAGTTGAAATGAAGTGCTAAAGTTTGCTGTAACGTAAATCAGCAAGTTGAATGTTTCCCCGATTTTTTGATTCCCACATTTACCTGGTCATATATAATGATGTGGCATCGACGTTTTACTCGTTGAACTAGGTTTAACCGTGCGTAACATCTGCCTTTCTGAGCTTGTGCTTTTCCTTATGGAACTTTTATTGGAGTTATTTTTGAGTGAAAATATCAAATGCACAGCACAGCTTGGGGTCACAGGTCTTCATGGCCACAACAGCAAGCAGTGATAAAGCTCATGGACTTTGACATCAAGTCAGATAAGTCCTTTCTGAACCACATTTGCGGTCCAAAACAGGTGTCAACTGAGGCTGTTACCTCTCAACTCGGCCACACACACGACACCTCATGTATATTCCAGTGGGTAATGGCAAGCCGACCCCAGACTCGCAATAGGGCTAAGTATTTTACAACTAACCCGCCCATTATGTGCTTCTTTCGGGTTTAAGACACAAGTGAGGTCACGGGAACGAGAACTCTACAACACCCATAACTGTGGTTTATGCAAAATGCCCTCCTCTCAAGCGCTGACAGTTTCGCGAACTTTGGGCTGGCGGGCCATTACCAAGTAGAATATTTGTGGGATTTAGTGTGTGCGTCCGAGCTGAGAGGTAAGAGCCACAGATGAAACCTGTTCTGGGCTGCAAACGTCGTTCAGAAGGGACTTACCTGACTTGGTATGAAAGTGTGTAAGCTGTACCATTGCTTGCTGCAGTCCAGTATCTAAAGTCTGGATTGAAATAGCAATCTGGGGCTAGTTCTGAACTGAATTTGTCTGCACTGTTTGAGTTCATTCCATCTCTTTAATGTTTTGTCATGTTCATATCACTCAGATGCATAAATTGCTTTTCAGAGCGGCAAAACAGTGCTGTCAAATTTCCTGGCAGATGCATCGGAGTCAGCAGGAGGAGATTATCACCCTACTCAGGGTGTTAGGTAGGCTTTAGTGTTAATTGTGGTACTTCTGACAAGACATGTCACCCTGAGGAAAAATATAGGAAAAATGTAGGAAATCTCACCACTTGACATCTGTTGTACAAGGTTCATATTTTGAACACAGAACCGCTGATTTGTAACAGATGTCATCTCAGACATCGTCGCTAAGCTTTACCCTTTACTTGACCTCTGTGGCTGATGGGTTATGGTACCAAGCTAGTGCAGCACAATGTATCAGGAGCCAGTTGCCCTTTACAGTTAAACTTACATTGCATATTACATGGACTGTAGGTAGATCTTGACTTAATTACCTATCTTATTTATCAGTGAATCCTGAGGTTTGTTTTTAAGACATATTCTGTAAAGAAATGAACACTCTAGGAATTTCTCTGATATATGGCAAAATATGATGATTTTTCCTTTTCTTGATGGCTCGTTTCCTCTTAATTACTATAAGACAGCAAGTTAATTAGTTTCACTGATAAGGGGAGTTAATTAAAAAGGTAGATTCAACTGGAAAATGATAGTTCAGTTGAGAGTGTATACTAATCTACCTTCTTTGGCTGTGAAATTATATTGAATGTAGTATTAAAACCTGATCACATGAAACAAAAAATGAAATGAACACCAACATGAAGTGATATCAGATATATCATCTAATAGTTTGATATTACATGTATTGTTAGGGTTTTTTAGCCTTTTCCAATTGAGTAAAATGCTTTTAAATCATGAAATTATGTGGTGGTTTGTTGAGACACAGACATAGGTTAAAATTGACATCGCATCGATGATGTTTACCTTTAAGATCCATTAAGGCAAGCCAAATGTTAGGACCCTAACCTTAAATCCTATGCCCATCATGGGCCGAGGATATGTAGAGGGTAGGCCCATGATACGCTGACCCTCGGCCGACCATACGCCAATAATGTTTCCCTCCTTCCGCAAATGGTGACGTGATCCTCTGGTCAGCACACCTTGATCAGAGTTTGTTGTCATTATAAGGTACCGATTTTTGGCACACTGATCATTCAAACGTGCTGAATGCTGTCATGTAAACACAAATTGAACTCGTCTGATGATTTTTTTTGTCATTGTTAGGCCATGATAAGCCCCAATGGGACATACCAGGCTACTGTGTCTATAATGCAGCTTCTGTTTCCAGCTGACATGTTTTCTTGATGTTACTGTTCACTCCATTCTGGAGAATGGAAAGTTCAGGCTTGGTGTTCACCATTTTCAACTTGTGCCTCCTGGAGGTGAGGATCGAAAAGCTACTGAATCCTCTTTTCGACAAGCTTAATTTTGCGTTGACTGCATAGAGCTGTGTAATGAACATAGTGTTGTGACCTTATGGACCTCCCACATGCAAAACTTCGCCAATTTGAGATCAGCTGAAGAGGGTCGTAAGGCCGTCGCCTCTTATTTACGAGAAACACTGTAATCAATACATGAGCAGTATACTGAAGACAAACGTATGACCTTACGGACCTCCCTTAAATGCAAGTACTAATAAATGCATTTGAATTAGAGAAGTTTTCCCACAGTTTTACAAGATAGTAAAGTAAATATGTAACGCTGGACTGAAGCCAGAATATTGAAGTGATGCCGGCAGAGTTATGTTCTAAGATCATGTGCAGTTTGTGGCACCATGATCCAACCATCATCTGTGTATGATGGCAGGATGATACGTCGATAGTGACAGCTGATTTGCTCACCATTGGCCCACGGTCAGCGTATGGGCGGTGTATCATATGCCGACAGTCTGGCCACGATGGGCGGAGGATATAAATTGGGATCCGACTGTACCGTACGTCATATACATATGCTTTTTCAATGCAGAAGACTTGCAGCCTGTGTGTTAAGCACGAAAAACTGGTCACAGTATGGCCTGAAAATGTGTGACTCATTAGATTCCAACACTTGAAATGAAGAAAGAAACCTGAACTGTTTCCTTGGATAGCGTCTATAATCTGATATATTCCAGTACTTGATGTTAGTGTTGGCGTTACGTCTCAGAAGTGATTGCTCGGAGTTTTCTGTTGGAACCCACTGCAGGGTGTTTTGATCATGCTGCACATGTCTGTGAAGTTACTGCTCACATCATTGTGACATTTTCATTTGTAGGATTTTAGAATTTGAAGCTGGTAACTTGAAAACAGGAAACAGATCCACATCGGCAGAAGTTGAACTCTGGGATTGTAGTGGAGATAAAAAGTAAGTGATTTTGTTATTACTTGTTTATTTATTAATGTGATTGTTGCTTAACACCATACTGAAGAATTTTTCACTGATAAGAAGTCTCATGGGTGGAAGACGCTAAAGTTCCAGGGGAAATTTACCATGAGACACAGGAATATGCACACCATATCAATTGGGAAAGGATACGTGGTCTCCATTGAGTGTTATACTGTGCTAATGGCCACACGAGTATGGTTAACAGCTTATGGGACCAAGCGCCCACAAAGAGTGCAGGGAAACATAATTTTCTTGTCAGATGCCGGGTTTGAACTGCACCTCATGTCCCAGGTATTGAAATGTCTTTATTTTCTCCATAGTAATAATATTTTGGTTGACTTGCATGTACATCTGAAAAATAGAAAATCCATGTGTTCTTATATGCAGGATTAAAGTGTAAGCGTGAGCACGAGTCATTTGTACACCATGGGGCTCTTCCTCATCAACAGCATGTGTGGATAGTGGTCATCCCCCACTCACTTGGTTTGTGCTTTGTACATGTGTGTAGGGGGCTCCAGCTAACAGGTGGAGCGAGGTGGGATCGCTAATGAACAGGCTTCCACTAGCCTGCTCGTGGGGATTGTTGCGATATCACAAGCCCAAGGATATGTACACAGTGGATTAATGGTGGATAAAATATAAATATGACTAAAAAGTTCAGATGAAAGTAGTGCAAAGAGTTGGTTGTAAATGTGGTCTTTGATATTTTTTTCAATTTTTTTTAAGGAGAAAAAGACCCTTGAAAATATTTATTTATTCATTTGATTGGTGTGTTATGCTGTACTCAAGAATATTCCACTTACATGATGGCGGCCTGCATTATGGTGAGAGGAAACCTGGCAGAGCCCGCGGGAAACCCACGACCATCCGCCGGTTGCTGGGGGATCTTCCCGCGTACAGCTGGAGAGGAAGCCAGCATGAGCTTCTAGGACATTACGCTGCACTGTCGTGCTAACCAACTGACACTTGAAAATAATTTTTGTATGGTGTGTGTTTGGGACCACCTTTTGGAATATATAGTCTTTGTGGAATAATGTTATAAATGAGGGTGTAACACATATTTTTGCCCTAGAATTTGTCCTTTTCAGCTAACAAATGTGTTCAGCCTTGATATGGATCATATTTATATTTTTAATATGTTCATAAATATTATCAGAATTCTAGTTAAATGTACATATTTGAATGTAAACAGCAAATTTACTTTCAAATAAATTTATTACACATACATCACATCCTATTTTAAAACATTACTATGCAACGACCATAAATAACAAAAGTTGGTCCAAAATACCCAGCATACAAAATTATTTTCAAATACCCTTTTCTCTTGGAAAAAAAATGAAAAAAGGTATCTTTTCAAGCAAGTTTTGATGCTCTTTCATCTGATTTTGGCATGATTTGTACGTTGTCTTCTTACGTAAAGAATATTGACCTTGACTTGTGATCATCATGAAACCAAAGCTACAAGAGCAGTTTGCGATGAAATAGAAACAAGACATTATTTGGATTGCTAAAAAACTTTGCGAAAACAAAGAAATGCGTTTTCTGTTTTCCCAACTGCATGTCTTTGTATGGTATTTTCTAGGTTTGAGGGATGTTGGCCGGCTATAGCGAGAGATACAAATGGGATTGTGTTTGTGTACAGCCCTGATGTACAGCCTAACCATGACAAAGACCTGGAGCCATGGTAAAGCCCTTCACATTTACTATGTTTGTCATTACTGTTCTGTAGGCATATTTGAACATCATTTCATTGACTGAAATAGTACTTATTTAGCTCTGAAGTTGTGTGTGTGGGGGGGGGGGGAATAACTGCGCTTAGTTGGATTCGTGAGTCTTGAGTTTATTAGTCATGCCCGAGTGTCGGACTAGTACTGATGTTTTATCAAGTATATGTATAGGGTATTCCCTTGTCCACATAGGCCAGTAAACAGTGAATATGGATAAAGGTAGTTCCCAGATTTAATGAAAACAAAAGCTATTGATATTCACCACAATTTGTACTTGGATTTTCACATTCTTGGATTTTGTTTACAAAGGCAGATAAAAACAACTTGTAGTTGTACTTTTGGAGGTAATCAAAGGTCAGAAAATATTGGTTGCTTTTAGTTCTAGTATAATTCCAGTACGATAATGGTATCTTCCAAAACAAACTTGAAACCTTGAAAGATCTCTGGGAGTTATGATGAAATTTCTCATCAGATTGTGTGGAATGTTGTGTTTGATAAATTCAGTTTTTTCTTAGTCAGAAATATCCACCAAGATATAATTACGGTAATACTGTGTATTGATGTCAAAGTTCATTGATATGCTTAGAATGATTATGGATATTGTACTAATCACTATGTTATGCGATTACCTCCCCTTAGGTACGACTATTTCGTGCAGCAGCAGGGAGTGAAGGAGAGCTGTTGTATTGTATTCGCTCACCACCGGTCAAACAACTACGACCCAGAGAGACCCACACTACGTATGTAACATACACTCCAGCAATTATAGCCAGGATCAGTTTCGCCCATCTTTTCTAAATTCTAAGCCTTTTTTAAATATGTTTGTCTTTTTAGATGTTGTTGTCTGTTTTTGAACCCCTTTATATGATGATGTTATTTACAATAGAAGTTAAATTAGTTACTGTGTGAATGTTGAAACTCACCCCACCTTCCAAAAACAGCTTGAATCTGACTGAAATGTATATTCAAAAATATTTCGATTAGCGCTGATAAACTTCACAAAAGTGTACTTTGACAACTCCAGTGCTCATTCTTGAAAGTGGTTTTATTAAATCAAAATATTTAATCCTGTGTGGTGCCTTGCATTATTTGTTGGAGTTGCCATTGCACTCTGCTAAATCTAAAACTTGTCTGACTTTTTAAATCTTTCCAACCCTAAATTCCATGGTTCAGTATACATGTCTGAAAACAAATGTTTTGTATGATTGTCTACAGTGCTTACATATACATGTGTGTATGTCATCACGTTTTGCTCTGAAACATAAATAAGTCAGGAATTCCCTAAAATATTACAATATACATACTGAAAATAACTTTAAAATGGAAATGTTTGGTTGTCTTTTTTCTACAACTCAGAAAGATGAATGAGACAACAACACTTAATCTCTATCAAATCAAAAGTACAGTGACAGGTTGAATTACGTGTACATTTTCAGCTGGTCCATTCCGCAAGATGCAATGCATTCACACAAACATAGAAGATGAGGGCGAAACTGTGCGGAGAGAGTTCACAAACTTCCTGTCCACGCTTCTGGGTGCCATGTCTGACAAACGGGACCAGGAGGAATTGAGCATCATGAACCAAAGATAGGATATGTGACGGGACTAGAATTAGCATCCTACAACACCACACACAGCACCAGAAGGAGGTGAGCATCATGAACCAGAAATAGGATACCTGACAAGACTAGAATTGTCATCCCACAACACCACACACAGGACCAGGGGGAGTTGAGCATCATGAACCAGAGATAGGATACCTGACAAGACTAGAATTGGCATCCTACAACACCACACACAGGACCAGGAGGAGTTGAGTATCATGAACCAGAGATAGGACACCTGACAAGACTAGAATTAGCATCCCACAACACCACACACAGGACCAGGGGGAGTTGAGCATCATGAACCAGAGATAGGATACCTGACAAGACTAGAATTGGTGTCCTACAACACAACACACAGGACCAGGGGGAGTTGAGCATCATGAACCAAGATAGGATACCTGACAAGACTAGAATTGGCATCCCACAACACCACACACAGCACCAGAAGGAGGTGAGCATCATGAACCAGAGATAGGATACCTGACAAGACTAGAATTGGCGTCCTACAACACCACACACAGGACCAGGAGGAGTTGAGCATCATGAACCAAGATAGGATACCTGACAAGACTAGAATTGGTGTCCTACAACACCACACACAGGACCAGGAGGAGTTGAGCATCATGAACCAGAAATAGGATACCTGACAAGACTAGAATTGGTGTCCTACAACACCACACACAGGACCAGGAGAAGTTGAGCATCATGAACCAGAAATAGGATACCTGACAAGACTAGAATTGGTGTCCTACAACACCACAAACATCAACTACCTTAAATATTGCATGAAGCACATTGTACATGAAAAGGCATGGCTCTCCAAGTCCCTCCCAGAGTTATCTTTCTTGGTTCACAGCACATGCAAGTGCACACAGGCTGCTGTATTGTACATGTATATGTCATCCTGTGTTGTAAGTCTGTATTTACTGCAGAGACAATGGTTTGTGGACAATTCATATTTGTAATAGGGATTTATTTTGGAAAGGGATGTGGTGAGGATTTCATGTTTGTCACAATCCTGATGGGGCTCTGTGTGAGTTAAGGAGTGTCACTACATAACACTCTTTACCCTCACAGCAGAGGTCAAACTTCTGGCCAGTTTGGTCATGGTTTTGATGTGTACAGTCTCTAAATATTGTCAGAAGACTAATAAAACACCAGTCAAAAGCAGTCTTATTCTTACGACTGCTTTACAGAGATGTGTACATAAACAACAAGATTCCTTTGGTAGGTGTGGATGCCCATTATAATGGTCTATTGTATACCTCTGATCCAGTTGCATATTTGGTTACATCATTTGACAGATTTGTTTATTGATGATTTAAGTTCCTCTAGATCATGTATTAGTACATGGTTTGGTGCATGTACATTATTTAACATATTACAGATATATATTTATTGTGTGTTAACGTGATATCAGTGCTTTGAGAGAGGACTGCATGAGATGATAACACCTGGCCTGACCGTAAAGGTGTGTTATGGTTTAGCGTCTGGCCTCATCTTAAGGGTGTGTTACAATTTAACATGATGAAAATGTTTTTCATAGAGTGTGAGGTAGGACAGCATGAGTTAAACACCTTTCCTAAAATAACAAGTGTCTTATGAGATTTACCTGAGCAAAGGTGTGATCACTAGTGTGTCAGATCAACATTCCGTCCATGCTCCCAGGCGGAAACATTTCATAGTTCTCTATTATATATCGTTGAGTGATATGGGGATTTGTGGTAACCTGAAACTGTTTTCATATTAATAATTGCTGTCCTGTTATAATGGGTATAAATGGAGGAATCCTGGACAAACTGTCTGCTCTAGAAAAACAGCTTGTCTGGCAGAAATTCAGCAATCTTGTTTCTTATCTACGATTCCATTGCAAAGGGTAGTAGCCTTTGGACATTTTGCATATTTGTTTCCCAAAGGAGTTGGGGAAAAATTTTAATTGTTTCTCATTTGACTCATGGCTCGGTTGATCAGTTTATTGTGTAAAACTTTACCACTAACGTTCCAAGGGATACATCTGTGCTTGTATTCCTTTGGTGAGTTGTGAAAACTGTTTTGGATGTGTAACGTCTGTGCATGTACATGTGTGCTCTTATGCCTGCTGTTAGACATGTTAAAACAATACACAATATGTTCACCTGTTTTAATACAACAGACTTGTTTCGTTTAGGGGCTTATTTCACAAATCATTCTACACTTTGAAGGACGCATGTAGAAATCTCATCTTTGCTGCAGTCACGTAACATGGTGTGGATGCAAACCTTTTAACAGAAACAGTCCCATCTACTGGCACACAGTTCAGTCTCGGTCTTGGTCAGGGTATTTCTACCTTTTCTCTCTCATTTTTGGTTGGTTCTTACTGATTAGAAGAGAAATTGACTACCATCTGGATACATACATGTACTACTTATGCTTCTATCCATCTGTCTTGGAAAACTCTGTCTTCTGGTATCAAAGAGACAGTGATGATGTTGGACGCTTCAGTTTATAATTTTCGTTTATTGATGTGATTGTTGTTGAACACCTTACACAATGGCGGCCAGCGTTTTGTGTGGAGGAAAGATGAATGCCTGGATTAAACCACCGACCTCTGGCAAACTCTCCAATACTTCCTATTGGTGGGAGGCTAGGCCACTAAAGAGAACACTTTCCACTGCTTTTTGTAAAGGACAGAGTCAGCGACATTTAAATCCTCTATAAAGGCCATGGCAGTATCCATTATCATATTGTTGACTTGATTAAAATTTGTTGAAAACAAACACAACAAGTTTGAACAAAGATAATAAATATTGCTTTATTCTTACCTCTAGGCAGATTTTATGCCACAGCTGACAGAAATTAACTGTTACCAGTACCCTTTCTTTTTTCCATTATCTTGTTTGGTACAAATTTAAGTCTGAAAATTCAGATTTTTCTAATAAAGTACAATCCGTCACCACAAACTACAGTGGATGTTCTCAATAAAAAAGTAAACAAAGTGAGTAAATTCCAAGAGTTTAACCTGATCCACCCAAATAAGAAACATGCACTGACAAAATGTTTTACCTCTGCTCAGTCTACATGTACATTTTAACGCCCAATGATTTGGGAGGTAAAAACAAACAGGTGAGTCGAAATCCAGGATGTTTACCACAGCATGGAAGTAATTTCATACATTTTAAGTAATTCATGTTTACTTAACTGTTCACATATTAAGATTCAATGCTAATTTTAAAAACATAAATAAGCTTCGGTAAGAAAAATTGCACATGTTTAAATAAAGCCATAGTTTTCCATTGTAGGATAGCCAGAATTCTTGTAAGACAACATGAATGTATGTTACACAAAGAGCACTTCAGTGAAATGAATTCTGCATCTGAACTTCACAAATGAATACAAAAGGACTGGGTAAAATTGTGTGATGTATTATGTACAATTCTATCAATGCATAACACAAAGATTCCCACTAAAATGACATGGCCACTTTCTGTGAATTGCAACATAGTGCCTCAGTGGGAGAGGAGATAATGCTGGAATTTGAAGTGATACATTTATGGCCTTTAAACCTGTGGACATCCAGAGTGTTACACTTGCGGGATTTGAACCACTGATCTTTAGGGTTGCAGTCCAAAGGTTAATTCCAGTTGTATTTGTTGTGGAAAGGGTGGAAAATTAGAAGGTTAACCTATAATGTACCCATGCAGGTAACACACCGGATTTGTTACAATATGTAATCTGTCGCCGCAGATCACAGTTAGAACTGAAGAAAAAATAACTGAATGTTTCATATAAATCCTTACACAAAAAATTACCGTCAATCCTTAAATGTATTTTGGTACTAAAAGTGCACCGATAAAGACCTTGTGACCCTCAGGTATGTAAACATGTAGTGGTAATAATCTGGCCTAGCTCTCTGAGTATGCTCAAAGTGTAACATACACACATGAAATATAATACTGGTCAGCTGTAGACCTTCATCAAGCTAGAAACTGGTAAAAAACACTATAACATCTTCACAACCTCAAGGACTAGACTTCATGTTCACTGGAGCAACAAGCAGTTACAGCTCAAACATCATGATAACATTAACACCCCTGTTCAAACTAATACTTGTACCTTGTACAATTAGGCATTAGCACGCTATCAAGTGATGTAGATCCCAGTGTTACCTGCAATTACCTCACAGGTAGAGCTTATGCTCTGTTCTCCGCTCTCACTCTACATCACTGCCATCGCTAGACAAGCTGGACCTTTGCAGCGTGTGCGATGCACACCTATAATCAGCATTCATCAATAAAAATTTTTCAGGTGTCCATTTTAAGCATGTTATGCACACTTTAGGTAGAGATGTACGGTACTGTGTGCATATATGTATCAAGTAACAATAGGAAGAAATGTAAAGACAGTGGTTTTGTGTTTTCTCACATAACTTTATGCCTCATCGATGTGACCCCAGAGTGATCTTGGCATTGTTCAAGATTTCTGTACCAGATTTGCCAGTGATCTCTGTGACTTAATGTAAGTGAAGACAGATGCACATATGCACAGATGTAAGGCGAATTGTTCTTGTATACCAGAAGTACAAAGATAAAGGCAACCAGACCAACTGCATACCTGTACAACCATCATGTACCTGTATGTCTGGTTGGTTTCAGGCTATAAACCATGAGCAGCACCTGTCTTAGAATCATTACATCATTCCCTCTTTTCAGGTATACACTTGTGGGCCTATAAATTACAAGGCTAAAACAAAGTAATTTTAACACAGGGATCTTTGGTTTATATATTAAGGGCACAAAATTCATTTATATATCATGCTCTGACAATTAAGTCTGCAGTGCACAGTTTACTCAGGCACTTCACTGGTCGTATGCACTTGAACCAAACTCAACTCACCCACCAAATGCGCCAGAGTCACGCCTGAAGGCATGAAGGCATGACCTCTGGCTTAGTCAGACTGGCTGTGACACACCTGTAGTCTCAGTATCATCAAACCTCTCTGTCTCCAAATATTAACTGCTGTGGCATAGTTTTATAGAGTATCAGATGTTTGTATCAATCCTACTACACCTTCATAAATAACAGTACACGTATGGTACATATAGGAAATAACAGACAGTACACGTCTTAGCATCACCATGCTGTTACATTAATCTCACCTCCACCTCTGGACAAAACATACATGTACATCACAAACAGATAGCTGAACTCATCCAAATATTAACAATACACATGCTATAAACATATACATCCTGGCCTCAATGGCCATTTACATATGCACAAACACATATATAACTTCTACAATCTTAACTACAAACACATTTTAAAGCTTTTGATTAGCATTGCCACCTTAACAGTTCACCTACATAAATTAACAGTTTTCGAACAAGTGGAACTCTGGTTTAATATATGTGTACATACACACCCACAAAAAACATTAACAAAACACAGGCCAAAACTGGTGGTATTGAATTTCGAGGCCCTGTGACTTGTGTATAATATTGTACTGGAAGACTTCCTTACCATGTGTTTTACAGAATTCTTCAATTTCCATAAAAAATCCCACACTTTTGATACAGGTGTATAATGTATAATTTCAGTTAACACCTGTCCTTAATCCTGCAGCACATTATTAGAGATGGGCTTATATGCAGGAGTACCCGCAGGAAAAGGTGTTCACACTGTACAAGAGCTGCCACCAGCAGGCCCGTAAGATTTAGGCAAATTTTTCTAAAAAACAAACAAGGGCTGACAGTTATTTTTGGGACATTCTCCCTGACACTGAAAAAGAGAGAAGCTGGTTTTCTTTTCTTTTTTCTTCATGTGTAGAAGAAAAACATTACAGTACAAAAGCTACGATAATTCCTCCTGCTTGCATTGAAATTCCCAAGAAATGGCAAGTATTATTTGCACTTCAGCCCTAAAATAACCATACAACTAGGCATCTACATGCATACATAGACTGGCACACAGATTGGCCTTCGTGTCTGAATTACGTGACGTCAGATTTGATTTATCTGGCAGCCAATTCAAGCAAATCTGATTTCAACAACTATTCACAGCATTCCAGAAAATATACCATGTGTACAATAAAACCAATAAAATAACTTTCTTTCTGGCAACTGTTCCACAAATTATACAGCTGCACTATACATTCACAAATAAATAAGAAGCTATTACACACAAGTAGAACAGACTTGAAATAAATAAGCTTACACTGAAACACAATAAAGAGTGCCACATATCACCTAGCGCACACGAGAATATTGAAAATCTAACTGATAAAAAACGAAGCAAAAAGAACACATGAAGATATATGTGAAATTATGCAAAAAAGCTAAAATGAAAATTAAAGAAAAAACTGCATTATGCATGTACCTTTTTTTTTTTTTTTTTTTCACAGTTGTTCAAAATTTATTGAATTCATCTGCCTATGAAGTAAAACACACAAGTTCTGTACAGTATATATCCACTGGCAACTAAAACAGAGAAAAACACAATTTGAAGTGGTATAAAGGAGGTGGTGCCTTAGAACCTTTACACATAACCCACAGTAAGACCACACTCCATTTTTCAAATGTTCATCATACAAGACTTTCAAACTAGTTTGTTTTTGCTAAGTGTAGTTTACATGTTCATGGCAAGATCATAAAAGAATTCTGACACCTATATGTTCATGTATGTTAAGAAAGAGTGTTAGTGTTGTTTCATTTTGTACATGTATCGCCACAGTTGTTGCTATTTGTATCATTATTTTTGTTGCTACATGTATCATCATATTTGTTGCTACTTGTATCAACATTTTTGTACTGTCACTCTTGTTGCTACATGTATCATTGTTTTTGTTGCTACTTGTATCATCGTTCTTGTTGCTACATGTATCATCATATTTGTTGCAATATATGTATATTCTCATTGTTCATTTTCTACTTAAGCATAAAAGCTGGTAAACACATACCTTTATACCAAAATACTTATCAATGTCAGATCTGGAAAATAGTAAAAATTTGAGCATAGCAGAAAAATCATTAAAAATATTTATAATAGAGTAACTTAAATATTGTCACCATCTTGGTATTTTGATGTAGCGCCACCTGAGAAAGGATTCTAAAATTCTGAGCAAATCAAAATATAATCATGAGAATTCTTAAACATCTCATACCTACATCTCACCTACACAACTCACTCTTTTTGCATTAAATTTTAAAATTTGAAATGCATGACATTTTCTTACAATTTAATTCGAATAAGACATTACATCATTAAGCATAAGAGGAAAATGCTCTAAAGGCAATGAAAAATAAAGTCTTCAAGTTAAGGTTGTACTATTAAAAGTTAATCATATTTTTACACATAAAATGTGGTACAAGAATGCCCATGCATTGCTTTACATGGACATATATGAAAATGGAAGCATACTCTTAACATGGAAACACCAACGGAGACATTTTAATTTCGAGCATATAAACTTAAATGCCTGCATTAAAAAAAAACACCATATAAAAATGATTTCAACTTTTAACAAATGCAAAATCTCAAAATCTCTGGTATAAGGCTACATATACGTTACATGTAGGCCTCAATTTTAGGTATGGCAGATTTATTCAGGTGTGGCCAAAGCCAAGGGGTTATTTACCTCACGAAACCCTGTCTCCACTATCAGTGAATAAGTGACAATTCTGTATCACTTTAGGACAATGAGTATTTAAACATGTAAATGCCTTGTCGATTTCATGCCTACAGTGTGTGATGGTTGACACGGTAACTGTATGCAGGTACATGTGATTCTACAAAGTGTTTAGTGATGGTGGGCCTTGAAACACAGGTTCCAACCTGGTGACCAGACAAAGATACCTTACTGGCCCCAGGAATGTCATTGTGAAATTTTGCATATCACTGTTAGTTCTCGTGATTTCGGCTCTTATCACAACCCAAGAAATATAAATTTAACACAAAGGCTACTGTTTTGAGTTTCTAAGTCTGATGCTGTTGTTAGAACCTAAAGTATATGTTGATTATTCACAGGACATAAAGCATACCTAAAAAAACCTAATGGTTTAATAAAATGGTTACCGTTTTCACCGAAACCTGAGAAATACACCTACTGCATAAAGCATACTATTTTTAGTTAATTACCATGGCAAGAATTACTGTGGCTATTAGTACATTCACCTGAGAAATATAGGTATGACTGTGGAAGTTTTGGAATATTTAAACCTGATGATGGAAGAGAAATACCAATAACTGAATGTGATTTCTGAACAACTTCAAGAGGCACTATCAGTGTGTGAGTATCTGACACACATAGCACTTTGTCACAAACAGTTATACTAGCAGTTCCGTAATACACTTTGCTTCTAAAGTAAACCCTTCATCCATACACGAACCCAATAACATGTTTTGGTCAACAAGTTGCAAACACTATTAACAAAATCTTAACAACTGGATGCCTCAGATGACAACAATTTTGGAACTGTTAGGGTAGCACCATTTATTACGAATGTTGGCTATATATCTTCTCTCTCTCTCATAAAATATACAAACAATCGTCCACAACCATGTATCATTTGCTCAGTAAATGTTTCCATTCTTAATAAACATCCTATTAATACACATTTCTGTTTGGTCATCAATAATCACATGTAATGTTTCAACAATACATCACAGCCCCAAATCTTTTCAGAAGACCCCATTCTAGGGCCCCATCACCACAAAACAATTATATCTTACACCTGTTATCCAGGCAGGTGAGAATACCCGCGTCTCAACAATACATCACATCCCAGCCTTTTCAGAAGACCCCACTCTACAGCCCCACCACCACAAATCATGCATATCTTACACATGGAAAAGTTATACAAGCAGCTGGGAAGACCCGAGTATCTCCAGTGGAATCTCACTGTCATCAAAATACAGCTTTTTATACACGAAAGCAGGGAGACTTTTGACATGAACCTCCTTAAAACAGTTTCATTGGGATTAAATCTGGTAATTGTAAAAAAAAAAAAAAGTACAAAGTTTAAAAACTCTCAAGAGGGAAAAGCTTTGTAACAATAAAAACCTCTAAGATAGGATGGTTTCCATGAAAACCATTCTTCTATCTATTGGTACTCGTATCCTGTGACCTACATGTGCTGATAAAAGCTTGTCACGTAAGTAGACAAGATCACCAAATCTGATACACTATTGTTTGAAAAGGAAGAAAAATTTATACATAAAGCTTTGCACTAAAAAGTCATCAAAAGACTTTGGAAGAGCCAATTAATTTTGGTGGGTTGGTCAGGTTATGCCTGTCCAAAACTCTTTTCTGTCATAAATAGCATCAGGGTTAGCATATTTCTTTTGGCATATTTCATACATCAGCAGGTGCCATGACTACTGGGAAGATCCACTGTGGAGCATAACCTCACCAATGCACAGGTTTTATACTCAGGGACAATATTCGGCGACGCCCTTCCTTCACAGCCTCGGCACCATTCCTCAAGGATCTTCCAGTTGAGGACAAGCTGAGCCCTCCCCCACTCCAGAGCCTCAGCACCACTCCTCAGGAATATTCCTGGTGACGACAAGCTGGGACCCATCCTCAGGAACCTCCATGTCTTCCAGCTCCTCCAGCAGGTAAGGTGCCTGGTCTATGACCACACCCAACAGGTGGTCCAGGTACGCTTTCTGACGCGTCGACTCCAGGATTGTGTCCTTCAGCGCTTGCAACACATCCTCCTGCAACAACAGGTCACATCATTTCTAGTTTCTTTATTTACTTATTTACTGGTCTATTTATTTGTTTGACTCAGATTCCATGCCATCCAAAAGAATACACCTGTATCATTAATATGACTATAGCCACCCTTCCACCTGCAACCTTATTAATTTGATTTTCTTTCAACACACTTTATTGTTTTCATGAAATTCTGACTTACATGTACACAACTGCAGTCATTTTCCTGGGAGAGGGAGGGTCTTGGATCAATCACCTACATCTGGCCAACAACTGACAAACTTTCCCACATGTTGTTTACAGGTCTACACTACATACTGGCTAAAGGCAAATGGTCGTTAATGAATGCTTGACAGCAGAAACAGACCCAACGGCACCGGGAAACAGTGTTATGGATTATGATACACTAAGCTTTCAAGCATGTTCTGTAGAAGGAAAGTTGGCCGTGGTCAAGTGGTTAAAGGAACTTGTCTTTCAGTTGCTGTGACAAACAAGGTGTCACCTTAAGGTGATGACAAACAATGTGTGGTGAACAGATTTGCACATTGTACTGATGGACGTGATGGAAGTCAAGAGGCCTTTGATGACTCCTGAACTGTGCAAACATGAACACGCACTTCATCAACTGTTTGTGATCAACGCAAGCAGTGACAACGTGGGAGGTGGTGAAGTCTGTCACTAGCGCAGTAGTTTATGAGGGTCACACTGGTTTTATGCTACCCACAAAAATGACCGTCATCATACAAGTAAGAAAGTCTTGAGTATCCAATCGACCAACAATCACATGAAATCAAACGTTCTTTGCAGGCCTTAACAGGGGATATAGCTCCATAAACCAAAGACTGGGTAATAGACTAAGCTGATCACCACAAGTCCCACAGACTACCTGACGAGCCTACCTTTTCAGCTTGTCGCAGATTCTCCCACAAAGGCACAGAGTCATCCATGTCTTCATACCTTACACCTGGACAGTAACATCAAACAAAACCATGCATGGTCAGAGCTCAGCTTATTTCACCTGTATTAATACATACTGATTCATATTCCTGCTGAACAAAGAGATGCTGGGCATGAACAAGCAGTCTAATGGCAGTCTCGTCAAGGACTGACAAAATCCACAAACACAGAGCCAGTGAATGCTCACAGGTTTATATAATATCAGGGTTTAAAGAGGAACAAACTAAAGTTGCAGTTGTATTATATACGAATTAGTTTACATCAGAGATGTTCGCACAACATAATTGGTTTGTGTTTAATGCAACACTGGGAGTACATCAGCCATAACATGATGAAAATTCAAATTTGAAGGACTTCCAGAAGTTTCTAGACCAAATGAGAAAACGAAGACAATCCAATAACTTCTGGTGTGGTGCAACTTTCTCAAAGTTTAGAACCTGAACAAATTTCAGCTCGAACACATGATTGCGGTGTGACCTTGGCTTAAGACCCACCTTTGTGGTCCGTGTCGATGATACTGATCAGCTGATGAAGCTTGGACACGGCTCTGTCACGTTCCTCTTCAGCCTGCTTCAACGACTGGTCCTGTCACAACAACAACAACGGGATTTGTCAACTATGTTCATGTGTAATCAGACAATTCTTGTAACCCTTGTATTTGTTCGATTTGAGTAGGAGTATTTCACTTGCATGACGGCTGCCAGCATTACAGTGGAAGGAAACGGAGTGTAGCCTGGCAGAAACCCATGACTATCTGCAGGTTGCTGGCAAACCATCCCACATATGACTGGAGAGAAAGTCAGCAAGAGCTGGACTTGAACTCACAGCAACTGCACTGGTGAGAAGTTCCCTTGTAGCACCAGGCCAGTCAGAATTCTGACATAATTGCTGTGATGCTTTGAATGTTTGGACCTGCATGTCAAAACCGTAATTGCCACCCAATCACAATCACAGTTTATGTAAACTGACCGACACTGACCAATGCCTGAGCAGTAAAAAATCCTGGAGGTGCCGAAGGTAACTAGCAATTCAATCACTTTATAGTGACCAACTGACACCATGATTCTGTGAAAAACATAGAACATGGGACTATATGTATATGATCACTGCAGTATGCCTTCTAAAGAACATTTCATTTACAAGTGCACTACACAAGTCCACATAAAACCACTTGTACTCTTTATCTAAAGTGCTAAAGTAGGTGTCAGGGTAGCCACAATTGCCACTACTGTATTGATGTTATGTGTAGCATGCCTTGTGAAGAATCCCTGGGGTGAATGTCTGTTGTGCAGATCATCTGCAGACAGATACACCCCTCACCCCTACCAAAACCCGAATCAACAAGACTAATCATGTCGCTCACCTTTGTCTCGAGCTCGCACGCCAGAGAGTTGGCCCTGGTCACTTGATTGGTCAGGGTTGTCTGCAGCTGCTGTAGCTGCTCCTATAACGACGACAACAACAGCACACAACATGGTTACAATGTCATTTTGGTTATTGGAGGCTTCATATCTGATTCCTACAGAGAGGGCATCATACTTTATGTATGACAAAATCTTACATTTTTCTCAATCGCTGAAGCTAGCTAACCCACTCAACCGATATGGTTTGTTGAATTGAAATGAATTTCTTACATGTATATCAAATTTTACGTCACCATGAAATATTATCAGACAACTGAAAATAACAACAGCCTGAATAGGCGTGTCAGGTTAGTGAAGGGGTCTGCAAACGCGTTGGCATGCCAATGCTTTGTTGCAGTGCACCCAACGCTGAATTTAGTTTCGCTGCACATGTAAATGTGGGCAATACGGTAACAAGCAGTTCAATGTTGCAACGAGCACTTCAGCACACCAAGGAACTGTTCAACAACTTTAGGAACAGAGTAGCAATGTAAGGAACAGTTCAACAACTTTAGGAACACTGCAGCACTGTAAGGAACAGCTCAGCAACTTTAGGAACACTACAGTACTGTAAGGAACGCTTCAGTAACTTTAGGAACACTACAACACTGTAATAAACAGTTCAGCAACTTTAGGAACACTACAGCACTGTAAGGAACAGCTCAGCAACTTTAGGAACACTACAGCACTGTAAGGAAAAGTTCAGCAACTTTAGGAACACCACAGCACTGTAAGGAACAGCTCAGCAACTTTAGGAACACTACAGCACTGTAAGGAAAAGTTCAGTAACTTTAGGAACACTGCAGTACTGTAAGGAACAGTTCAACAACTTTAGGAACACCACAGCACTGTAAGGAACAGCTCAGCAACTTTAGGAACACTACAGCACTGTAAGGAACAGTTCAACAACTTTAGGAACACTGCAGCACTGTAAGGAACAGTTCAACAACTTTAGGAACACTACAGCACTGTAAGGAAAAGTTCAGCAACTTTAGGAACACTGCAGTACTTTAAGGAACAGTTCAGCAACTTTAGGAACACTACAGCACTGTAAGGAACAGTTCAACAACTTTAGGAACACCACAGCACTGTAAGGAACAGTTCAACAACTTTAGGAACACTGAAGCACTGTAAGGAACAGCCCAGCAACTTGAGGAACACTACAGCACTGTAAGGAACAGTTCAGCAACATTAGGAACACTACAGCACTGTAAGGAACAGTTCAACAACTTTAGGAACACTACAGCACTGTAAGGAACTGTTCAACAACTTTAGGAACACCACAGCACTGTAAGGAACAGCTCAGCAACTTTAGGAACACTACAGCACTGTAAGGAACAGTTCAACAACTTTAGGAACACTGAAGCACTGTAGGGAACAGCCCAGCAACTTGAGGAACACTACAGCACTGTAAGGAACAGTTCAGCAACATTAGGAACACTACAGCACTGTATGGAACAGTTCAACAACTTTAGGAACACTACAGCACTGTAAGGAACAGTTCAACAACTTTAGGAACACTACAGCACTGTAAGGAACAATTCAGCAACTTCAGGAACACTACAGCACTGTAAGGAACAGCCCAGCAACTTGAGGAACACTACAGCACTGTAAGGAAAAGTTCAGTAACTTTAGGAACACTACAGCACTGTAAGGAAAAGTTCAGCAACTTTAGGAACACCACAGCACTGTAAGGAACAGCTCAGCAACTTTAGGAACACTACAGCACTGTAAGGAAAAGTTCAGCAACTTTAGGAACACTACAGCACTATAAGGAACAGTTCAGCAACTTTAGGAACACTACAGCACTGTAAGGAACAGTTCAACAACTTTAGGAACACCACAGCACTGTAAGGAACAGTTCAACAACTTTAGGAACACTACAGCACTGTAAGGAACAGTTCAACAACTTTAGGAACACTGAAGCACTGTAAGGAACAGCTCAGCCCTATGAAGCCACAGTTTGGTGCTGTAATAAAGGAACCATTCTATAGTATCATCAGGACCCGTTTCGTTCATTACCTTAAGGAATGCAAACCATGGCCCTGTTGTGAAAACAAGACTTACTTCTAACTTGTACATGTCCTTGACAGACTCAGTCTTGGCCATGGGGAAGAGTTTGAGATACTGCTCGGATCCCACGTCCATGTCACGCAGCTCCTCCAATACATGACGCAGCTCCTCCCACTGGTTCTCAGACTGCGTAAGCTGCAACAACATGTGTGACAAACGTAAGAAACTCACAGCCAAATTTACAGTGCCAACCTGAGAATAGGTGGTTAGAGAATGGTTTGTATTTAAGTTTTCCGTCCTTGAATCTTAGATCAGTGACATGGAAGATTTACGTGAAGGTAGTAAAACATTTACCTGACAACGGAATGGAGGCTACATGCTTTCTTTTCAACAAATTATAAAACAATGTGCACAAAATGTCAAAAAATTACTACTGACTGCTGTTTAATGCTATACTCAAGAGTTTTAAAACAAATGAGGCCAGTTTATGGGTGGTATAAATTTTTAAAGAACTATTCTGGTGTGAAAACACCTTTGTCTTAAAAGCAAGGCCAAATGATAAAGATTGGCACAGTCTGAAAAGCTTTTCTAAATTGTAAAAACATTGCACTGTATTAAAACAGATACTGTACATTTCGTCAGAGAATACCGAAACAAAACTTTTCTATCACTGATGGCTGACGCTTATACACAGATGACGTAGCCTTTTAAACGCTCTTGTCATCATCAAGCATAGCTGCCTCACTTGACATCACATCTGTCTGATTCAACGTCATACAAAGAATATCATCACGTCACATGAGGAAAAATTTACGGAAACAGACGAAGATTTTGTTTTGCAAGGAATCTTGAGTTATATGGTTTAAATAGTGTTATTCATCGACAATGCTTTTGAACCATGGTGCTAGGTTTGTTCCATCAGATATTTTCATATAACTTTCAAACTTCTACATATTTTCTACATATTAAAGTGGCACTTTAATAAAACCACATAAAATCCAAAGAAATAAAAGACAAATCTACACATCTGATGAGAATGGAAATGTAGATGACAAAACAGGATCTTTGTGCCATTTCATACATACCTTGTTTTTTAACTTCACAACATCATCAGCATTCATTCCATGTGACTTACTGTAAAAAAAACAAATAATCTAAAATCACAAAACCTCAGGGGAAAGACACAACGATTTTCATACACTAATAATTATATAAATATCACACAAATTGGGTTACTTCACTCCCCGTAGCCTCAGTTTGCATAACCTTATCAGTGTCTATCAGTGATTTCAATACACAATCTCTTCAGAGCAGTGAGTCAAGTCATGACGCAAGCACCTACCCACAGGTGTTATGTAATCAGCCGAAATCTGATACACCTGTACACAAGCGTGGAGTGTTTCAGGCAGAGTGTTAATTCTACTAGCACCTTTACAGAATATCTACACTTGCTTTTCTGAGACACCCACCAATCCCTATTCCCCACATCTACCTTATGTTACAAAGCTTTTACTCTACCTGTACATATTGCAAAAGTTTTCTAAAGAGCAGTGTGATAAATTTTTTCACACCAAAAAATTTAGAGGTGAAAAAAATTAAGTAAATCTGTGTGAAGCAAAACATTTAAACATAACTGCAATTATCAAAATTTCTCCAAATCAGCCGTGTTTTCTCTGCAAATGTCATAAAAACTCCCTATGTATAACCTGACCTTGACCCTGGCTTCTCTGGCTCCTCCCTCATGATCACCATGTCAACTACTGGCTTACATCGCACAGCCAACAGAAAGTCATCTTCTGTTTCTATGGCACCCATCAATGTACCACAGGCCTCCAAAATCCTGAAAGTATGGATACATGCAACTCCAATGACAATACCCCAGTTGATAACTGAACACTTCAGGAATATACATAAGCCCTCAAGTAATCTACTTGTCATTTCCTTCCCTACATTCTATCACTTATGAAAAATGGGTGTGCCTAAGACAGGGTAAGAAGCAGAAATGCCAGGATATCAACCTGTGACCTTATTACCTTCATTCGTAGTCAACTCTGTTTATGACAACTCAGTACTCATACATGTTGCCTCTGCCATGTATTTTGGCTAGCTTTAAAATTCAACATGACTTTTCATTACACATCTCTTTACTATAAATCACATGACTCACCAATCCCCTTTCCGTAGCGGTATTGCATTCTTATCTGTCTGGACCACTTTGACCTTGCCCCGCTCTGTGACCTTGACCTTGAAGCCCAATTGCTCATTTAAAATGGCTACTTTGACACACAACACTGTGATTGCTTTACTGGTATCGAGCATGGTGAACAAACTGGAAGATGACTGCAACACAAATTAAATCTTCATTGGTTTTATCTGTGTGTTTACCAGAGGAGACATCAACATACAAAAATTTCTTCCCTACAATAACTGTATCTTGATTTCTTGTGTTCTGATTCGAGGCTGCAGACATCCGGGCACTTCACTGGTGAGAAAAAAGATAACATGGGACAGGAAAATGAGCAACAATGGACAATATTCTGAGAAGTATGGCTTATAATACCCAGACATGACAACATATTTTACTACAGAACAATCTGCAGAGCATATGTAAATTATGAATGTTAACGAAACTTAGTTTTGGACTTATGAGGCTGTGAAGCAGGGTTCCCTGTTAACTTCCATGTTATTTTGGCAATGTTTTCATCGCCATGTCTGCACAAGCAAAGCGTCTTGGCGAGAGTAAATCCGCTGTTGCTCGGATGTCTGTCTCGAACAGTTTGCGTGTGTGAGGAAGGAGGAGGGATTGGGGAATTGAAGAGCAGATGTACATCAGACCTTTAAACTGTATCTGTGTTTTCTACGATAACCAATTCATCAAAGCCATAACAATTAATGTGTAGTAGTAGTTATAAGGAAACAACATGAATACAACTCACCAGAGGATGTGGCCACTTTGCACTAGATTCCCGAGAGGCAGGGGCCGACCTGCAAACACATGTCTTTTGCTTTAAAAACAATGCAGCCTACAAACATGTACTTCATAATAAAGGGTTACATTTTACATGCACGAAGTCCAGGTCCAGGACACAGCTAAAAGAATAGGGCCGCACCCAATTACTTTCGTTACTATATTCACTTTCACTTAATTCAATTTCTTTTTGTTCCACTGCTGGTAATACTGTGGCTAATTAACAGAAATAGGTCACCAGGCTCACTTAGATCTGGGTGGTGGAGTGTCCTGTACACAGTGGTTTTTCCGGTAGACGTTAGTTCTGCGCGGGGAAGAGCGCTGTATGGCATGTTTCGGCTGTTCCGTCAAACTGGGTGAGGAGTCTTCGGGCTGTGACGAGGCCAGTGTGTCTGTCGATCCGCTCATCTGTCCACTTGCTCCGGTCAGGTTCCCTACAAACAGCGTGCTGGTCGATCCTGTGAACGAACTGTTCAGTGTCCCAGTTGACCCGCTCATCAAACTACCATTGAAACTCTGCTCCAGGGCAGCCACCTGGAGGGCTGCGATGTACTTCTGTCGGTCTGCATCTGTCTGTATTTTCTCAAGGTCGTTCTCCTGGCTGCTGATTGGCTCTGGGTTTTGTAGTTTGTAGATGGCAGAGAGAAGTGCTTCGCTGGCTTCTGTATCAAACCCATCTAGATGATCTGAAAACGTTAGCAACAAGGTAAACACGTGAGTTTTCACCCAATAAGATATCGTATCACCATAACTTATTACAATGGGAAGGCAACATATTTTTTAATCCCATGAGGTGGGGTAAGTTTTAAGCAGGTCTGCAAGCCTATATTACATCAAAAATGGATTGTAATGCAATGCCTACAATGTTGCATGCATCAGTTTCTACTATAACGTTGTACTGTCTCTAATGTGACGTCATGATGATGAGCTGGGTCAGGAATATTTGAAGCCAATAAAATGACATCAAGGTCCTGTTCTCGGGTTTTTGACAGTTCCAAATTGCTTTGTGACAGGTATGTATATCAGGGTGTGGGCGATTTAACATTCAAAATCAGCTTACCAATTTTTATTTTCCACCATTATCAAGAATAAAGAGGGTTCTACTTCACAGGTTGCTTTTCACTATTTACAAATACATTCATGTGTATACATTCATATTTAAAGAAAAATATCATATGAATACATATTTAATTCAGCATAATTACCACCCTTGTAGACTAAAGTATGTGCTATGGAGCAGTCAGCTGATTCATGCTCAATACACTTTGATGCCTTTGTGAAATTTATATGCAGAAAAAACTGGAGAACGTTGTTAAGTAAGGTTCAATGGGTTGGTGTGACCAGTGTCCAGTTCGTCCATCACTGATTAATGCTTATCCCAGGGGAGTTTGACGTAAAGGATGGTCATGAATTAAAAATAACCATTTCTCAAGATGTCAACGCATATAACGCATGTCAACGCAATTTGACAAATTTGGTGAAATATCACCTATCACCAAGAAGCAGGTATGCCGCTTTCGTGACATTCAAAATGGCAAGTGAGAGACCTTTAAGTTATTATACTATCCTAGGATATCATATTTTCTAGTATTTTATTTTGCTTACTGATCTGTTCCAAGAGCCAGTGTCACCCGTACTCAAAAATACCACCGCAGATCTCTGAACTCAAAGTCGATGGACACAAGTGGCACTCCATGTCACAGCTTTTACCCATTTCTTTATCACTATCCAGTTGAATCTTGAATCCTGTCTTCTTTGTTGACTACCTTTACTGCTGAAACTAACTTGTAGCCTTGTGGTCACATTAGATGTAAGAACTTCAAACATGCCATACTCGCCACTGGCAGCCATTTTGAAAAGTCTCGTAATCTACTCTTGGTCCTGAAATGTATTGGAGTTCTTGAATTGAAAACATCTTGTAAACTATGACGTTTTCATTGCTGTCTGTAGGTTCCACTTCAGTGTTCATGATACAACTTTAAACAATTCTGAATACAGGCAAGTTTGCAGGATACAAGCGCATACCTCACCGAGAGCAGTTCCATTGACTTCAGTGGCCACTTTCACCAAAAGGTCGTACAATATTTTTGCCTGTATATGTGATGTACAATATCTTACATAATTATCATATCGTCACATTTATCATACCGTCAAAATTATCATACGTACGGCATTTTGATGAAAGTGACCCCAGGTTCAGCAATCTGTGGTGACTTTTTGAGTACTGGTGATGTACTCAGGGTTGCGATGAATGTCAGAATTTTAAAATAACACCCTGAGCCCATCTAGATCAGGGTTGCGATGAATGTCAGAATTTTAAAATAACACCGAGCCCACCTAGATCAGGGTTGCGATGAATGTCAGAATTTTAAAATAACACCCTGAGCCCACCTAGATCAGGGTTGCGATGAATGTCAGAATTTTAAAATAACACCCTGAGCCCATCTAGATCAGGGTTGCGATGAATGTCAGAATTTTAAAATAACACCGAGCTGATCAGGGTTGCGATGAATGTCAGAATTTTAAAATAACACCCTGAGCCCACCTAGATCAGGGTTGCGATGAATGTCAGAATTTTAAAATAACACCCTGAGCCCACCTAGATCAGGGTTGCGATGAATGTCAGAATTTTAAAATAACACCCTGAGCCCACCTAGATCAGGGTTGCGATGAATGTCAGAATTTTAAAATAACACCCTGAGCCCATCTAGATCAGGGTTGCCATGAATGTCAGAATTTTAAAATAACACCCTGAGCCCATCTAGATCAGGGTTGCGATGAATGTCAGAATTTTAAAATAACATGCTGAGCCCATCTAGATCAGGGTTGCGATGAATGTCAGAATTTTAAAATAACACCCTGAGCCCATCTAGATCAGGGTTGCCATGAATGTCAGAATTTTAAAATAACACCCTGAGCCCATCTAGATCTGGACTCCTCGTGAAAATGAACCCCCTTTCTACCATGCCTTGAGCAACTATGATTGACATGCACACTTCAAGGGCAAGAAGAATTTCCCATAAGTCCTCTGCCTCAGTCTCAAACGCCTTCTTCCATAACATTAGCTTGTCCTTGATATTTGTATATATCTGGTGGATAATTTTCTTCACTTGTTTCCGAGCGAAGTAAGGCCCACCATTACGGCTGTAGCAGCTGGCTTCAACCATCAAGCCGCAAGTCTCTAACCAGAGAGCCTATTTATTGTCTTAGCAAGGTACGAGCACTGCACAGTACTTCCGGAACTTCCAGTAGAGTAGGGATGCCTGCTGGTTAGGGCACACTAGCTCATCAACTGTTGGGCTGAATCACAGAAATACTACCACAGGTAGTGGTATCACAGAAATATGTGACATCACACAAATACTACCATGGGTAGTGGTATCACAGAAATACTACCACAGGTAGTGGTATCACAGAAATATGTGACATCACACAAATATTACCATGGGTAGTGGTATCACAAAAATATGTGACATCACATAAATACTACCACAGGTAGTGGTATCACAGAAATATGTGACATCACACAAATACTATGACACCTTCAACAGCGATTCTCCCCTTATTTTTTCTCCACATATGGGGAATGATTTTGTTTTTATGGTAACCAATTATAGGTTACATAAATTCAATTTTGCGAAACTCCTAGCCGAACGCGTTCAGCCGTTCACCACAAAGTCGCATCCCTGAGACTGGCTAGGTACATACAATGCTATGGATAACTTTGCATACATGTGTTCTAATGGATTTCTATCAAAGAGACACCCAAACTATTATATATGGTTACCAATACTATGATAAACTCAACTCCATTACATGAATTTCCAAGGAAACTTACCTAAAAAGTTGAGATTATCGTCACTTAAGTCCTTCCCTGCAATTCCAGTTTCTGAAAGAAAACAAGCAGTCCATAGCATGTACACATTCAAACAGAACTATCATACTGATATGTGTAAGGAAATAACAAATGTAACAAAACACCATTTTTATTTTAATACATCAACTAAACACCATTTAGTTTATGCAAAGATAAAGTTTCCTACAAGCATTCCAGCTGTGAGACACTAGCCTGCTTGTAGCTGGCCTGTGGAGCACATGTCAAGGCACCTGGCATTCCACCAGTGAGACTCTAGCCTGCCTATAGCAGGTCTGTGGAGCACACGTCAAGACACCAGGCATTCCAGCAGTGAGATTCTAGCCTGTCTATAGCTGGCCTGTGGAGCACATGTCAAGATACCTGGATGAACTTATAACAATGCATCTATTTTCCACTCCATGACAGGCAAAACAATATTTGGCTAATGTTTAATGCAGTATAAATTCATGAAAACCATCACAATTCTTCTTGTACAAAACAAACCACTTCACTTAAAGCTGCGGCCAAACCAACGGCAGATGAAATTAGGTAACCTCATTTGTCAGTAGCTAACTGACTGGATTATTTCAATAAAATGAGCCAGTCAGACCACTGGAATGCTCTGATGGTTACATTTAAATGGGTTAAAATTACGATAATACAAACCATCAAGACAACCCAGTTGTTGTATGTATGTCTGCTTGGGTCTCACATTGAACTCAACAATTTTTCAGCTATCTCATTACGAGGAGCCCTTAGAATATCTATGTATATACTGCGTGTTCTTGTTGCAGGGAGTCTATGCTGCCAACATGCTGCCGCAATGGAACATCATGGAAAAGACACCAGACATGACACCCCACCCAGTCACATTATATTGACACTGGGCCGACCAGTCCTATTTCCTTGCTCTAACCTCTCTGTGTTGAGCGCCAAACGAGGCAGCAGTAAGTACCATTTTCTAAGTCTTTGGTATGACCAGATTAGGGATTGATCAAGAATCTCCCAACTCCAACAGTTGGTATTGTACGTGCAACTTAATGTGAATCCTACAAAACATACGTCCTTTCATGAGATTGCCACAGATTCCACAAATGGTGTCTCACCTTGGAAGACTTTGATAAAATGTCCCAGGTTGTTGTTGTCTAGCCACTGTACAACGTCTTCAGTCGACCAATCAGAGAGCGGCTGGATATTTAAAAGAATACAAACATTCCATATACTAAAAGCTTCATGAAAGTTTCCAGAAGAAAACAGAGAAACTAATCAAATTAATGAGGCAATGCCCCTCCCCAAGCGAATAAAAAAAAAGGCTTGAGGTAATTCTAACAGTTCCACATGGAGCTGACTATGTCACACAGGTATTTCACCATGAACCAAATACATGTACAGTATTTATTGGAAAGGAACCATGAAGGTTACCTTGGTGACAGTGTAATACATGTATGACTTATACAAGTACTTCATGTGTCACTGTCATAATGTGAGAGATCATGAATCAGAACAAACAAGCATGAGATATCAAGGACTTGCATTGGCAAACACACAGTACACACTCATGCATAACACAGTAACATATAAATTAGTAACCTGAATCATAACTGTGATCAGTAGTTATGACAGGGTTAAAATAACACAGTACTGGATTTCACCCAAATCTGTTTTCACATTTAACATGTTGTTTGACTCTGTTTGGTTCATTCCCCAGATAGGGCCACTTATATGTTCTTTTGGTGAAATCGGTCAAATTTCTACGAAGAATAGTTAGCAACTGTTGACATCAAAAGTATCACTCAATGGCCTTTAAGTGTTTCTGACAATGCATTTTTACAGATCAAAATTTTTACAGGTGAAAACCAGAACACTGTAATCACCCAATCCATCTATGCTAACATATCTACCATCAACATAATCACCATCTCCAGATTTCACTCAGATTTATCCTTTACTCACTTTATTTGTTTCAGTTCCGTATAAAGGATCTGGAAGAAAACAATAACAGACTTAAGTGAAACAAATCTTGGGAAAAATTGACTATACATTTGAATTAGGACGCAGTGACCAGATGCATCTGGAAACCCTGTCATTATGACATTATTTACATGACACAAGGCCATTTTCCTCAGTATCCTGATCTTTAATATACCTACCAAGTTATTCCAACCAGAATTGCCATTTAATTTAATTGCTTACATGTATTTATCTGAGGGGTGGTTTAACAGGCTGTACAGCGGCTTATTTCACTTATACATTTTTGGTTCGGTTCCTGTATGAATGACAACTCTGACAGCTCACTGGTTGTGATTCCTGACGTAAGGCTGCGGACATCCAGCATTACATGTACCATTATAGGCACAGGTATGCTATGTGTGATGTGTCTGATTAAATAGCTGATGCGTTGTTGTTCAACATCCTGTTATTATGAGAGCCAGGATTAAACCACTGACACACGGAGAATCACTGACCAGTTTTCTCACGTGCGACATACAGGTCTGAATGTCACGCAGGCGGCAGACAAACGGTCTTCCACGAACGTCTGTAAAAACAGTCCTATGAAAGGCGCTGATCGCTGTTGAGCGCTTATCGTCAGAACATGAAGAAAAGCCCCACAAACAATGAGAGTAGGAGAATGTAAATATTATACCAAAAGTTTTGAAGAAATACACTGCTACAATAGCAAGGTATTTCATCATTAAATTGGCCCCTAAATTACCTGACTGATCTATTATCTCCCTTGACAAGAGCTCTTTGGCTTCCAACTGTTCCTGTTGTATTTCATATAATGATGAGCTAATCTTTTTCTCCTGCTCCTCATTCAGTTTCTGCAGACTTTCCAGGTTAGCGTGAAGCTGCTCCGTTGATCTTTCCAAGTCACGTCTTTTCATCGAAACTTGCTGCAAATAGCAATATATTTTTTAATGCAACAACACCCCTAACATAAAATGACACCAGGGTGTCACAAAGACACGCATGTGCAATCATGCCTGGATGCGTGCTTACACTGTTTTCACATGTAGTTTAAAAAAAACCCCCAAAAACAAAGCAACATTTACAAAACATTTTGATTCCCTTCTCATACACCCTAAACATCCTGATTCCCTTCTCATACACCCTAAACATCCTGATTCCCTTCTCATACACCCTAAACATTCTGATTCCCTTCTCATACACCCTAAACATTCTGATTCCCTTCTCATACACCCTAAACATCCTGATTCCCTTCTCATACACCCTAAACATCCTGATTCCCTTCTCATACACCCTAAACATTCTGATTCCCTTCTCATACACCCTAAACATCCTGATTCCCTTCTCATACACCCTAAACATTCTGATTCCCTTCTCATACACCCTAAACATTCTGATTCCCTTCTCATACACCCTAAACATTCTGATTCCCTTCTCAAACACCCTAAACATTCTGATTCCCTTCTCATACACCCTAAACATTCTGATTCCCTTCTCATACACCCTAAACATTCTGATTCCCTTCTCATACACCCTAAACATTCTGATTCCCTTCTCATACACCCTAAACATCCTGATTCCCTTCTCATACACCCTAAACATCCTGATTCCCTTCTCATACACCCTAAACATCCTGATTCCCTTCTCATACACCCTAAACATTCTGATTCCCTTCTCATACACCCTAAACATTCTGATTCCCTTCTCATACACCCTAAACATTCTGATTCCCTTCTCAAACACCCTAAACATTTTAACACACACGTGTCCCACAACAGATACATCAGTATCCTTCCAATGCTTGAAGTTCCTAATGCTGTGAACACATACTTGTTTTATTCATCAGCTAATTATAAACATAACTACCAAATGACCTTTTCCAAATACGGCATAAACATCAATGAAATCGATAAATAAATAATGACTTTTAGTTAAACCAATATTAAAGTAACAAGCTAAGTGCACACGTAACACTGGGTAAATACATCATGATGGCATACATGTACCGGCAGGTTTAGGCTTCTCAAACATGGACTCAAGTCAGGAAGTAAACTACTGTCAGGCAATGCTGTTCTGTTGAAGAACTAGTGACATGAAGTAGTAATAAGGCCGTTGTAAACAGAGTGGATAGCTGTTCCCAGTGAGCACGGCCAAGATTTCTTCACTACAGGACAAACAAATCCAGGTGGAGACACTGTATGTCAAAGCATTGTAAATCTTGTCAGTCACACACAATTCAGCAAATGCTGAGCATTCTACAGGAGTCTTATCTGTACCTGTGCTTGAGCATAGTGGCAAGTCAAAAACATAGAAGAAAAAAACACATCAAAAAAAGGCAAAAAAAAAAATTCGGCCTAAGGTCCATGCAAACCCTGGGCTGTTAATAAAGTCTGTAACATTGTAGCATTAGCATGTTACCATGACCTGGTCTGCTGATGTATACACTGATATTACTGATATGCACATGCCAAAGTGACCTCACAACAACAACACATACTTGTACCTTAATGGACCAGAGAGAGGACATTTTGCGATTGGTCACGTTTTTGACTTCTGCCAGAAACTTCCTTCTGTCCACCATGCTACGCAAACCCAGCTCAACTGAAAACAAAATACGACTTATATTTTATAAAACAGGATGTAGATGACAAAGCGTGATACCCCAGAATACCTTCATTTGTACCAGATAATGATATACGTGGGGGATTCTATGACGTTGAACAAGTGCATCTTTTGGGCTTAATTCAGAGTTATCACTGTCCCACCGACACCATCGTTTGTCTGACATGGATTATAAAGGTACCTGGTAAGTAATGGGAACTCAAAGTTTCCGCACTCATTTCTGTAATATTTTAAAACAACTATTTAAAATTTTTGACAACACAGGTACATTACAATGCAAAACAACTGGAATATTATTTTCTACCCACAAGGGGGAACCTGCTTTCATAGATTAAGCCAGTCAATGGTATTAACCGACTATAGGTCTACAGGTATGTGATGAAGCGGCTACAAATTTTACACAAACCAACAATGTTACCTACTGTACCTGTATAACTGACTATTTTGAAACATGAGTTAGTAACACCTGAGAGACATCTTACACAATATTGTAACAATGATCACACAATTTACCTCGAGTAGTAGGCAATAAGCTGGTATCTTTCTTACTCCACTCGGCTATCATAATACTGTACCTATACATACTCGTAGCCGCAAATGACTCCAAACAGGCTTGATGATGATACATCACCATCATGTTGATGATGTGATTAAGAATGTACAATAGCTTAGAGTATGCATCAGAGTCTCGGGTGTAAAATTCATATACTTTACCTAGAATTTCATCTGTGATATTTGAGAGATGAGATCCTGTTATACCGGCATCTGGAATATTAACAGAATGACCCAATAAAAACCAGCAGTGGATCAGGAGTGTGTACATGTCAAATGACAAACTTCTATGCATAATTTCTGTGTATTTATACACAGTGCATGGCCTTTCCTGTAGACAAACGGCTTCATCCTGCTTGTACAATACGCCTTGATCAGATGGTAAGACATACTGTAGGGGTGGGGTCCAATACAGGTGCATACAGCTCGGAGGCCTAATTAATTATATCATAGACATGTTTGTGTACCTGATTATCCAGTCACTAGTATTCAGCTTTTATCAGATGAACAAAATCATTTTCTTCACTTGTCATTAAGATCAGCCTCTTTATCACAACATTTCTGGCTGTTTACAAGTTAGAATTCACCATTGCATTAAAAAAAAACAAGAACTATGAATATTCAGAACTAAAGCATACAGGGTAAGAGCGGGGTTCACTGAAGGCAGGGCAGGGGGTACTGAAGTTCTGGAAAATCTGAAGGCCTGACACAGTACAGACTGCAAAAAATACACTCCAAACCTACATCAATATAATTATTCATAAAAGAAAAACAAAAAAGTCAGTACACAGTTCTAGTTTACAAACACTGTGACCGACCATACGGAATGCAAAAGGAAAGCGGCCACCCACTACTACACATCAACCCACAGGCTGTGAGTACAGAATTAACTGTTCCTGTGGTGAACACTACATAGGTGTCGGGCAGGCCAATGAACGACAGAATCAAAGAACACAAGACCTCTACTCGAATCAAAGAAATAAAATCAGCCATCTCCGAACATGTGGTACCTAACCCCCACCACATAGACTAGAACGATGTGAAACCCATCATGACAAACTGAACTAACACCACAATCAGAAAACTGAGCGAGGCAATTGTGATCCAGAGGACTAAACCACAGATCAATCAAGACCGAAGATATTTAATCCAAAAAACCTACAAAGACCTCATGACTGACATACCCCGTTCGTCCTTCAGAAATATCTTGTTCATTAGAATGATATCATAAATGCTGTCTTTAACAATGTATATCTGTATTACCATCTCATGTACAAGTATGTATGTCTGTGCAGGTGCCTCATAAGTGAACTAGTATAAACATTAATATGTTTCATTTTAACTGCCTAGCCATGTGTGTATACACAAACACATTCTAGTGATAATTATTGTTTTTTCAATAACTTCTTCACAGTATATAAGGTATCCTTTTGGTTGTATCTTCACTCGCTTCATAACGATCTTAGAATGTACATTGAAACATTGCTGTATAATAAATCAGGAACTGTCATCCACATAAACATTGCGATATCATAGATCAGGAATTGTCATCCACATAAATGTTGTGGTATAATAAATCAGAAGTTGTTCTATGTACACTATTTCATTTGTGTATGATTTATACTTTACTTTTAATGATTCTTAAGCTCAGAGTCAATAAATCAGTGACCAGTGTTGGGTAGCAGCATACTTATCATAAACAAAATCATAAGGAGTTTCCATAAACTTACCCTGGTGTGACGTAATTATACACCTTACCTGGCACTGAATTTGGCATGCCTGACACAGGGTAAGGCAATTGAAACCTTTGGTTTCATACTATCCACCAAAACAACTGTGGTTTTAATACACTGCATTTTTTGTTAATCTCAGAAAGGAATTCACACTAACCTAATCCATAATACCTAACGTTACTTTTCAAGCTCTGAATGGGTTCTCTTTCCCTCTACTTATTTTGAATAACAAAGCCAGGTATGATTATTCACGATGAATTTTCATATTCTTGAAATCACTAGTATTGCAATACATAAAGGTGGAGGGTACTGCTGTTTTAGGAGTTGCAAGGTTTGCTTCCCTTTTTAGAGGATTTGAGAACTGTATTACAAGTCCATCAATCGCTATTACCAACGTTTGTAAGCTTGGGTACTCACTGTGGAAAATCTTGGGTAGCTTGTCAATGCCTAGTCTCCTGCTCCACTCCACAACATCCTCCGTGCTCCAATACTCTGTTGGCTTGGCCTTCCAGTTGCTGCTCATCATAGTGCTGTCCAACGAGTGCACATGCCGCATTTCCCGCAGTTCTGAGCCCTGATGACTGAGTATTTCTCTATCCCTGTCCAGTGTGACTCGGCGTAACGTTGGGCTGGGTGTTTCAAACACATCGCTGTCGGTGCTGGTTTCAGAGAATCGTCTCCCTGGCATGTAGCGCTGAGACAAGCTGCGCACAGATGGCAGGGACGACACCGACCCACTGTCACTTACTGATGTATCGGCACTGCACCCTTTGTCTGAACTGATTGATCGTAGAGGGCGACGCGGCTTGGCTTTTATTGGTGGCTTCCTTGCCTGCTCCGAGAAGCGCCTGGTTGACTTATTCTCCAGGGAGTCATCCTCTCCGTCTGTAAATGCATGCCGGGTGATATCTGAGGAGCGACGAGGGCCATCACTGCCGTGTGGCAGTGTGCAGGATGAGGAACTGCTCAGTCGTCCTACTGAATTGTGCAATATGTCACCATCGTCAGATTTCTCGGGCACGAATAGTCGTTCTTTACTTTTCTTTGGAGATAGCTTATGCAATCTGGAGATGAATGCAGACATGGTCTCACCTTCCCATACATCACAGTCCCTTACTCCATCACTCCATTATCCTCTCCATCTGTGTAGAAAAATTTGAAAAAAAAAAACAAAAAAAAAAAAACAATGCAACAATTACGGAAACTGGATGTAAAAATTCACCCAAAGAAATCTACTTTAAGGGACAAATAAACAACATAGAATATTATCTCTTGTGATGACACTTACATTTTTAAGAGTAGGATATCATCCTATCCTGTTGTTATGCCTGTTATATTAACTCATCAATGTGCTGACATTTTTAGGGATTCTGTCCATATGACAGAAATTTCGAACAAACCAATGTTGGTGAGGGCCTCGCAGGGCACAACAAAAAACAGATCAACGCAAAAGTAACATATAAATGCATTATTTCTAAAACTGGCGGAACTTTGTTGCCATGTTTTTCCTTCTTCACGCATACAGCGCCCATGTAGTAGTATAACCTAAATATATAGGCTTTAGTTCCGTAGAATAACGGACAGGGCAAGTTAGGCTTGAGATCATAAAATGAGATCGGTGGAGGAAACAACATGATATTCTTATTTTAATTAATTTATCTGGGTTCACCGCCTGATGACTTGTGCACGGTGGTACCTGTACTGAACTACCCTGTTTTATAGAGCTATCGGTGTGGGCTACGCCTGTCAGTTAAATTTGTGATCTGATTTCAATACCCCTAATTTATGTAGGCTTCAAAACGTTTGGAAAACATTTTTTTATATCCAGCTGAACTACATGCTCTTCCGCTTTTGCTTCTGATAAGAGTCAGCCACATGTAAACCTGGTCTTCATTTCACAAGTCTTATTTTTTACTTTTAACCCGTAACTTCTTTCAAGCTTGTTGTATGGGTTTACCTGTGTTGTTGTTGTTGTAGCGGTCTTCGGAACAGATTAGTGCGTGGCGAGTTGACAGCTGTTACTATGTTTGGCTTTACCATGACAAGTCAAGATGCTTCAGAAACACTCTATGAATGGTGATGATTGTTGATCACTCACCATTAAAGATTTGGTGTGCATATGAATAACTTTAAGGAGCACGGCGACACCTTACTCTAAATATAGAAACAAGCGTGAAAATGTAAATTAAATTCTGGCATTTCCGGATTGAGAGGGGAGATAATGCCCACGTTAGAGCTATCCGAGTTACGTCCCCTTGTCAAGCAGCGGTCTGGCAAACCCCCATCTTCAGTAAGCTTACTTCATAATTTACTTCATTTATGTCTTATGCAAGATTTTCATCTATTCATCCATTTTAGCAGTGGATTGCGTTTTCTCTGTACAACTATTCCCACTACCCTTGAGCCTTTCATATCTCGCTCTCCGTGAATTCGGCACAGCATATGTACATGAACAAACCATGCAGCACTAGAACTTGTACAGCCATGAAGGGGTTAGGCTAGTGCAGTCGAACAGGTGGGAACGAAGACAGCACAGCTTGCCAAGGTCCCGGGCCTACTGTACAAGCATACTGTAAATTGTTTGTCTTCAGCATAAAGATCAGCATAATGCTGCATGAGTCAATTTTTTATGACATAATGCTTCTCTTGAATTTCTCCTTTTAATACGTAATGACAGTTTGTTACATGGGCAGTAGAAACTGGAATGCTCTGGATGAACCGGCTACCTTTGGTAATCTATTGATCAACTTACCCACTTGTGATGTATAAGTGTTGGCTGAAGACAAGTGATCTTGAACACTAGACTACGCAAGTGCACACACCAGCAGCATCGACTGCTTTTTGTCACCCATGCCCCATAAGCAGTGGGAGGCGCTTTAATCATAACAGTGGAACCTCAAGATCACCCAGCAGAAACCCCCCAGGTCTGCATTCCCTTGAACCCTTGTCAGTTCTGAACTATTTACCTGTAAACTCTGACAGATTTTGTATTGCAAGAAAAGTTTAACTGTCTTTTTTTTTGTTTTAGTCGAGAACCTAAAATGATTGGTTTTACACTTTTGTACTGGCAGAAATTCTGAGGACATTTCTTTTTAGTCTCTAGCTCACAGTGTAGTTGAAAATTTGCCAATTTGGCATAATGCCATAATCATTCATTCTGTCTTTGTATCCTCCGTTGGGTTTCATTTAGGTTATATTCATTTGTTCAGGGAAAACACGTTTGACCTTTGGACACTTGATGACCCAAACACCTATAAATTTCAAGTGACCTTGATCCATTCATCCAGAAGGTCATCAAACACAACACATCTGAGTCACAGGTCAAAGAAAAAAAACAAGAATTAACCTCACATTAGACCTCTGGACTGAGGTGAAGGTGAAGGTCAAGTCTGATCTCAGATATGTGTACATGTAGATTAATACCATTGGGATTTCCTATGGGTCAGGTCACCAACCAAAGGGTCTGTTGGCTATTATCTGCATACAGAGTTTCACAGAGTATACTTTCCAAATTGATCGACAGGCCTTCATAATATATGGAAAAAAATGCTTGTATGATGTGTTGAATACCCTAAAAATATCAACCTCAACAAAACCACAATCCTATGGTTTCACTACCAGTTTTATTTCACAAGAAAAAACAACTGCAACCCATAACCACAAAATAGCTAAGTTTAAAGGACATTAGAGCTTTTCCGTGGTCAAAGTCTGGTCGAAACATTTCACAGCACCTAGTGATGATCATATATTAACATATATACCTATGGAAAGTTTATTTACACATGCATGATTTTCAGTCAGAGTTTAAAGACAGTGATTTCACAAAAGATCTGGGAAAAGTTCTGTGAAGGAGTCCTCCCAAGGGTCATCTCCAAGAGCTGGGGTCATACTGCTGCATGGAGAATCAACATCACTGCTGCAGTCACTGAAACCAGAATCTGTGCAGGACACAGACAATGGAGATAATGCCATTACAGGTTGTGAAAAAGATCCAAGAGACTGTTCAGGAGACAAAGCATTTGTGTACTCAATATCTGCTCTGTCAGAAAGTACGTATTTGGGTTGACTGCTGTTCAGTTTTTCAGATTTTACCACAACTGTCTCCCCTTGTGAAACACCACTGGTTGTCTCCCTTGGTTTAGCAGGGACAGCCTGCATCAAGAGGGTCTCTAAGTCTTCCAGAACCAGATCACTGGTGTCCATAGGAATTTCAGTTTCTTGCTTGCACAGAGCATTCATGTCACACTGAATTGTGTCCTCTTTCACACATTCCGTCTCCTGCTTGACCAAGGTTGCAGGCGTAGCATTCTGCGTCTTGTAATACACATGGTCAAATTTGATCAGTTCTTTGACGGATTCCAGCTCCTCTGTTGAGGGCCCCACCACTTCAGGCTGCGTGCTGATGACTTTCTCGCTGGGGACAAATCCAGAGGTGCAATTTGCTCCCAACTTTGAGTCTCCAGGCTTTCCTTGGCTTGCTTCATCTGTGATTTGCTCGAGCAAGCTAAGTAAAAAGTCAGACTGAAATGGAAATCCAGAGACAGTTTGAGCTGACTTCAACTTAAACATTTGTAAATTACAAAGATCTCAAGATAATGTCAAACGACAGATAGAAAACATGAAAACAGAAGACATGGTCACAAGAACACATGGTCATAACATCACAAGAACACCTAATGAACAGTCGCTTGTTGGTAATAAAAATCCAGTCCGATAAATGAGTACTATTTGGTCCTAGTAATCTCTCAGTGTCCCTACTTACTGCCTTGCACAATATATATATATATATATATATATAAATTTATACAGAGAATAAAATAATTTTATTCCCAGTCCCAATAAACAAATTTTATTCTCTCATCTGACCATCTCTTCCAACCCCAACAGCCCCCAAATATATCATCGTTCTTTTTAAACTGTTTTGCTCATTCGGGACAAGTAAATCTTAGTGGGAATTTTTCTTGATGACACCACCCTGTACAAAGATGTTGATTATGAAAGCAAGATTTTTAAGAAACAAAGATCATATCCTCCTCTACCACATGAGCCACTTGCAGACTTTAAAAACTGCTGATGTATTTTTCTTAGTTCCTAAGTTGCTATAATTACACGCACCTCATTGTCAGCATGAAGCTCAGACAGTATGTCACCCAGTGGGAGAGGGCTTGGATCTGCTCCTGCTGCAGAGGAACAGTGAGTACTGCGGACTCAGGGGATCCAAGCTCTTTCTTGATGGGGACATGACTGCTGTCTAACTGGCCCAGGCGCTGTTTCAGTTCTTCATTTTCTTCTGCCAGTCTGCCAGATTTGGTCTTCAGGCTACTGTTCTCCTTCTGTAGCCTTCTGTTTTCTGCTTCTAGTTCAGCTACACGGAATTCAAGATCAGTCATCAAAGCCTTCTTGCGATCTCTTGCTGTTTGTGCCGCCACTCTGTTCTTCATTTTCCTGTTTTCAATGGAACAGATGTGGAAGTTATAGAATCAATATACTATCTTCTTTGAGTTACGCAGTTCTGATAAGAAAGGAACACAGGCCTACATGCACTATCAATTTCCTTTTCGGGTTGCATCACTTTCCTGTTTTGTTTCAAACAGAGATTTATGAACTATAGTTCTCTTGGTTTGCTCGAACCAGACAGCTCACAATTTCAACATATTGGTGAAGTCCTACTATATGGTTTCACATGGTAAAACAACTTTGCCGTTCGACTTGATCGGAAACTCAACCAATAATGCGCAAAAACGCTAATGAGCAACTCTTTAACAAGGGCAAACCTCAAACACTGCAATATTTTCTTAAATTGAACCTGTCGCACTGAGTACAAACCCGGAACTACATGTACATAACATATGCAGGATTTCGAATGCTTTTGCGTTTACGCCTGTTTTGTCAAAACATCATGCACCTTGACAAAACCCCTTTCCTCGTCTAAATTTGGCAGGAAATCAGCCAGCTGTCTTACCTCCTCATGATTTTCTCGTCTTGAGAGAGGTGAGTGAGCCGTCGTCTTTTCCGTGGGGCTGACTCCATGTCGTCCGCTGAGTTGTCAGACGACACCGACAAGCTGCTGGCAGGCCGGCGAACGGTCGTAATCACTATGGTTTTCGGGGTCAAATTTGTCGTCATCTTCAGTAGTTGTGTCTAAAGACTATTTCCACTTTGGATTCGACACACATCGGTGTTTCTATCCCGTGAAAATTCGCTACTTGTCATCTCATCTTTGCGTGCTTAGTTTTAACTTTCCTCATCTCTTTCGGAGCTTTCTGGATAAGCCACCGTGGCACGTTCTGATTGGCCGACCTGATTGACGTCACAATCCACGTGATAATCTTATAAACACACGTCTACTTGTTCGTAATAAACTGAAATTCCTGGTAATATCCCAGGTTCAAGGCTGTTAACAGCCTAGCTAAAAATTGCGCGCTCATTTCATACATCTACACTTCAGTGCAACTGAATGTCACATTCTAAAATCGAACTAATCCTACTTCCTTCGTTAAGCCTAGGTCGAGAGATCAGTCTCACCTATATTCTCGCGAGAATGGGAAGTGATATCGTTCCTGGTAACTGGGTGCGAGTTTGAGTTTACCTTGTCAAATTCTGATGCAACGTTGCGGTGCTTAAAATAGAATCGTCGTCACCCGAACACATCACATTTGGTCACGTTTAAAGGACGAACGTTGCAAAGAGCTCACGTGCGAAGGCCCTCGGTTGATGCAATCTGTTATCTTTTGTATTCAATTATACTTTTGACATATATATAATATATATGCGAATCGCAGCCCTTGTGTACTGGTTTAAATTATTAGTACCATGCATTCGCATTTGTCAGCAAAGTCAGTGCTTTTTTTGTTTTTCTTTTTTTACACAAAATGAATCATTTTTTTTATTTCGAGAAAATTTTTTTTTTTTTTAAAGCAAATAATTTTCCACTCCGGTCATAAAAAATCCCCCCCCCTAAAAAAACTAGGAAGTGAAACACACTGAAAGATGTGCAACAACTGAGAACTCGTAAAACTCCTTCCCGCCTTTATCGAAAGGGTCCAAAGCTCAGCTCTTCTGTTCTTTCCAAGGGGTACGTAACACCTTTAGGTATATGTATGCTCACAAAACACTAGCACTGTAGTGCACTGCAGCGTCACGGCAGCAAACAATGCGTCTTTCCTGAGATTTGGATCCCTCTGTGAAGCCCGTCAGTCTCCCATTCAAGCAACGTGAGAGGTGAAATGCTGGGGAGCGATTCTAATCATTTTCAACCAATCAAATATCAAAACACAATGTTCAGTGGTACATATGACATGTCGACTGACTATTAAAAAATTTAGTCTTCCCACGTATACATATGTATTTTTTTTATCGCATCTGGGATACCGTTTCGAAAAATAGTAACTTGGGAAGTCAGATGTCATCTGAAGTCTTACTGTTTCTAGAAAAGATTATCTCGCATTTAATTAAATTGGGATTGATAACTTGGTCGCCCAAGGTTAAATCATTAAATCCCATTATAACAAGGTTAGGCTTTTACATTTTCATATTATTGCGATAAAGTTATTATGCATGAGAAACTCGACCTGCTGGACTCTACATGATTACTTTTTTTACCCGAATAATTGCGTTCGCCAAATAATAATTCTCACATTCATGCAGCTGGTGTTACATTACGTATGTAGAAATCGTCAATTTATGCTTACGTCACGTCAAAAGTATCTATGCCATATCCCAGGATATATAAATAATTTATGACGGCACAAGTCAAACACTGAAAGACGTTACAGATGCACAGTATCTACCCAGAATGTCACCGAAAACATCATACATATGGGGCTGAATTAAAGTCATCTGGCTAAGGCATCGATTCCCATATAAGTCTTTTCTTCCGTCATGACGAAGCGCCACTGCTTCAAGCCAATGAAATACTTTACTTTGGAAAAGTCGTCATATACTTTCACATATACTACAAATATTGGTGCAACGGATGGCAGTGCCTGTACATTTGCAGACTGGCGCTTTATAGATTATACCAGCCCTCGCTGTATAGTAGAGGATTACGGTGCAATGGTTCTGATGTAGACATGCACAGTCACGCGTACGAGTTCAGCTTACTCTGCACGATTAGACGGCAGGTTGATCCTGAGTCGAATAGGGAGACATGCGCATATAAGCCAGATAGCGGTTTCGACTGCGCAAGACCGGACTTCCTTCGCTGGTACATAAACAGACACTCGTGGCTGTTTTGAAGGCATTGTAACCGTAGACAGTCGCACACAATTCAGATCATTTCTTGCATTTTATGTGGCTGTATGACATTTGAGACGATGCGTGGGCGCAAGGGCTGTTTCAAGCCGCATACTCTGTGGAAAACACAGAATGAAAATTAGAACTGAGCTGTGCCCATGTGCTTTTGTTTGTCTACCGCATGACGCGTTTTGCTCATGCGCAATTAGGCGCAGCTCGAAACCCCTGCATGGCTTATTCCTGCACGTCGACGTGTGATGTTCTCATTCGGGCATTACATGATTCCCTCAACGAACAGCCGTCATATAAATGTAAATTAATTCATCAGGGTTGGGGACGGGCAGACCAAGTAAACAAATACATAAATCACACTTACACAGCTTTCATTGTTTAAATATTGTTATATTTTATTTTCAACCGCCGCGGCAAGTAGCTCTCGGTCACCCGTCTGTCGGTTGGCAGATCCAAGATTTGACATGCTATTTTTAACATGGATCGTTCATTTAATGAGGAGCACCTGGTTGCAAGACACTTTTGTGGGACGACATAGCTATTTCAACTTTGCTCTGTCTTAAAAATGCGCTTTCTGATACATGTTTACCTGTATGCTACGACATTGTTTGAGATTTGATCCTAAGAAAAGACCAACCACTGCGAGCGTGACGAAGCGGCCCATGTACATGCTAATGTAAACTTATGTTTCCTTTCATATTTCCACACCGACATTATTTGCCCATACAGGCATTGCTTTAAATGTAAAGGAAAGGAAAACAATACGTTTGCCTTTGTTATCTTCCAAAACACATGCGTGAGTAACCCACGATCCCGTTGGTTGTTATATGCACAATCCACGTGGTTTGGGGGCTTCTCACGCCTAAAAATAGCTAGGACACGCCCCATTTACAGAGCAAGCCGATTGGCCCATAAGATTATTTTGCTGGTACATTTTCTTCCCGTATGCTATGCTACAGTGGGCAAGGTACTAGTGACGTCTTGCACAACCTCGTGCAAAATCTGCCAAACAGACAAGGAAGTTATAGCCCATAGCTCTCTGCGAAGATCTGCTGATTCCAGGAAGAGGTAATATGTTTGTTGTACTAGAAAGACTAGGTTTGGTTAATGAAGCGAGTTTTGCAGCGTCAGGAAATATTGTCTTGGTTGTCTGTTCATGTTTTTGCACCATCAACAACAAACAATGTCCCCTAGCAACTCGATCGATAGCCTGAGACGACGGTCTAACGATGACTATATAGGTATAAAAACACAAAAAATAGCCTTATTATTTATGTAGTAATTTCACAATGAACACCCACCAAAAACTGTATCCCCTAATTTCTGTTGGGCCAAATGGCACATACTGTCATATAACTAGATGCCTGGCCGACAACATATCCAAATGTCATCGGGGGTTGACCACCACTGTCTCAAAATCAATCAGCGGGAGCACAGGTACCAGCGTCCTATCGCCATAGAAACAGGGTGTGGGGCGCACTTACTCATTGGATAATATTTTTCTGTGTTTAATTGTAACCATCAGTAATGGACTTTGGTTATAGTAAAGATGAGGTGGGTGGGCGTGTTGCTTTCCAAGGGTCATGTGACATCAGTTCATTCATGCTTCCCAGAATGAGTCTTGTTGAACACTGATTGTAGCATAGAGGATCCCCTTTTCAAATGTTGTCGACGTGACAAAACCATGTGATATACGCACATGCGCACTGAATTTTAACTAAATTCATCTATCTTTACCACGTCTAAAAAACAGCTTTTGACACAACAAACAGAATGGTGTAGTGGTACACGCATCTGCCTACGGATCTCAAACTGATGTGTGGTGGGAGTTTTCTCCAGAAACTCTACATATATCTGTGTGTTATGTTCAGTATTTGTTTTCAAAAAATCACAATTTCCATTTTTTAACCAATGAAAACACAACACAAGCACCTGACCAGGGGAAAATAATGTGCAAATACCCAAAAGCCTCCCACCAATGCCATTGTTGTAAGTTCATGTCCAGCTCATGCTGGCTTCCTCTCCGGCCGTACGTGGGAAGGTCTGCCAGCAACCTGTGGATAATTGTGGGTTTTCCCCGGGCTCTGACCGGTTTGCTCCCACCATAATGCTGGCCGCCGGCGTATAAGTGAAATATTCTTGAGTATGGCGTGAAACACCAATCAAATAAATAAATAAATAAATCATATTCTGGGCTGGTCGTATCATAGCCACAGAGACAAGCAATGGTAGAGCTTCTGCACTTGGATGCCGTCAGATAAGTCCTTTCTGAACGATGTATGAAGTCCAAAATTGGTGTCAACTGTGGCTCTTACCTCTGAGCTCAACAGCCCATGTAAATTTCACTCGGTGATGAGATGCCAGCCCTGAATTCACGAAACCGTCATGGCTGAAATGGCGGCCATTTTGTGTTAACCAGAGTTACGGCTGCTGAAGAGTTCTCGTTCTTGTTACTCCTCATGTACAGTAACCCCAAAAAGAAGCAAGTTATGGCTGGATGCTTGCAGAATAGTTTGCCATTTCATAATGTAGATATATAAAGATATATATAGAATAATTCTGGCATTATGCACAAAGGACAACTGCATGGCAAACAAGTTATCACAGAAAGATATACATGAGAATACTTCATGTATAATACATAAGCGTAAAAGGGGGCCCAAAGATTCGAGACCCTCCAGGAGTGAAACACCAAGAACCGGGAAGGGGGGGGGGGGTCAAGGGAGCCCGAGCCAGCATAAACTAAACATAAGCCCTATGTGGACGAAACCTCCACTGGACAATATATCTTTGGCGAAAGAAAGCCCCATATTTAACCCACAGAACTTATCAAAATTTTTGATAAGAATTTTCTATAAAATGTGGTATTTATTAATTGTTGAGTGTTAGTTCACTTTGCTGCTATCTGTAGAACTTGGTCTTCTTAAAAAGTATCACAATTCGACTGGCAAAGTTAACTGGAAAAACCCTGCCTTGTGTGTTTTTTCATCTGGAAAAATTAACTTTTTGCCTCAAAGCATCTGCCGCAACTGAACCTGTAAATCAGATACAATTGTGGAAGGACAAAAGTTTAAAGCAAATTGTGGACCATGAATATTTTGCCTGATTTGTACGTCGAGCTGTATTTAGACACGCCAGGAATGGAGGTCAATCTTGCTGTAGTCCTACCCTTGACTGTTCCCACCTTATGCTTAGCAAAAGCTTGATTTCATCTCAGAAATATCTCTGAAAACTGTAAGATCACATGGAGTTTGAATGACACAGTTTACATGACCATTTATAAAATCTTAATTTTAAAACTCATATGCATGTTAATTGTCATGTAAAAGAAGGCCATATTGACTTGCTGCACACACCCGCATGTAGGTCCAGAATTTCAAGCACTGTATGGCATTTTCAGTATTAAGTAACGATTTCGTGGAAAATTTATACAGTAATCAAACCATTCCACCAAGACACCATAATAAATGTTTCTGCCATCCAGAGTCGACTATATTCAAAATCTGAATAGACACTTCAGGGGAAAAGTTTGAATTTTCGTCAAACGAATGGGTTGTATCATGCCTGATATAATCGTAACCATGATCCTGGCGCTTTTGTAAGCAAGTGGTTTTGTCTGTGGGGTTATGGTCCCCGGGGCTTGGGACCAGCCTCTATACACAGCATGGGGTTATAACATGAATGTAAACAGCATTCAGATGAATATATTCCCACTAGATTGATATTTCTCTGACAGTGAAGTTTTCATTAGAAATGGCACAGCCAGCAAAGCTCAATTTCAGTGTCTGAGAGCCCTTACAAAACAGTGATGACAAACAGATTGCACCAGGAAATAGCCATTCATTTACCTCAATCCAACTGGTCCCACCCAAGTCATAACAATTCCATCTATATGTAGTTCCTTTGCAGGCATGAGTGCCTTCAACTGTGAAGCCACAAAGATGACAGAATGACAGAAAATCTCTTAAATATGGCACACAGCAGTGGATAACATTCAGCTTGATAGGCACATTGTTGCCTCACTTAGATTTCACTTGTTACACCAAGCAATATTGAACCATTATACAGGCTTATAGCTAAATACTAACACATCTGTACATGTACGTGGGAAGATCTACCAGCGGCTTGCGGAGGGTTAGGGGTTTCCCCCAATTTGGCTCTGCCTGGTTTCTTCCACCCATAATGCTTGTGTACAAAATATTTTTTAGTACATCGCGAAACATTGATCAGATTAATGATATGTTACGGTACTGTAACATACTGAATGTTGTGCTAGATGTAATATAATTTTGCCTCAGCCTGAAGTTTGTGATACACCTGTTGGTGCTGTTGTTTTCTGCTGCTCTATCTAACTGGTGTCTTCCAGCAGTAAACCTAATCACAATCCAGGATCACAGCTTCCTGTGACAAAATGTGACCAGAAATGCTTGTGACATTTGGAGCAAAAATGGGATGAAATCAAACTGAGCCTAAAAAATATTACTTTGTCTTTCTTTTCGATAGTGACTATATAGTCACTATATTAAGTGACTATATGAAACCCGATATGTGGCATGATGTGACAACGTGTGACAAATTTAGCATTTGGAAAAATTTGACGAAAGCATGAAAGTAAATGTGCCAATATAATGTGACATAATGCGAGGAACTGGTGCAGTGATGTATGTGTGTACACATGTATGGAGCATTCTTTGCTGAGCAGGCAGTCCCCTGATGTATGTGTGTGCACGTGTATGGAGCGTTCTGTGCTGAACAGGCAGTCCTCTGTATGTGGGTACACATGTATGGAGTGTTCTTTGCTGAGCAGGCAGTCCCCTGATGTATGTGTGTACACGTGTATGGAGCGTTCTGTGCTGAGCAGGCAGTCCCCTGATGTATGTGTGTACACGTGTATGGAGCATTATGTGCTGAACAGGCAGTCCCCTGATGTATGTGTGTACACGTGTATGTAGCGTTCTGTACTGAACAGGCAGTCCTCTGTATGTGGGTACACATGTATGGAGTGTTCTTTCCTGAGCAGGCAGTCCCCTGATGTATGTGTGTACACGTGTATGGAGCATTCTGTGCTGAGCAAGCAGTCCTCTGATGTATATGTGTACACATGTATGGAGCATTCTGTGCTGAGCAGGCAGCCCTCTGTATCTGGGTACACCTGTGTGGAGTGTTCTTTGCTGAACAGGCAGTGTCATGTGGAACACTGTGTTTGCTGTTGCCAGTGGTGGGCCACATTCACTGTGGACATGGTGGGTATTGACGTTACTGTACACACATATACATGACATCTAAACATGAGCTGTGCAAAGTGCCACTTTTTCAGCAGAATAAACCATGTACTATGAGGCTTTCAGTTTTCTGTACAACGAGCCAAGGTGTAGAACCTTATTTATTTATCACAGTGGGTATATGCTAAAAATGACCTAAGATTTCGCCAAACAGTGTGCATTTTTAGAGGCAAATAAAAGCCATAAAATATCACTTGTACAGCTGAGACATACATTTTTCCAGTAGTGTATTATCCTACTTTCCAAACACACCCCAAAACACCTTTCTACAAGCAATAGAGCTCTGAGAGTGAGGAAATATGAACAGTTTTGTCATGGACGAAATTTTAGGTCCTTTAGGGTGTGTATGTGTAGGCCTGCATAGTGCTTCCAGCTTTTGTGTGGTGTTTGGACATTCTAATACTGTATGTCAGAGTTTTTATACTGCACAGTTGACACTTAAGGTCATTGACCACAGGGGTAGAGGGGGCAGAAGTCAGGGTTAAAAAGGACCTCTGCAGCATGACGTGTGCCTTATTTTTTTCTTGTGGTGTTGGCATCACATTAACTGAGAAAGTCATGAATATACATTCAAGTTGTACATGTCTGTGCTTTGATGTTGAACCACATACATGTACTGGTTCATATTCTACATGCCCAATAAAACTGTGCCAAAAACAACCACACTGTATACTGAAGTCCTCAATTATTTTTAAAGCTCTGCCCGAAGAAAGATGCTGATGTTATCTGTGTTGTAGCCATTGCTTACTATTGCATGAAAACATACACTTTGATGGTGGAAGTAATTTATTTCACTAACATTATATGAATGTCATTAGTGTCTGTGTTACATTTTAAAGCTGTATGCACTTGTACATTCACTATATACACGGGTAATGTGAATAAATGATCACAAAATGTATGACATATGGTTGGCTTTACAAAAATTTAATTGAGAACAACTCTCTTTTTCAACCATAATTAGCTAAGACTTATACCTCGGTGTGGGAAAATTTTCAAAGAGCTGTCTAATGATCAACATTATGAACAGTTCGGGTAAAACAGGGTTAAAATGTACGGTCTTTTGTTCAGGAGCAATGATCAGGCACCAGGTACATCCCAAATAAAGCCTTAAAGTGGTCAGTCCTTCTTGTACACATGGTCATGTACCTAAATAATATTAATCAGGTAAAAAACACCTCATATAGGTTACACATGAGCTATGACAGCTTAATAAAAAGAGCAAAATTCAACAAAACTGGTTATCAAAGTGTGATGTTTAGTAGTTAGTATCTCTAAAAGATATCACTTTTCTGACGACCTATTCTGAAAGCCGAGGTAGGAAAACCGGTGAAGGTGGGTTTGCAGGGCTCTAGTCCCCTTCAGTAGGAAATTACAGCCATGCCAAAAATCCAACTGTCAAAAATGAACATCACAAGGCTTTTCTAGAAGGCCTTATCTCGAAAACCACTTGGAATTTGTGTCCATAACTGGGCAAACCTTCCTCATATATGCCAAGGTATATTTAGGAATTTTTTCAGAATTTTTCAAAGGGGTCACTGGAAAAAAAAATTTTTTTTTGGCTGATTTGACATGGAAAGACCTCAATCAAATATATATTTGGCAGGAAAATTTTAGTTGGGAGTAGGTTAGTTGAGAGTTTACGGTAAGAGTATTGCACCATGTTCCCATCAGTCTAGCAAGGTGAACTCTATAGGTGGTATATGTATGTAGTGTCATAAGGGAGCGTATGGAAGGAGAATTTCACCATGACAGATCAGCAGAAATTCAACCTGCTCTCTAGTCCAGGCAGTTGAGGATTGCACAATACCCCGGTCACATTTATATATCCGTAAGTTGTTTCTCACAGGCAGACTTGGCTTGGCTTGGCCTGGATAGGCTGGCAGGGTGCTCAGCCATAGAATAAGAGGTTTCTGGCTGAGGTAGGCTGTTAGCTATATTCTGTGCTCGCATGTTCAGGCTTGCCTATTATATATATAGGTACAGGCCTGAATGAGAATTTAAGGCTTCCAAATAGTGTTACATATACACCTATGGTATTTTATTGTCATTTGTAAGTCTTATTGTAATGCATTAAGAGCTATGAAGCCGGAGTATAAAGGCAGCTGAGTGCTGATCGAGATCATATACCTTTCAGGTATATATGTCAGGTAGGTGTGTCAGCGCAGGTGTAGTCATGCACATACCACTATACCCAGCATACACAAGCTGTGTGTAGATACACACTCTATAGGTCTCTACATGTGTGGATATAAATGTGGATGTACTTCTACAGGTACATGCAGGTGCGGTATACATGTGGATGTACTTCTACAGGTACATGCAGGTGCTGTATACATGTAGATGTACTTCTACAGGTACATGCAGGTGCTGTATACATGTGGATGTACTTCTACAGGTACATGCAGGTGCTGTATACATGTGGATGTACTTCTACAGGCACATGCAGGTGCTGTATGCATGTGGATGTACTTCTACAGGCACATGCAGGTGCTGTATACATGTGGATGTACTTCTGCAGGTACATGCAGGTGCTGTATACATGTGGATGTACTTCTACAGGTACATGCAGGTGCTGTATACATGTGGATGTACTTCTACAGGTACATGCAGGTGCTGTATACAGTATTTGCCTTCATGATCATCATTCTTTTTTTTCTCAAGGAAGAATTGCTTTTTCATATCAACTTTGGTAAGAATATATGTCGTGTCGTTGTATCAGTTGACATCCATGTAGAAACTGAGAATTTGGTGAAGATGGCCCCATGTAGGCCTGTGTGTGCACCCGTGTATTACAGGATAGGGTGGGTGGAAACTATATTCGTGAATAGACCCAGAAACTTCCCACTAATGTGGTCGCTGTGAGTTCAAGTCCAGCTCATGCTGGCTTCCTTTCCGGCGGTACGTGGGAAGGTCTGCTAGCAACCTGTGGATAGTTGTGGGTGTCCTGGGCTCTGATGTACAAGTAGATATAAAATTTTGAATTATTGTGCCAGCTGTTAAAACTGTGAAATTGAATTGGAAGTTTAAAGACTATTGTCCTTTATTCTGTTTATATCTTAATAATCTGAATTGTCACTTTTAGTTTATGAAGATATACTTCCATTTTCAGAAAGAGGCAGCAGTTTCCGTCACTGTTCAGGACTAGACATTTCATCATAAGTAAAGTGTTGCCTTGGACGTAATTCAAAATGGCCACCGAGAAGCGAGCATCGGCGGAGTCCATCTATCGTATCCCTCCATATTACTACCTCCATGTCCTTGACCAGAACACGAATGTGACCACGGTAGAGACGGGGCCAAAGACTTACATCCGACAGGATAATGAGAGGTTAGTGGTGGGCTCGCATGCTTACATCATTCTTGATTCTTGTGATGTTTATATCTATGAACTGGACTCTTCTTGTATGAGGTAAATGTGAATGACCTTATCTGACCCAAATATTTGCTGGGAAAATTGCATTTTTGAAAGGCCTAAAAAATGTTACTCTGGGCATGTTGGCTGCTCTGTGAAATTTTCTTTTTTTGCAGTATTTCGTCATTATACTGTATTAATCCTCCAAACTGTTCTAAGATCATTGGAACTCTGTAACAAGGATACAAAATGAGTAACTTATCCATGGATAAAATTTTGTGTCAAATGTGGTAAACCAAAACTGCCTATCTGTTGCATTCGCCTTGACAATATATCCTCACCAATGCTGAGTATATATTTATATGTAACACAGATCATAACACTTCTGTGACTGAAGTTAGCATGCATCTATATTTTCTGTTTATTAATTGTGTTTTTCTGTTGAATAAGCCAAAGGTTCAGCTGTTGCCTTGTTACATGCTATAAATGTAGTTATGCCGCATTCATGCTATGTGTGTGGATTGCAGAGTGCATTGTGTTTGTTTCCGATTGATTTGATAACCGCTAGAACAGAGTGCTGTTAGTATTGCATGGTTGTGATGTGTTTGTTCACCAAGGTGGTTTTACGACTGTACGAGTACTTGTAATACATTCGTTTGCCAGGGTGGTGTTTGGCCCAGATAAGATGATCACGGTGCCACCGCGGCATTACTGTGTCATCGAGAACCCAGTCATCAAAGACAAAGACAACAAACCACTGACCGATCCTAGTGGTCAAGCCAGGCTCGCCCATGCTGACCAGGAGATCAGACTTGCCCAGGAACCTTTCCCTCTCTACCCTGGGGAGTTGCTCAAATTGGTGAGGAATTCTACAGGCCTGTAACTTCTTTATGTTTTGGCAGAATCTGTGAAATGGATTCTCATAGATTTACCTTCTGGAAATCCATGAAAATCTAGTCCTAATTTAGAACGACAAAGTATTTGTTCCAAGTGAAGGTTCGAATGCTTGTAAAAGCAAACAGATTTTGAGAATTCCATGTTCATAACTCTAACATTGTGAAACATATAAACAGTGCTCATGTGTATTCTGTTGGATGTGATATGAGTTTGGAAGTCACCTCTTTCTTTTGCATGGGTAACAAAGTACTTCCCACTCACCCTCACCCAATCAAAACACACATGTACCCTGTATTTGCAATATGGTACAAGGAAAAGGCATGGAAAATAGACTGTAGCCTAATCTACCTTACTGCATTGACCACCCCCTTGACCTAGTGGTTAGAGTGTTGGCCCCAGGGGCGGGAGATCTGGGATCAATCCCGAGTTTGGTCATACCAAAGACTTTAAAAAGTGGTACTTGTTGCTGCCTTGCTTGGCACTTGGCCTTGAGAGGTTAGAGCAAGGAATCAGGACTGGTTGGCTTGGTGTCAGTATAATGTGACTGGGTGGGTGTCATATATGGTGTCTTTGGCATAATGTTTCGGTGGAGGTATGGGCATGCACTGCCGGCAAGGAGACAGAATATCTGTATTTACATTCTGAGGTCTCGTCATCATCATATAACTGCAAAATTGTTTAGTTGCAATGTAAAAATAAGGCATAGATACATACATAGTACCTTACTGCATTGCCCGTGCTGTATAACAACAGTTCATTTGTCACTGAATGGACTTTATACAATCCCTTAACCACTTTGAAAGACTTTTGTTGAAAATTTGTTATAGATGAGATGATGTAGGTCATGCTGGCAGTTCTTTGTAACTTGAGCTTTGTATCGAACGGGAAAGTTATTTTCTGACTTCCTGGTTGGGCAGTTTAGTCAGGTTTAAATCAAACATGGTCCCTGCTATGAGGCACGTCAGCCTTGCGGGTACGTGACAGTGTTATTGTGAGGATTAAGACGAACTGCAGATTGAAATTTACTAGATCTTTAAGCAAAATTGAACGAGTTCTGTTGTTCTGTTTACAAGCCCTGTGATGACAACAGAAATTTAAATAAATTGTAATTTTTTGTGTCACCTTTGCATTTACTGACATACCAGCCGTCAAGGGATAAAGGATTGTAAGTAAAACCATAGACCATGTTGCTCTCCGAACATGGAAAGGTCTGCCAGCATCCTGCATCATAAAGTAAATAAATAAAACAAGGACAATGAACTCATCATGATTGATTAATGTATTTTATAGTGTGTGTTTTATGTCCTTTAAACCAACAAACTTCGTTCATTTGATAGGGGAGTCCTTGATTAGCTCTGTCAGTATCATTTGATGAATACTGAGGGACAAGACTTTACAAGGTTTGCAGCTAGGTGGTATGATAGTAGACTGAAGATGGTATACCATTTTTTCCGTCCAGCTAGCCTAGTCAAATCGTACGCTGTCCCTATCATCTGCTGGCTGGCAGGCAGTGAATATGTTGGAAGTAACTTTGTATGACAGATGGAACAAATGAAAACTCACATTATGCAAACTGTAATTATTTGTAATATACCTGTGACATTAAGATGCCATTTTATTTTCTTTCAGGCTGTTACACCTTTAAAAGTAGTTGTAGCTAACGCAGCAGTTAGACTGCGAGCTGTTCTAGACTTTGAGGATGAGGCAGGGGAAAAGAGAGTGGCTGGAGATGAGTGGCTATTTGAAGGACCAGGTACAAGAAAAAACTTCTTGTTAGTCGAGTACTGTAAATAATGTGTTGATAACAGGCATCTGTGTGACTTGAGAACGTTAGTTTGTCAGTCAGTTTCTTGATTGCAATGTATCTTTCTTTCACTTTATAAACTTGGCATTTTCAAATGCAGTACAAAATGAAATGCATTTCAAAGAGAAAATAATTGTCATAAAATATTACTTTTGATAATGAAGCTTATTTATGGATTGTTGTGATCTAATATCATTCCACATTCCAAACACTCCGCAAAACACCCTAAGACCAATAGGAACCCTTGGAATCAGGGAAAATGTGCAACTTAACCATGGTAATTTTAGTACCATAAATGAAATAATCATGGAGTAAGACACAGGTCAATTTCTCAGATAATGTTTTGTGTCTGGTGTTTGTTCAGGAACGTACATTCCTCGTAAGGAAGTCATAGTTGAGGAGACGGTCAGAGCAACTGTGATCAAGCCTAACCAGGCCATCCGCCTGCGGGCACGGAAGGAGTGCGTGGACAGGGAGGGGGACTCGCGGGTCACAGGTGAAGAGTGGCTCGTCAAGAAGACAGGTGCTTACTTACCTGGCGCATATGAGGAGGTGGTCGATGTCGTTAACGCTTATGTGCTCACAGAAAAGGTGAGGATACCTGTATTTGTTGCTTCTTTAATTCTTCAGTGCAGCAAGAATTAAGACACAATTTTAATGAAGTCACCATTTGTTATTGTTCCAAATTTTGCATAAGGCGTGGAGTGTCACACACTCTTCTGCCCTGATAGTTGGGGTGATTCCTTGTTTTCTGTTGACTCTCTTTGGTCAATTTTCAAGTTATCTGTTTAAAACATGCTACCTGCAGGTGCTTTAACGTTTGCACCTGCAAAGGTGACAAGGTGACATTTATTAGAAAAAGTATGAAAACTGGGTTTGTGAATTTTTTTTAAAATGGACCAATGTTTGTCTGGATATTTTTTATACAAGTACATGTCTGTTGGTTCATCCCATTGTTGACTCGTCCAAATAAATGTTTTCAGGTCAATGCTCACCAATTAAGCCTGTATGTGGTGCTTTTGGTTTACATGTATGTATCTCTGATTTGTTAGTTTCCAAAGGATTATTTATATAATGTTAACCAAAAGCTGAAATCAGTTTTACCAGATTTGTAAATGTGGAACTGTATGCCATATGACAGCAGTCTGCTAAGGGCAAAAAAAAGGTGAACTGTGAAAATACAAGAAGGCTCATTGTCGAAACTGAACGACATGGAGTTCAGGTTCTTGATGCTTTGTACATTTCAGAAAGCTCTTCATGTTCGAGCTCTGCGGACATTTAAGGACGATTTTGGAACCACCCGAAAGAGCGGAGAGGAATGGCTGATCACATTCAAGGATTCAGAAACTCACATCCCTCAAGTGTATGAAGAGGTAAACGACAGAGATTCTGTTTTATTTTAAAGTTGTACCTGTTAACTCTCAGTACATGGCCCCTTCAAGGAATTACTAGTGTAAGAATTTGGTCTTGTAGATATAAGCTTCTGCTTGTACACTGGTGGATCTATGATCTAGATGTCTGCCATTTGGTAGGATTTTGTAATCAGTGAAAGAACAAATGACTGTGAAGAAATACAATGTCATAGATTAGGCTGATGTAGACTCTTTTCAAAGCAGAGTCTGAAATTAAACTTGAAATGATTGTTGGTAATGTGAGCAGATTTTAACATCAGATGTGTGTTTACAGTTTTTCTTCAAGCCTTTTGTTCAACTTTATGTAGTTTACACATAAATTTCAAAGCTTTATGAAAATGGCTTGATACTTTGAATTCTGTTCAGTTGACAGTGATATCCCCCAAAGCAAATTTGGCTGGCAGGTGTTCTGGATTACAATTAAAACCCACTTTGACCCTCATCTGCAATTGTTCCTGTCCCTGTGTGTTTACAGGTTGTGGGTGTGGTACACATCACCACCCTGAATAACCGGCAGTACTGTGTGATTCTGGATCCCGTGGATGACCAGGGAAGGCCGCAGCTCGGACGCAAGAAGCTCGTTAAGGTAACCACGGAATATCCCAGGCTTTCATTTAGGAGGAAATGATAATTAAGAGAGTTCTAATGAGGAACAAACTGACCTGTAGAGCAGGAAGTCTGCTCACAGATTGTTATGCATACTCCATGCTGGTTTGGTGTATTATATTGATTATACTTTGGGTTGTGCAGCGTTTTTATCTTGGTATTGTATCCTTTTTCCGTCCATGTAGACAACAGTGTATTAGCCAGTGAGCCGTGCAGCCATGATTTGCGTAATCAAGATTGCAAATAGTCTCCAGCCGAGCTGCTTGCCCCACCTGCGTTGTTCAAACACAGGCCGCCCTCACAGAGGTCTCTCACTGTCCTGATCCAAGCCCAACCATCAATTCAGCATGTAATACTAACGACGTAACCATCTGTGTTTAGCAACTTCATGGTCAGCTGCTAGAAGCGAGACAGTCTGGTTGTGTCATTATAGCCGCCTGGTGGCCAGGTAATCCGACCTGAAAACACACAGCACATGCAGTGTGATGTTTTCATACTAACCATATCTTTGTATGAAAAAACTACAGCGTTGTTGTTGACTTGAAGTACAGCAATTCACAGTGGCACACAAGTATGGGTGTTACATACGATGCTGTCAGCTGTTAGATATCTCTGATTGAATCTAATCCGATTTACTGTTCATGAATTAATCAGTTCAGTCGTGGACATGTATTTACCTCTGAGGGCCAAGCAGCTATAATAACAAATTCAAACTCATTCATTGACTGTAGCTCTTAAATGAAGATTTTTCATTTAAACCTCAGTTATCTAAGAGTCCCAAACAGCGCCCTTTTGATCTCAGCTCCTCCCTAGTAGCATGTAGTCAACCCCCTCTTTTGATACTGGAAAAAACTGTTCGTTCCATTCCAAAATAGAAAAAAAAGTTTGTCAGGTTTGCCAGCGTTTTGTCCTTAACAACTCCCATCAAAGTTTGTAAGTATGTCATTTGAAAGTCGCCAGCACCACAATGCCAAGAAAACTTTTGCAGTTAGAAAATGTATCCTTTTACCGATACATTGTTGCGATGCGATGGCAGTGTGAAGGACATTTGAAAGGGCAGGTGCATTTCTAAATCCAAGCCAGGAAGTTCACATATGGACAAAGCCATTGGGTTTAACCCCTTAAACTTCATGCAACACAACATGATCTCGGCTCTCCTATTTCTCATGTAAAAGTGTTGTACAGACAGTGTAAATTAAGCCAAAGCTAGTGGTGTAAGGTGAGGCTAACTTGGGCTGCTTGTATTGAACTTAGTCAGGTATTTACAATGTATCTGTGCTTCTTTTGAGGTTTTTGGAGGGCACATCCCAAATTCCCGTTATTATCAGGACGTTTAATCCATCTGAGGGAAGAATTCTGTACATCGTAAACACTGCTGTATTAGTGATGGAAAATATCAGACACATTTATTACATCAACAGTAGGAGAAGTTGTAACAAATTTCGCAATACTCATTTTTTATTTTACTAGGTTTGTGTTGCCCCCTCTTGTGTACTTGCCCCCTCTGTACAGGATCTGAAAATGCTAGTATAAATTGTTGACCTGGTTAATTTTAATGAGAACAAATGACTCACTGTCTTGGTAGGCTTTTTTCATATACATATACATATTTATCATATGTATGTTTTATTGTTAAGATCTAGGATTATTTATTTTCATGTTTGCTAAGTAATGTGGGGAGGAGGATCAGGAGAGGAGCGTATTTGGGCGGTCGGGGGGGGGGGGGTTATGTGCACTCCCTAGTTTTTCATTTGCACTCCTAGTCAGTCAAATCCTGGCTACTCACAGGTAGAAAATGTTCTACCACAACTGAAACAACAGACAACTGAAAAACTACCTATTCATGTTCTTTAAAAGAGGATTATTATGTGTTGCCAAATGAGAAAATAGCATCATCAAAATTGTATGTAAACATTACCATATTCATGGATAACCATACAATTATATTTTAATATTGCCAGTATTGATCTATTTTCTTTTGCCATATATGTATTATAGTTCTTTTTAAAAAATTATTTTTGTGTTGGTTTTCAGGGAGAAACTTCCTTCTTCTTGATGCCTGGTGAAAGACTTGAGAAGGGAATACAGAATGTGTACATATTGGGAGAAGATGAGGGATTGATCATCAAGGCTAACGAGAGCTTCAAGGATAAGGATTCGGTAACTAATCCTGTTTTAAACACCCGCTTCTTTTCTTCATTTTTGGAAAGAAACTATAGATTTCCAAAATATCGGTCAAAAAGTCCATGAGATAAAAAAAATCTGGCCTTTGATCTGTTCATCTCTTAAAAGGCTTGGGTAAATATCTACAATCTAGAGCCCCCAATTAAGGGCATTACATGTGTTTGGATTCTTTGATATACTGTGATACTCAAGATGTGGACTCTGTAGACACATATTGTTTCCAGCATATATGCCTTGAAGCAATGGCCCTTTTCCCCGAATTTACTACTGATGCTTAAGCGTAAAGTGCAGTCATCTAAGGCAGAGGAAGGTGAAGAGTATTATGAAATGTGAACAACAATGACCAGGATGTATCATGTATTCTGATACTGTGTTAAAATTTTATGCTAGTTTTTTGTGCTTTGGCAAATGGAAAAAAGCGGCATTTCCTACTGAGATCATTCAGAGTGCATGCTTTGTTGCTTGTACTTCCTTGTCCTCAGAAACTTTTAAAATTCCTTTTCAAACTGTTATTTCAGGGACCATCAGAAATGAAGATGATGTGTTGGTCCTGTCCTAATTTTTTCACCATTTTCCGCTAAAGAAAACATTATATCTGCCAAGAACTTAGATGTGTTGCTAAAATCTTTTTGTGTCTCAATTCTGTAATGGCTACTAAGTGCTGCCCAAGGCAAAACTTACGTGAAACAAATGAACCTAGAGGTCAGATACTCCTTCATCTGCATCATCATTGTTGGGGTCAAAGGTTACTGTGGCACACCATAGTGCTGTCTCACTTGTATTTGGCTACAAATATTTGAGGGTAAATGCCTTGGCTTAGCTTACTTATCTTTTTTCTCGCCTTTTATCTGAGCATATGATCGGCCAAATATAGAAAATATAAATATTGATTATTAATTAATGCATTTCACCCAAAGTTTAACATTTTCCAGGTTAAACACATTTTCCTTGAACACAGTTTGATTAATTTATTATTAGACAGTCTTTGTTGTAAGTGTTGGCTGTATCACTTTAAGGCCTTATGTGTTTTTGACATTTCTGAAATGGACTTTTTACTGGCCCAACTTCAGGTGAAACACCTCAGTGTTTTCAATTGTTGACCTATGTTGTTGTTGTTGTAGTCGACAGAGCGTAAGCCTGGAGATCGCTGGATGATCCGCGGGCCTCAGGAATATGTGCCTCCTGTGGAAGTGGACGTTGTCATGAAGCGATCTGCAATCCCATTGGATGAGAATGAGGGAATTTACATCAGAAATATTAAAACTGGAAAAGTGAGTCGTTGCCTCCGGCGTCGTGATTGTCGGCACTGACCGTTCGCTTTGCCATGACGATTCAGTAACATGGTTCAGTAAAGAGACCACTTTTTTAATGATTCTTTCTCACTGAATGAAATCCAGCAATGTTATGAATCTTATGAAAGGGTCACAGAGATATGTCTATTCTAAAAAAAATCTCTGTCTGTGGAAGTGAAAAATGTTCACGACCTGATTCATTGTTATTAAGACTGTATGGTACACTACATGAAGACAACCCAAAGATTGATGATATATTTACATCAGATTTATTTTGCTTTAGATGAAATTCGATGTGCATGGCTACATGTGTTTTCAGAAATGGTTTTCTCAAGCATTTCTCTGTTTATGGTTTATACTTCAGTTCTGAGGCGCCATTAGGAATATATTAGTATTTTAAGCACTATTTGTCTAATGGATGCATAATCCAAGTCTGTTGTTATCGTTGTTTTATGTCTGATGAAACTGTGCACATTTCCAGGTCCGAGCTATTACTGGGGAAACCTACATGTTGAATCAGGATGAGGAATTGTGGGAAAAAGATCTGCCACCCGTTGTTGAGAACCTCCTGATGCAAGGTCGTGACCCAGTAGCTGACAGAAGTGACCGCAAAGCACAACAACAGGATGGTGGGCAGAAACGCGACAAAACCAGGGTCGTGACCTTCAGGGTACCTCACAATGCCGCTGTACAGATTTATGATTACAAGGCTAAGAAGGCCAGGTATGTGAGCAGTATACAGTGTTTGTCAGCTCAATCATGCAACTATGGTGTCAAATTTTAATCTGTTTCTTAGGGGGAAACTTTCTGTGCTCTATTCTGTGTGGTAACACAGTTACTATTCTTTGTGCACTTCACAGCTGCAGCAGTATATAACATTAACACACCAGCATGTGGCTTTAGTGCTCTTTGTAAGTACGCATACACTTTAACTTCACAGAACTGGACAACATTCATTTCATTTTGGTACAATATAAAACATATTGCATGGAGACAGATAAAGATATCGCTGAACGCACTTTGTCAGCCAGCCAGTCAGTCAATCAGTCAATCAGCCATTCAGTCAATCATTCAGTTTACACAGCCAGACAGTCTGACAAGTCAGTCAGTAAGTCATTAATCTTGTTTTCAACTTACAGGGTAGTTTTTGGCCCAGAGCTGGTGATGTTGCGTCCAGACGAACAGTTCACCCAGCTAAGTCTGTCCGGAGGAAAGCCCAAGAAACCTAATGTCATCAAATCTCTGTGCCTGTTGCTGGGACCAGACTTCTGTACAGACATCATCACCGTGGAGACGGCTGACCACGCCCGGTTACAGCTTCAGCTTTCATATAACTGGTGAGTTAACATAATAGCTTAATGCTGTGTAAGTTTATTAAAGCTAAATAGTGTCGTTAAAATCTACCAGTCACTATTTTAACTGGTGAGTTAACATAATAGCTTAATGCTGTGTAAGTTTATTAAAGCTAAATAGTGTCGTTAAAATCTACCAGTCACTATTTTAACTGGTGAGTTAACATAATAGCTTAATGCTGTGTAAGTTTATTAAAGCTAAATAGTGCCTTTAAAATCTGCCAGTCACTATTTTAACAGGTGAGTTAACATAATAGCTTAATGCTGTGTAAGTTTATTAAAGCTAAATAGTGCCTTTAAAATCTGCCAGTCACTATTTTAACTGGTGAGTTAACATAATAGCTTAATGCTGTGTAAGTTTATTAAAGCTAAATAGTTCCTTTAAAACATGCCAGTCTCTATTTTAACTGGTGAGTTAACATAATAGCTTAATGCTGTGTAAGTTTATTAAAGCTAAAAAGTGCCTTTAAAATCTGCCAGTCACTATTTTAACTGGTGAGTTAACATAATAGCTTAATGCTGTGTAAGTTTATTAAAGCTAAATAGTGCCTTTAAAATCTGGCAGTCTCTATTTTAACAGGTGAGTTAACATAATAGCTTAATGCTGTGTAAGTTTATTAAAGCTAAATAGTGCCTTTAAAATCTGGCAGTCTCTATTTTAACTGGTGAGTTAACATAATAGCTTTATGCTGTGCAAGTTTATTAAAGCTAAATAGTGCCTTTAAAATCTACCAGTCACTATTTTAACTGGTGAGTTAACATAATAACTTTATGCTGTGTAAGTTTATTAAAGCTAAATAGTGCCTTTAAAATTTGCCAGTGTTTATTTTAACTGGTGAGTTAACATAATAACTTTATGCTGTGTAAGTTTATTAAAGCTAAATAGTGCCTTTAAAATTTGCCAGTGTTTATTTTAACTGGTGAGTTAACATAATGGCTTAAAGCTGTGTAAGTTTGTTAAAGCTAAATAGTGCCTTTAAAATCTGCCAGTCACTATTTTAACTGGTGAGTTAACATAATAGCTTAATGCTGTGTAAGTTTATTAAAGCTAAATAGTGTCTTTAAAATCTGCCAGTCAATATTTTAACTGGTGAGTTAACATAATGGCTTAAAGCTGTGTAAGTTTATTAAAGCTAAATAGTGCCTTTAAAATCTGCCAGTCACTATTTTAACAGGTGAGTTAACATAATAGCTTAATGCTGTGTAAGTTTATTAAAGCTAAATAGTGCCTTTAAAATCTGGCAGTCTCTATTTTAACTGGTGAGTTAACATAATGGCTTAATGCTGTGTAAGTTTATTAAAGCTAAATAGAGCCTTTAAAATCTGGCAGTCTCTATTTTAACTGGTGAGTTAACATAATGGCTTAATGCTGTGTAAGTTTATTAAAGCTAAATAGTGCCTTTAAAATCTGCCAGCCTCTATTTTAACATGAACATTTGCCCAATAAATTGCATGTTTAAGGGCAAGTAAACATCATAAAGTATATTTCCGACGCTGAAACATTTTTACATGAAGATATACATCAGGGTTTTATGCTTAAATAAAGAACACTGGCCTGAAAGACAAATGGTAAAATAAAACAGAACTAGTTGTGCTTTTTCAATGGGAAACCATTGACTTGTGAGAGCATGCATTCTAATGTGCACAATACGGCCCTTGCCAGCTTCTCTGTGACCCACCACGAGGTTTGTCAGCTGTACTGAGAGCTTTATTTTCCAGTAGGATGTCAATCGTTTCAGTGTAAACCCACATCTGTTATGGTCCATACAGGACCACTTGAAGCTGAGTTGCAGTTCTAATCAGTAAACTTCCTTGTCTGTAGGCATTTTGAGGTTGAGGAGAAGTCAGACGAAGTTGCTGCCAAGATCTTCAGTGTGCCAGACTTTGTGGGAGATGCATGTAAAGCAATCGCATCCAGAGTCAGAGGAGCTGTGGCACAGGTCCAGTTCGATGACTTCCACAAGGTAAGTTGTATGTCGAGGAAAGTCTACAGTACACTGGGATCCTAACCTTAAATCCTGTGCCCATCGTGGCCCTAGGATACGTGAAGAGTCAGTCCATGATACGCTGACTCTTGGCCGAACATACGCCAATCATGTTCCATTCCATGTGTGGATGGGGATGCGATCCTCTGGCTATCATCTGCAGATGATGGCTGGATGGTCGGTGTATCTTGATCAGAGTTTATTGTCATCATAAGGTACCAATTTTCCGCACACCGATCATTCAGACTTGCTGACTCCAGTCATGTAAACACAAAATGAACTCATCTGATGACTTTCGTCATTGTCACACCATGGTAAGCCCCAGTATCAGAGTTTTATGTTCAGTCTTTTTTATCGCTAAAGGTAAGAAAACTCCAACCGTACCATGTGACCCGTCAAAAATGTTAGACAACTATTTCTGATTACATTTACTACAACATGGGCATCTAAGAAAAAGTATCACAAAAGGCTATTTAGTGTAGATGAAAAATGGAGAAAATTAAGGAGCTGTAAGTTTTTGTAACTTAAGAAGCTCTTGAATGAAGGAAAAGTCATTTGTACCCCGTTACCATGGTGAGATAGCTGATCCGTAGATTAATAGCAGCAGACTTGTGTGGCATTTTTGACAAGTCACATGAAGCATTTGGACTCTTTTTACCTTTTGCGACAAAAGAGCTCGAACTCAAAACACCCCTACTGCACATACCTGGCTACTGCATCCAGAACTTGGCCTCTGGTCCCAGTTGATGTGCTTTCTTGATGTTACTATTTACTCCATTCCGGAGAATGGAAAGTTAAAGAGTGATGTTCGCCATTTTCAACTTGTGCTTTGAGGATCGAAAAGCTACTGTATCCTCTTTTTGACAAGCTTAATTTTGCGTTGACTGCATAGAGCTGTGCAATGAACGTAATGTTGTGACCTTATGGACCTCCCACATGCAAAACAGCGCCAATTTGAGATCAGCTGAAGAGCATCGTAAGGCTGTTGTCTCTTATTTTCGAGAAACACTGTAATCAATACATTAGCAGTACAATGAAGGCACCGATATGACCTTACGGACCTCCCTCATTCAAACCTGCCCCAGGGTGAGGTATTTCGTAACAGTCATGACAGATTTACACAAGCTGATTATCAGTTTTGTCTGTAGAAGGCTTTGGGACTAAAATAGTGCCCATTTATCTTAATTAGGAAGGCTTTCACACATTCATCACAGTTTTACAAGATAGTAAAATAAATATGTAACTCTAAGCTTAAGTTAGAATATTAAAGTGATGCTGGCCGGGTAGTCATGAAATCATTCGCGGATCATGGCGCCATGATCCGACCATCATCCGTGTAGGATGGCAGGTTTATACGTCCATGGTGACAGCAGATTGGCCCATGGTCAGGGTGTAGATGGATCATATGTCGACAGTCCGGTCACGATGGGCAGAGGATATGAGATTAGTATCTGACTGTCCTATATATGTTTGTAAAAAAATGCTCCTCATCGATTTATGTGTCGTCACCTGATGCGGGAAAATTTGTCAGTAATTTGCCAAAGGTCTCTCATTTACCCGAGGAACTCTGGTTTCTCCAGCCATACATCTGACTGCCATCATACAAGCAAATCATTTTTGTGTAAACAGTGGATAAATTAGAAATAAATAAATGACATATGCTGTTCCCTAAGTGCAGCACCTAATAAGGTAGATCTTCCTTGTCTTAGGGCCCATACCAATATTTTACCCCTTTTCTGAATGCTTCAGAATTCTGCCAAGATCATCCGCTCTTCTGTGTTCGGCTTCGATGATAAGCAGAAGGTTCGTGACCGGTTCCAGTTCACACAGAACCTCTTGGTTATCACCAGTATTGACATCCAGTCAGTGGAACCAGTGGACCAGAGAACACGTGACTCGCTGCAGAAGTCAGTACAGCTGGCCATCGAGATCACAACCAACTCCCAGGAGGCAGCTGCCAGGTCTGTCCAATTGTAGCAACTTGTTTATACTCTTGTGATAGAACATTATGTTGATGTATACATGTACATGTAGTTTGGACAGTATACATTTGGTTTGGACAGTATACATGCAGTTCGTACAGTATACATGCAGTACAGACAGTACACATGCAGCTTGGACAGTATACATGCAGTTCCGATTGTATGCATCCATAAAGTAGGAAAAGTTAGCTTTTTCCCAAGGTGCTAATTGTAGCAGATCTGGAAGAACAGATGAAGTGTGTGGTAAATATGTACACCTTTTCATCACAGAATATGTACACACATTTTAATTTGCCTTTTGTATTTTACTTTCGATCTAAGTTACATGAAAAAAATTTCACTTTTTTTCGTCGTCCGATTGTGTAACACCTGATTTCCCATTTGTCCATCAGACATGAGGCCGAGCGACTGGAGCAAGAGGCCAAAGGTCGTCTGGAGAGACAGAAGATTAACGATGAGGCCGAGGCGGAGAAGTCGCGTCGCGAGCTGCTGGAGCTGCAGGCGCAGAGTGCAGCCGTGGAGAGCACGGGACAGGCGAAGGCTGAGGCCCAGTCGCGTGCCGAGTCCGCCAGGATTGAGGGAGAAGCTGCTGTGGACCAGGCCAAGCTCAAGGCCACAGCCTGTAAAATTGAAGCTGTAAGTCCTTTGTGTCTTAAGATGTCTCTTCTTGAGATTTATGAGATTTACCGGAAGAGGTAGTAGCCGTGTAGTTAAGATACTTGTATTTCAATCACTAGGACACACAAGGTGGGGGGTTCAATTCTGGCTATGAACACAGAATTTTTGTATTGCCAGCTGTCACTGTTCGTGGGGCCCTTGGTCGACTGCTACCCTTGTGTTGACATTTGCGCATACATTCACACAGTTTAATGTTTGTTGAATACCAATTGCCTGCCACAAATGTAGACCAGATCAGGATGAAAATCCAGGCATATGACACTGTTTGATTTTATGTGGCATTGACGTCACTTCATTGTTGCATCGCATTATGATGAGGGACTCAATTGTAACGTCACAACGGATAGAAGTGTTATTTTGAAACAAAGTTGCCTCGAGTATAGCCAAAAAAGTAATACTGGCTATTGTTGCCATCTTATACCATACAACATAAGGCACTGCGCATGTATCAGAGCTTGTAACGGAAGGGTCTGTTGAGTGCATATGTGTATGTAACAGGGTTGTTGGTTTACCTGGGGCATGCCAATTTCCTCGACCCCCCACCCCAAAACAAAACAGACTAGAATGTAAGTGAAAAATTGTGTTAAACAGTAATCAAATAAATAAAGATGCACCCGAGGCATGTGTCCCTCTCAATACCTGTAGACGGTGTAGTTAAGAGCTGCTAATTGTCAGATGTGTGGCAGTGTGTGAATCATTAAATGTCACAGTTACATGTATGAATTGCATACCTGTATAAAAATACGAAATATTGTTCTAGGATCACTTTTAATGATGAAAATGAGTTGGCATTTGTGATTGCTTTATTCTTATGCACTGGACGTATTGCACGTATTAGACAAGATGTTCAACGTTAGCAGACAGAATCTCCAACAGATCTCAAGGATCTTGTTTGTTGCTTTAGCAAGTTTTCAAATAAGCTACATTTAATGTTCATGAAGACAGTGAAGCAATTTATACTTAACAAATACATCAGGGTCTAGCTCTGCACCTACACCTACACCTGTAAACAACAGAGGTCCACGAGTGACTGGGGTGGGTTGTTTGCCAGGCATATGTCAAGTTGTAATGGTTCCTCCATTCATAGTCCTGACTGGCAGTATATACCCTAAGTGACTTAAAACTGACTACAACAATGACCATTTCTTCCAATTCTGAGGGTTCACCTGATATTAGGTAGGTATTTTGAGGATTGTGTGGAAGGTAGGAAAATATCCTACCATAAAAATGTAAGCTTTAGCACCAAAAATAATGCACTTTTTTGGACTGAATTTCACAGTAAGTGAAATATGCAGAAGTTTCGCGTAAATCACCAGTCGTAAACCATTTAACACCCGACGGTAAAGATTGTGGGCTAATTTGTTGTTGTGCAGGAATCTGAGCTGGAACGGCTGACTCGAGCCCGAGAGGCAGAGACCAAGTATCTGAAGGAACAAAATGATCTGGAGCTTGAGAAGGCCAGGGAAATGGCTGACATCGAGACCGGCAAGTTCAAGGACATCGTGTCCTCCATCGGTGCAGATACGATCCGTGCCATCGCAGTCTCCGGGCCGGAGATGCAGGTGAAGATGCTGGGTGCACTCGGCCTCAAGTCCACGCTGATCACCGATGGCAGCAGCCCCATTAACCTGTTCAACACTGCCCAGGGGCTGATCGGTGGGGTAGTGCCCAGCCGACGCAGGACAGAGGACTCTGACATTGACGAGTAAACCAGTCGCCTGCTGCCTGCTCATGTATGCTACCTGTATACATTTCTTCAAATCTCTTTCTTTTATTGAGAGTAAGAAGTTTTGTTCATAAAAATGTTAGCATCACAGCTGTTAAGTGTCTAAGAGTACATACATGTACACATGTTTTGTTTTGTTTATATATGGAGTTAATAGTCATGCAGACAAGGCCATGTCTTTACCTGTCACACCTCTTACAGACAGTTTGCGCATCACCTTAGGAGAACGGTAGCTTTTCAGCGACATTGGAAGGATAGGAACATGCTCTGATATGGAAACCGAATGTAAATCATGACACAGTTGGCACTTAGAGACAGTTAGAAGAGGAGGAAAGGAACAGTTTTCATAGTGCGTGAGTGCACAGTGTGCTTTGTCCTCTTCAGGATGTTTTTTTTTTTTCTTGTAAATAGAGCACCTGCTTTCTAGACATAAATTTTATCAAATGAGGCCAATCACAAAGTGTGTGAGGATGTTGCTGTTGGGGTTAGGCTAAAACCAAAGCTTTGGAGGAAATATTGTCTGTGAATTGTGAATAAACTGCTGATTGTCACAAATTATTACACCCCCCGTGTTGAATTATGTGGTGTTGCACCACAGTAGTTATATCTTGTGTAAGTGGATATATGTAAATATTGAAGAAAAAAATGAATCAATGAATGTGAAGATTAGGAATATCTACATGAAAATATATCTACAGAAAAATAAGCCTTCTTTGGTACACATGTACGTACCTAGGGAGATGGCTCAGATGTGTTGGAGATTTTATTGAAAAAAAAATTACCTGGCATATAAGTGCTGAAGAAACTAACCTCTGCCTTTGGAACATGCAGTAGTGTTGATTATTATCCAATATAGTTCTTGTACAGAGATATAACCAATTTAACATATGTTGACAAGAAATATACAGGTATGTTATGCAATTTGCAAAATTTTGATCATGTAGTTTCTTTGAATATATTGTTCGTCACATCTTTGTACATGTACCAGAAGAAGTTTTGAGACAGAGCTGTGATAAGAGGCTGTTGATGTA